>OX465275.1:64956796-65413908 GCA_949987645.1 Tachina grossa | reverse complement strand
CTTATTACTTTCAATATGTCTGTATGAGCCTTTGTTTGTGTGTGTGTTGGACGTGATCATAATTAGACAAACACTCACTTTAAACTCAGGGAGAAAATCATTTCGTATATTTGGTGTTTGGTACAACATGAATTTTCCCGCAATTATTTTGAAAATCAGGTACTTATTGTGTTAAATCAAACTGAAAAATAATTATTCTTTAAGAATTTGTATGGAAAAGAAAATAAAATTTTGTTTTTAATATAAATTTTTTCAAGAAAATAATTTTGTCTCATAAAGAATCTAGAACTCAAATAGCCGAGGCAGGTACGTTAATTTAATGACAACTCATGAAATAAATAATATAAGACTGACATATTACCTGCCGTTGAAAAGAGCTGATGAGAGGAAATCGTGCTTAACACCTAGCCAGGATCGAGAAAACTGCAAAAATATACTATTTCGTCAAGTATAAATACAACGTCCAAGTCAGACCCGGCACTCATTCCTTAAGCAACTACCGATCAGCGAACAACAAATTATCAGCGTTAATAAAATGACAACAATCATTAAACAATCCGTGGTAACTGTAATAAATCTAATTATTTATTGAAATTATATAAGATATGTAATTAATTTTTGTATTGCTTTTTTAGAACTTAAGAAAAAGACGTCTCCTAGAGTATCAGCAAACAGATGCCAAACAAACAGAAGGAGCAGCAGAAACCTTGCCAGCTTATAAAAAGCAACAAATTTGTGCAATGAAGTATAGTGAGGGTAATTCTGTGTTGAGTACAGGAGAAAGTAACCAGGATCAATCTGGTGAAAAGTCGTCTCAAGGCGATTTTGTAGAACCTTGTAAAGAGGCAACAAATGAAAATAATACGGCACAAATATTGCCAAAAGAAATTATTACAACAAGTCAATTTCCGCTGCAAGATATAAAAAAAGAAGATCCTTCATGTTCGAGACTAGAAGAAGTAGATGCTGATCAAGAAGCAATAGAATTTATTGAAGACTTTTTTAAAAAAAAATGATGAAGAAGATTTAACAATAGACGAACTAAAGGAACATTTGCTTTTAATTGATAGGATGCTTGCCTTTGCCACTGGCAAAGATACTGAAACATACGAAAATGAAATCGATAGGGAACTAGAAGCAGAGCTATTAACCTCTCAGATATTAGAAAACAAAGTTAAAGCCCTGGAAACATTTGAAATTAATATAAAATGTGAAATTGTGCAAGAATTAATCGACAAAATTGAAAAGCTGCAAAATCTTTCAGAGGCATTATACGACAACTATCCAAGCACTTCTACGGTTAGTTTCGCCAAAAGATCGAGTACAAAGGCAGTCGACAAAACTAATGCGTGTCCTATTTCTAAGCTTCAAGAACCTCTGGCACGGGGAATAGAAACATCTTGTTCTTCCACGTCCGTCACCCAAAAACAAAAACAGGTAAAGCCGAAAATGCTGGTGGTAATAGGTCCCAATGGCACGACCGTTGATAAAACAGCTTTAGAGAGCATTAACTGGTCCTTGTCGGGAGCAGCAATAACACGCAAGCTTCTAGTGGAAGTTTTTGACCGAGAAGAATTAGCCTTTCACAATCTTACCGGTAAGCCCTCGCCAGCTTTTATGGATTGTAAGAGGCCAACGAAAAGCCAATTAAATCCTCTAAAAGTAGCCGATATTATGCACTTTATAATGAAGTTTACGTGTCTAACGGCAAAGGAGGTGCGACATGCTATCACAACAAAGTGCGCGGACGAGAACAAGATGTTTCGGCAAAAGAAAATGAAAAGACCAGGTTCTGTTTCAATTTTGCAGAAAAAACCAAAACTGTGATTTAAAATAACACACAATTTTTGTTTTTTTTAAATTTCATCTTTTTCGTTTGGACAATGGCAAGTAGAATTAGGCAGATCTCTAATGTGACATATTGTAAAGTGAAATTGGTAAAGAAACAAATTGGCCAACATTTTCAAGTTAAAGAAATGAAAATTTTATATATTTATATGTATGTATTTATTATGTGTGAGTGTATGTTTGTATAAATGCGTGTATAATTTATTCGATGTGTGCTTGCGGTTATATGTATGTTAGATATAAGTCTTATATTATAGGAAAATAATTGTGGGTTTCAAACGATAGTCTTAAGTGTCATAGTGTCACAATCTTTTAAATTATTTTAATATATTTGTTTTTGCTTTTGTTACTTCTTTTAAACAAAAAATGTAAAATATGACAGGATGTCACTTAAGGCTACAGTTTGAATACCCCAAATATATATGTTTATATGTTTAGTATATTATTAAAAATCCATCGCTGCAAATAGAATCTAACTCAAATTCTCTTTGTTCTAAGTTTTTTTTTAATTATTTATTATGTATAGAAATTAAAAATATTAACTGTGTGCATATGTACATATATAAATTTCAATAGTTTAGGAACAAAATAATATTGTATTATGATGATAAAATTAGTCAAAAATTTATAAAATATATTTATTACAACTATTAAGTCAAACTTATATGAAAATATTATCAAAATAATTTTTTCCAAACGATTCTTAGTCATGTGATGTTGAACATCTCAGTTGCAACAAAAAATAAATAATATACATATGTGATTAAATAAGAAGACAAAAAGAGAAAACTAAATGCATCTTATTTAAAATTTTTTAAAAAGATAGTCAGGTATCGTTGGCAAATATGTTAAGTCCACTTTTTGTGCAAAGATAGTTTTTACTGTAGAATTCTACAGTGACTCAAAACACATCATTTCCAAAAACTGAAATGTCGTTATGTTTCGTAGTTATGTTGTTTTTTCTTGCTGTTATGCTGTGGTAACCAAATATGCTAAGTCCAGAGAAAATAAAAAAACACCTTTTACGTGCAGCCGAAAAAAAAATTGGATTTAGTGTACTTGCATTTATTTCACAAATAAATTTTTGTATTAATTTAAAATAACAAAATTACTAGTTTCGATGTCCTCACACACATTCAGTTTCAATAAATTTATATGTACAGTTTTTTGGCCCTCCTAAAATGTTAAAAAGAGGACGACTAAGCCAACGATAAAATATTCGTACATATGTAATTATATTCACATATATGCAAACTTTTCATTAAAGACCCTATGTTTTTCTAAGTACTTATAATGCGAATATTTTTATGACAATTATTTCACAAATAATGTGAAAGTTTAAGTAAAATGTCCGAATTTTATCAATTTGTGCGTGGTCAGCAACCAAAACTAATAAATTTTTTTAACAAATTTACATAATTTTCACATTCTTGCCAAAAGTTGTTAGTTTATCAATGGTTTTCTATATTGCCTGAAATATAAACTTAAGGAATCCTTATTTTTTTTCTTACATGTGTCACAGTAGCGAAGCAAGTTCAATGCAATACAGCAACTTCACAATATAAACAGAATCAGCTTTATATATCTTGTATTTTGTAATCAGCTGTGTTAAAGGCTTTCTGATATTTTGCAATTTTCTTATTAACAGCTGGTACGAATAATCAAAACAAAAACGAAAAGTATAAGAATGTGAAATGAAAACAAACAGGTGTGACTATTCCAACCAAGTCATATTCAAAAATTTGTATTTTCTTACTAAAAAGAAAAAATTTTTGCGATAATTTATATAATAAAATTCAGCCAAAAATTTTGTCATCCCTAAATAGTTCTTAAATGCAATAAAAACTTAAAAACTTAAGCATTTTCTAGAGTAAATATTTTTCAATTTGGAATACAGCTAATAAGAAAATATAAAAATTTTACTATCCAAGAAGGACAACACACAAGAAAATCGTACACAAAGTAACTGTCTGAGTAAGATAAAGAGAAAAAGTAAAAAAATTACAATCAGTAAATCTTATTTTTGATGAAACTAACTAGCTGTTCCTATTACGAATAATTTTTTGTAGCGAACGAAATCGAAAATAATGGGAATAGATAATTACTTTTTTTATAATTTTTTTAAAGTAAAAGTCTTTGTCTCTATGTGGTAAATAAAAGAGCCTAGTCAATTTGTTAATTTATCAATTACACTTTAAAAGATGACTTTAGTTGCCATTGCCCGAACGCAGAAGATGAAATTAAAAAGAAAAAGAAATAATGCACGAATGAAGTTATTTTAAGTCAATATTCATCTTTTTTCTGCAAAATTGAAGCAGAACCTGGTCTTTTCATTTTCTTTTGTCGAAACATCTTGTTCTCGTCCGCGCACTTTGTGGTGATCGCATGTCGCACCTCCTTTGCCGTTACACACGCGAATTTCATTATCAAGTGCATAATATCGGCTACTTTTATTGGATTTAATTGGCTTTTCGTTGGCCTTTCACAATCAATAAAAGCTGATGAGGGCTTACCGGTCAGATTTTAGAAGGCTAATGCTTCTCGGCCAAAATTTTCTACTAAAAGCTTGCGTGTTATTGCTGCTCCCGACAAGGACCAGTTAATGCTCTCTAAAGCTGTTTTGTCAACGGTCGTGCCATTAGGTCCTATTACCACCATACCATCTTGGTGTGCTCTGAATTGAGGCAGCATTTTCGGCTTTTCCTCTTTTTGTTCTTGGGTGACGCACGTGGAAGAAGAAGATGTCTCTATTCCCTGTGGCAGGGGTTCTTGAAGTTTGGAAATTGGACACGCATTAGTTTTGTCGAGTGCCTTTGTGCTCGATCTTTTGGCGAAACTAACTGTAGAAGTGCTTGGATAGTTGTCGTATAATGCCTCTGAAAGATTTTGCAGCTTTTCAATTTTGTCGATTAATTCTTGAACAACATCACATTTTATATTGTTCTCAAATGTTTGCAAGGCTTTAACTTTGTTTTCTAATATCTGATAGGTTAATAGCTCTGCTTCTACGTTTCAGTATCTTTGCCTGTGGCAAAGGCAAGCATCCTATCAATTAAAAGCAAATGTTCCTTTAGTTCGTCTATTGTTAAGTCAGCTTCATCAATATTTTTTTTTTAAATTCTTCAATAAATTATATTACTTCTTCATCTGTTTCGTATTTAGCTGCTATTTCTTCTACGGGTGATTCAGATTTGTCGCAACATTCTTTAGTAGTCTCCCTCTGTGCTGCAGTGTGTTTTTCTTCTTTTACTGAACTCCATTCTCATGGGCATAATCTAGAACATGAAGGATCTTCTTTCTATATAAGCAGCAGAAACTGACTTGTTGTAACAATTTTTCTTGGCAATATTTGTGTTGTGTTATTTTCATTTGTCACCTGATGTTCAGTTGTTGCCTCTTTACAAAGTTTAGTTTCTGCAAAATTGACTTGAGACGACTTTTTACTCACTCTTATTCCAGTTGTCGACATCGTCGTCACTTTAACACAATACCAAAAAATTGGGGCTTGTGCACATGTTGTCGAAAACAACTGATTCCTGTTGGCAGGTTTATGATATTTTCTGGACCTTATGGAACGAAAATAGATTGTCAGTAGCACAAAATTATTATAGAGAGCGAATAAGCAAGGCCTAATAATTTGGTATTGTGTTAAAGTGACGTTGATGTCGACAACTGGAATAAGGGTGACTAGCCTTAGCGAGTTACAGAAACCCAGCCCAAGTAATATGCTGGTCTTATTGTAAATATATCCTGCATTGCCTTTTAATTGACATATTTGCTCAGACTATTTGATCTCCTGATTGTCTAAAAGATAAGCTTTTTCTGGGCAAAAAGGTAAATGTATGAGAAACAACATTTTATTTTTGTGTTCTATATAAGCTCTTAAATGAAAAAAATTCTTCATTGTGAACTGAAGCCAAGAGTATCTGAATTTCATTATAATGACGGAAAAATCTAAATTGTACCATTCACTAAATAAGTACGGGTATATGACATATTTTTTGACTGAGTTTTAAATTATTAAACTTGTTGTCAATCAATAAATGTGTGTCTGTTCAGTCAGCATGTGGAAGATTGTTTTACCAAACTGAGTATTTATCGAATGCCTTAGATGATCAAAAACTGATTAATCAGTTATGCGCTTAAAATAATACTCGAAAATTATTTTCAGAAATACGGTAGAAGTGATATGTTTAAAAAACAAAAACAACAAGCAACCTCGTGTAGTAAAATCAAAAAATATAAAGTGTAAATTTTTATAGACATAAATTCGTAAGTAATAACACAAACTGTCTCGAAAGTGAATCGAAATTGATCAGAAACGCTAGTCATAAAATACTCTGTTAGAAGACTTGCAGCTTGAGTACAATTTTCTCCCGAATGAAGAGTCATTTTCGACTCGAAAACGAGCGCATAATTTCTTATTTTAAACGCGTGGAGGAGTCGAAAAATACTCAAATATTATCACTAATTTCATAGCATGTTGATTGGGTGTCTAATTATTCTCAAGTCTCACACATCTCCGTACACATAGGAACACGCATTCATATTTATCCATGTCCCTCAATTGGTGAAATTAAGAACATTATAAAATTTTAAAGTGAAATATGTTTCCTTTTTCGATCTTAGTATTTTAAAAAAATGGTTCATTGCGATAAAATAATATTCAAAATAATAAATTAAATTTTTTTAAATTGAATGCTATTCCTAATATTTAATTCTACAAATACTGCAACTCTTGAAGGAACAAATGTTTAGATTTAAATAAACTTTTAATGGCAACTTCCGTTTCTAAGGAAAATAACAACAGGACGGCATCATTTTCTACATATTGAATAGAGGATCTACATGTATTGTTACACACCTCTTTAGTGTAAAAAATTAATTAACATTACAGATTTATAATTTATTTGATAATTTGGCAAAAATAAGTTAGTTAGCATGAGAAGTATCATTAAAAATTTCGTTCAAAAACATTAAAGTGTTGGTATTTAACAACTTTGAACAATAATAGAATTGAGATCTAAATAAGAACCGAAATGAAGCTTGATATAATACCTTATAATATAGTTTCCTATAAATTTATTTTTTCAACCTTTTGATATCTAAACAACATGCTTAATTTTTTTTTTTTTTTTTGTATCTGTGTTCCAAATAGAACAAGAATGACAAAAGCACGTAGCCAAAAAGCCAGGGTATCCCACGTGTAGAAGCTTCCTTCGGTTGCTGCGAACGACCTATACCTTCGTATAGGAAGTAGGAGTTTCCAAGCTCCACTCCTAGAGTTTTTTATGGTCTCCACCAGTTAAATCTTATTAAAAACGTTTGCACTTGATAATGGAAAATTCCACAAAAAACTAACTGAGACGCAAAACTCTCGAAGGCCAATAAACAACAGTGGCCTGGTTGCATTTAAGAAATAATTGCTAACGACGCGTGATGTTGACTCGCCCAGACCTGCTTTACGACTGCAACATGCTTAACGGACTAGATTCGTTACGAGATTAAAGGTGCGGACACACTTGTCAAACATTTGCCCAAATAAGCGTAACAACAAACACTAATTCCCAAATCACACTATGCAAGTCTTATTGCTAAGCTGATTCGTTACAGGGAGAGAGAGAGACGAGGGGAACAGCAACGTTTCTTTAACCCCCACGTCTCTCTAGCCTAACAAAGTAATCAGCTTAGCAATAAGATTTGCATAGTGTAAATTGGGACTAATGAAAAAAAGTTTTTATCCAGACACTTGTTTATCAAATTAAACAGTTTTGAACACAACTAATGGACAATGTCATAGAATCCAACAATATTGGGTACTCTTTAACTTGATAAACTTTTTTCTGAATTGAAAGATTTTTCATTAGCATTCAGTGGTTTCACAAGTGTGACCGTACCTTAACTAACTATACATTTTTCGTATACATATCGAGCCATAACCGCAAAAATAGCTTAAGCGACCCATTTTTTGGACTTCGTTTTTTTTTACGAAAATCGACTATTTACGATCGCAAATAATCGATTTTGGTCAAAAATTGAAGTTTGAAAATTATGTCGCTTAAGCTATTTTGGCGGTTATGGCACGATATGTAAAATTTTCTCATTTACTCAAAGAACGTCATAACTCAAAAAATTTAAATTTTGATTTAACGATGCATAATTAATTATCATATCGTTCGTCACGTTGTGTAAAATTTTTATAGAAATACATTTGTTGTTTAGTCAGCTATTGAGAGAAAAATTCAATTTAATTTTTTATTAAATTATAAAGTTGCGTGTAAATTGAAAACTTTAAACTAGTTTTCGGGCAAACTAGTTTTTTGAGTTATGACATTGTTTGAGTAAATGAGCGATATGTACATTGTAAATTGTATATACATGGAACAGAATATTTGTAAATAAGAGAAAGAGAAAATAAGTTAAAATCATATGGCACAATGATAAGTCCCAGTTCACACTACGTAAGTCTTATTGCTCAGCTTATCACTTTTTCTTCTTAGAACATTCATCGGCGTCTTTATAATGGAAGTCTTGATTTAGAGCAAATATATTTTATGTATAGTTTTGTGTATGCATGTATGCTTTTTTTAACATTACGAATGAGAGAGCAAAACGTATTGACTGCATATGCAGCTGAGTACTCGTTTCTTTTCCTCTCGTCTTTCCACCTTACAAACTAATCATTTATACTTGGCAATAACACTTGCATATTGCGAACTAGAACTAATTGTCGAGGAAACTTTTTTTTGGAAATTGTAGTAATAGGAATTGTATCAAGGAAGAGCTCGGACATTATTTTAATCGCAGTTATTTTATTCAGGTGGGTTTTCGGAAGGAAATCTTGGCTTTATGTTCTCTTTCATACTTTTGACCTGCATTTTTCAGAATTTTTTAGTCGATTTTATAAATACCTAAGGAATAACAGATATATATTTTATTTTGCGTAAGTTGAACCAATTTATATGCGTGAATTTCATTTATGCTTAATTCATTCATAATTTGGCAGAACTAAAACCATAGATGCCAAAATTACCGCATGAGATATTTGCTTCATTCACAACAATCTTTATCGTGTATTTGTGTATCGAATACACTTTTGGTTTTTTAATTGTGAACACCCTCTGTGTTGTGTATTAATGTATTTCGTATTTATAATGAAAAAAGAAGAACAAGCTACATATAAATTTTCTCAGAGAGCCTCTCTTTGAATACAACATTTTAAAAACATATGAAATAAAATTGTAATAGTGTATTTCATTTTTATATGAAAATTCATACAACAAATGTTACACTCTTGTATTTAATATGATAATACAATCGATACAGAGATACAAGAGGTTTTGTGAATTAAGCAATTGTTTTTAATCTTAAATTGTGATGAAAGTTTACATATTATTATCGGTTAAAACTAGGATCTCTGCTGCAACCTTAAAATCAAAACGAAGTACATATGTAATTGTTTTAAATATACATATATATATATATATATATATATAAATACATGATTTAATTTTACTAAGAACCAAGAAGTTAATGATTGGAGTTATTGATATATTTACGCCGCAAGTACTGGAAGAAAAAGTCGAATGATCCCCTTGAGAATTAATTAAAAGTTGGAAGATCACTGTAATGGCTCATTTGATATTTATCAAACGAAAAACTTTAAATATTTTTATGTTTCACAACGATATACATAATCACTCCCTTATGGCACAAAATATGAATCAGAATTCCTACATATGACTTATGAAAAATCGAGATAACAGCTGTTGCTGTAAATTCGCTGTTGTCTTACTAATTGTTACAGTTGAGAAAATAAAATTGTTTTATTGTTGTTGTATAAAAAGCAATAGCTATATATTGCATTTGCAAACGTGTGTTCATAAAAAACTAAAAAATGAAATTCACATATAATTGTTATAAGTGACAAATATTAAGTAAAAATTAAGTTTTTGTAAAAAATATATGATATTATATTGTGTAACTTAAGGTCAGTGGTATTTCACAACTACTGACTGTAAATTGTGGCCCAAATAATGTGACAAATTTTCGTAATTAAAAAGTTATTACAAAAAATAATTTATAAGGGCATTGTATTTGGTATTTGGAAATATCGATGGCTTAATATAAAAAGGGAGTATCTCATTTTTTTTCGAAATCGCGTTTTTAACGTTTTCTGGTAGCCAATGTATAATTACACCCTCCTTCACGAACGAAGTAAGTAACAATTAAAAATAAAATTTTTATTTAATTTAACAAAATTGTCCTTGCTTAGTTTTTATTCAGTTTTTTTTTCTCCTGTAAAATATCGAAAATTCAAGTTACGACTTTTTTATATTAAGCCATCATATTGATTGATAGCCACAAAGTTACGACCGATGACAAAGACTCATCCAAAGAATAATTTTTGTTGATTCCAGAAGTGGTGGTAAACAAAATAATTGCTAAAGCTGTGCATATGAGATAGAATACGTTGTAAAGTCCTTAAAAGTCCCATACGGAACTCCACAAAAAATCAGGATTAGGTGAATGAAAATAGTTTCGGAAATCTCATCTGTACTCAAAATATGTACATCACACATGTATTATACGACGCATGCAACAAATTGACCAATTATTCTAACATAATGCTGCTGGAGGCTTCTCTGTACCTAACATAGGGGCCGGCCAACTTTTTTTTGATCCGAAAGTGCCTACATAAATTCGTAATACTCTACGCTGGACAAGAAACTATTCCAGCAACAACAACGACAACATTTAACAGATGGTGCTGCTCAACAGCATGCTGCCAAATAAAAATGTACGCAAACTGTTAAGAAGGTTCCAGCAAGTCAACTTATTTCGAAAATGAATCAAAACGGTAAGTGCTAACAGAAATGCGTATAATACCACGATTTACTGCACATAAACGCTTGTGATATAACTGACCAGTAAACTACTCCAGCAACTTATATTGATTTGGCCGGGCCACCTTTAACAGCTGGTGCTGCTCAAGAGCACTCAAGAGTACCACATGCTATACAAATGTACGCAATCTTACCTAAAGATATCTGGATTGATGATGAAAATGGATCAAAACCGATATTAATTTATATGGAAAATAAATGAATTTCTTTTAGTTTCAAATAATTATTTTATATGTTTTTTTCTCTTATTGAATCCCCTGGCGGATAAATTCAGTTTCTGCTTAAATAATTTGCTTTCCACTATAAAAAGCAAAGATACAGTGCCAATACTGGTTTATTCTTTATATTTGTGAGAAAAAAACAACGGGAGCCATTTCAGTATTTCTACCTGAATATGGAAGGAATTCTGCTTTCTTTTAAATTGCTAGATAGTTCGATTTGGAAGGATAAAAACTTTTCCTCAGACATTATTGTGTATGTCTTAACATTCGCAGCTACCTATAGTTGAACAGAATGAAGTGTTTAAGCCAGAACCATATGGAAAAAGAAAAGTTACACTATATACCATATTAGTATAAACCTACGAGCATCAGAGGAAGCATGGGTGACAAAGGCCAATACAAAACAATGGAAAGGTCACTCTGAACGTTTCCAACTTGGCATATGCTACAATTAAGCATAAGGTATTACATTTGCGGATATTTACAACTATATTTTTACCTGAATATGGAAGGAATTCTGCTTTCTCTTAAATTGCAAGATCCTTCCGTTTGGAAGGATAAAAACTTGTCTTCAGATATTATTGTGTATGTCTTAACATTCTCAGCTACCTATAGTTGAACAGAACAAAGTGTTTAAGCCAGAACCATATGGAAAAAGAAAAGTTATATTATCTACAATATTAGTAGACATCAATAACCATAAACCTACAAGCATCAGAGGAAGCATGGGTGACAAAGGCTAATGCACAACAACGTAAAGTTCGCTCTGGACGTTTCCAACCTAGCATATGCTACAATTTGTTCACAAGGTATTACATATGCTGATAAAGAAAATCAGCAGGAAAATATACATGCATACATCCTTGAGTATTTACATCTATATTTTTACTAGAATTCGAGAAAAATTAATGCTTGATGTGCATGCACCAGAAATATTGTCCACCAGATTGGAATCTGTGATTTTACAACTAAAACTTTTACACATAAGGAATCCCAAGGATTTTGCAAAAATTGTTAATTAGGTTTGTTTAAGTTAAGTTATGGCTATGTTTAATAACACAACGCCACGATGATTTTACCCTTAAGAAATTAATAAGCAATTAATTAAATATTAAAGAACTTTCATCAAGTTGGAATTTTCTTTTATGATCCTATTTAATATTTTCACTAGGTATACCCACATAGTTCACCAAAACTCAAAGGCAATATGTCTAACGTCGATTAATACAACAAAATCGGGTAATTAACAAAATTTACTTCAAATCATCTTAACATGGTAAGCTAAAAAAAAAATTAATTGTTTCTTAGTTATTCGCAAAATATATATTAAAAATATTTTTTTTGAAATGAGACATTTTTAGATTTAGTTGAA
This sequence comes from Tachina grossa, assembly GCA_949987645.1. Lineage (NCBI taxonomy): Eukaryota > Metazoa > Arthropoda > Insecta > Diptera > Tachinidae > Tachina > Tachina grossa. The sequence goes on along the minus strand of OX465275.1, from coordinate 65,401,561 downwards.
CTGTAGTGAATTTTAATCAAAAATAATTTCTTATTCGGGCTTAAGTTCAGTAATTTCATTTCTTATTGAATGAAATATTTTTATTAATTAATGTGAGTTTCTAAAGAAGAGGAGAACAATTAAATTAGACTTTTAAGCTGGAGGAAATACCGATATTTTTCTGTGCAGCAACGCACTTTATCAGCACCCTAGTCTACTTGGGTAGAAATTGTTATTAACATCAGCTATTTATTAACGTAAATTCTAATGAAACGGAATGTGAGAAATGATTGTTGTGTACAATTATTGATTTACCTTTGGTAAATACATATGTAAGTATCACTATTCATTTTCCATTTTTTTCATTTTTTTATTTAGGTAAGCACGAAGTTATATTACTCTACCTACATATGTTTAACTATTCTTGCTTATCTTTTACGATCATCACATTAACTTCGTGCAAACCTAAATAGAAAAATGAAAAAAAAAATGGGAAAACAGGGGAAATGAATATTGATACTTGCATATGTATTTATCAAAAGTAAATAATTGTACACAATAATCATTTCTCATATTCTGTTTCATTAGAATTTACGTTAAATAGCTGATGTTAATAACAATCTCTAACCAAGTAGATAGACTAGGGTGCTGATGAAGTGCGTTGCTGCACAGAAAACTATCGGTATTTCCCCCAGCTTAAAAGTCTAATTTAATTGTTCTTTTCTTCTTTAGAAACTCACCTTAATTAATAAAAATATTTCATTTAATAAGAAATAAAATTACTGAACTTAAGCCCGAATAAGAAATTATTTCTGATTATAATTTTTTTTAATTAAATATTTTTTTCTAAAAGCTCATAAAAATTTAAAAACTGCAAACAAATCTAAGAGACCTTGCGTATGGTAGATGGAAAAGATTAAAAACAACAGACCTACGTCAAATATATTATATCGCCAAGAAAAAAGTCAATAAATTATATTGTTAAAATTCCTTTTTTTAGGTTTTATATTTAAGGAAACATTTGTATGGACAAATAATAAAAAACGAACTTAAAGTCACTTCATTCATCATTTATCGATTATTTAAAAAACACAACACACATATTCATACACATTATACACATAAAAAAAGAAAATAAAAGAAAAATAATCCTTTTATTTACTAACACTAGTTTTCAATATTGTTTTTGGGAGTTGTATGAATTTTGTTTCTTAAACACACACAAGAAAGTAACATGAATGATTTTGTAATATTAATTAAAATATTTGTAATATCAATCAAAAAATTGATTTAATTTTAACCTATAAGCAATGTGATAATATCGATTTAGTTTATCCACTCAAATTAATTAATACAAGTAAAAATTTAATTGAATCAATAAAATTCTTAATTGAAAATATTAATTGGTGAATACTTTTTTCTGTGTATATCTGAGAACTTCGTTATTTTTTATAAAATTAATTACTAAATTATCTTTTTGATTATTTTATTTATTGAATAGGCCCACAATATATAAAATCCATCAATAATGATTTTTTTTTTGCTTTTTTTTAATACATGTGGATATATGAGTACGGTATTGCCATAAATTTTTTTCTTTAATTGTTGCTGTTGTTGTTTAGTTAATTTTTGATTCGTTTTTAAATAATAACGAAATAAATTATCAATTAATTATATATACACAAGTTTACAGTAGAGGTGAAAAACTATCGATAGTGTCAATATCGAAAAATGTTGATAGTCTATAAAAATTTTCGATATATCGATTCAAGACTATCGAAAGTTACAACGATACTACCAATATATTTTTAAGCAAAACAAAATAAACAAAAAATATAATTTTATTTGTCAGTTCAATAAATAACAAAACTAAAATAATTGCATGAAAAATAAATGAGATCAGTGGAAGAAATTTTCGGTCATGCAGTTATTTTTGTTTATGAAAAGTAACATATTTTAATTTTTTTTTTTTGGATTAGGCGGTATATCATTTACTATCGATAGTGTTTAGAAAACATCGATTGTTTTCAAGTATTAATCGATTGCAGAATTAAAACCTCGATAGTCACAAAAAAATTAATTATCGATAGTATCGATAATGCCATCGATAGTTTTCCACCCCTGGTAAGTAATTATTTTTCAGTGTAAAATAAATAAGTAGACAAATTTGAAATGTATATAATTTATTTAAAATAACTACATATTTTGGAAATATTTTCAAGTCATGTTTTAAAACCCAAAGAATATATTCAACTTCTGCTTCCTATTTTTAAAAAAATTACGTAATTTAATTTGTAGGCAATCAAAAAAGTAAGTCATTATATAGTAAGTACTTCAGATGGTAATGTCTATTTATTTACTGGGTTGTTTTTTATGGGACTTGTTAAAATTTAAGTTTAAATTTTTTTTAAACGCACTAATAATCCCAAATTAATATTTAACTTATTAAGTAAAATATTTTTTTTAATTAAAAATACATTGAAAATGATTATTGAGGGGTTAAGCTGGATCCTATGAACAATACAATCTGTTATTTTTTTTTCAAAACACTTCAAAGTGTTTCCATTATGTTTTTCTGTGTGTTTTGGGTATACGAATTTCCGAAACCATTTTGATTTTATTTTCAATGCAACAAAGCTTATTATTTAAATTAATCAGTTATTCACCCAATAAGGCGGTTTGATCATTTGCTTTAAGAATTGAATATTTGCCATCAGTGTTGCATTGACGAAATTCATCATGTTCTGGAGGAAAACAACATACTTTAGGTGTTTTGCTCATATGAAAAATTTGTGGGAAAAAAGGTAACAAAACAAGGTTTTTGCTCCAAGACACGTACTTATATGGAAATGCACTACACAAATTCTTAAAAAAAAAGTTTTAAGATTTTTGACATGAATTAACCCATTACTGGCCAGTAATCCTACTAATATTATGAATGTGAAAGTTTGTATGTTTGTGAGATTAGTTATGTGTTCCACATCTAAATTTTGATAAAATTTGATTAACGAATAACATATGATTAGAGTTTGGGATTTCCCGTACTTTTGCACTTCCCGGGAAACGGGCATGAAAAAATCTCGTTTCCGGGAATTCCCGGGATCCCGGCAAAAACTAATTTTCTAAATTAAGTACATTTATTAAATGAAAGTTGGCGAAATTTCGATAGTTTTATTAATGTAAGCATTCTTTTTAAATACAAGTTAATACAAAAACAGTTCTAAGACAAATTTTTAACTGACTTCAAGCAAACAGAATATAGTTTATTCTTAGTAATTAGTAAGAAATCATATAAAGACTAAGTGACGACTGTTACCGCAATTAGCAAATAATTTTTTAATTAGACTTCGAAATCATTTTATTTAAAATTTGCTTTGTTTGCCTCTTATTCTTTTTGAAAAATTTCCAGGAGGATTCTTACTTTTAACTACACGCAAGTTACGTTACTATATTCAGCTGCGCCAAATTTTACATAGCCTGAGCCACAGTCTGTATAAATTTCTTTCATTCATTACTTCAAGTTCGCTTAACATCGAATAATTATTTACTTTAGGAAACAATTATATCATTGCAATCATTGATATTTATACAATGTATTCCAATTTATCATGTTATAGTGATTAAACGGCAGTCATTAAGGCTGTTTCAGACTATAATACAATTATTAATACTTTTGACTAAAATGCCCCGCTGATCTAATTTCAGTTTCAAAAATTTCAAATACAATTACAAGTCTGCATGTCAGAGTTTCATTTTCCATAAAAATATTAATAATTGTAATATACGAGTATTTTGAAATGGCCTTTACGAAATGCGTCGCGGATGTAGCCTTCGAGTTAAGCTATATTTTTTCTAGTATGACTTCAATTTATGGAATGTTTATGAAATTTCTGTATAGATTTTAACAGCTCATATTTCTATTTTTTATTAAAAAACAAATTTATGGATATTTAACTACTTGTTTCTCGTTGTCCAAGGAATTCTTTCTTGAAACGGAAATAAAATTTTAGAATTTGTTTTTGTTTTAAATAAAATTGTTAGAATGAAAAAATTCCTTTGAACGGCGTATTCGTATTGAAACAGACGGTGTAAAACGTATCAACTTTAAAAGAGAACTTAATCGATTTCATCGTGTAAATTTAGTCATACCATCACTCAAATGACCTTTAGTAATACATGTATATATAAAAAAACACTGAAAATTTTGATATTAAAGTAAAACAGGATTATGAATGAAAATAAATGAAACTTTATAAATATGTGTGCACAAAAAAGTATATATATTTATGAAATAACATGTGCTTTTAATTTCCCGTTTTCCCGGGAAAATCTCAAAAATTTCCTAAGAATATTAGGTAGTCATTTCCCGGGATTTCCCGCCCGTAAATTCACGTTTCCGAAACCCTAAAAATGATCCATATTAAAATAAGGGATACTCTTAAGGGCGTAAAACACGTAAAAGTAGTATTTTTGGTAAATTTTATGTTTGTACTTAACTTGGTATAAATACAGTTTATAGAACAATTTTCGTTTCATCTTTACTAATATTCGTATTGCACCTTTATTGCAACAAAAGCATAATTCAAAAATTATAGTTTTGTAGACAATGGGTTAAATGTGTTATTTTAAAAATATAAACTATTTTTTCGCGACAGGAGCGCGTACAAGCCGTTTATATGAAATTTTTACACAAGATAATATATGATATAATGATTCTTTCTGCATTGTTTACTCCATTATCGAACTTTTTGAGGTATGATTATGCTGCCATAAATTAGCGATATTTATGTCGTTGTGAAAAATAAAAATATTTATAGTTTATTGTTTGATAAATGACAAATGAGCTATTACAGACAGTGGTCTCCAAAATTTCAATTCTCTTAAGCGAATCCTTCGACTTTTTCTTCCAGTACTTGTGGCTGATATCAATACCTCCACTGATCATTAACTTCTTGGTTCTTAGTAAAATAAAATCATATATGTATGTATGTGTACTTGTGTTTAAGCCAATTGTGTACTTTCAGCACTATTTACGATTAAAACAATATCTCACGCCCCGATTTTGACATTTAGTTTTAGTTCTGCAAATTATGAACGGACTTAAGCATCAACGAAATTCACGCATATACATAAATTGGTTTAACTTACGCAAAATAAATTATACATCTGATATTCCTTAGGTATTTATAAAATTGACAAAAAAAATTCTGAAAAATTAAGGTCAAAAGTATAAAAGAGAATATAAGGCCAAGATTTCCATCCTAAAATCGATCTGAATAAAATAACCTCCAAGCGATTAAAATAAGCTCCAAGCGCTTCCTTGGTACAATTCCTATTACTACAATTTCGTAAAAAAAAGTTTCCTAGATAATTAGTCCCAGTTAGCACTATGCAAGTGTTATTGCTAAGCTGATTAGTTTGTAAGGTGGAAAGACGAGAGGAAAATAAACGAGTACTCAGCTGCATGTGCTGTCAATACGTTTTGCTCTCTCATTCGTAATGTTAAAAAAAGCATACATGCATATACAAAATTATATTTAAAAAATATTTGCTCAAAAACAAGACTTTCATTGTAAGGACGCCGATGAATGTTCAAATAAGAAAAAGTGATAAGCTGAGGTATAAGACTTGCGTAGTGTGTACTGGGACTTACCATTATGCCATATGATTTTTACTCTTACAAATATTCTCTTTTTCTTACAAATATCCTGTTCCATGTTGTACATATGTACAATCAGCGATGCCAATTTGGTGCTTTTGGCACTATATTTAGTGCTTTTTGAAGACTCAAAACGCCAAATTTTGAGCGTTAGTGCCAAACTAAGAAAAAGCACTAAGTAGTGCTTTTAAGAAATTTGCGTATATCTTAAAATTACTTTGATAAAAACTTGGTGTATTTATTTGTTTAGGGTAAAGCATATTTTTTTCGTCTGATATAGTTAACTAAAGATGTTGATAATATTGCCGAAATAGAGAATAGCTTAGAAAACATTTTGTAGTCTCACTCGTTTTTCACGTTGGTGCTTTTTACGCTTTGTAGATTTCAAAATTACGCTTTTTAGTGCTTTTTTAAAATTCTGATGTGCTTTTAGAGCCAAAAAAGTTGGCATCACTGCGTACAATACACATATCGCTCATCTACTTAAAGAATGTCATAATACAAAAAACTATTTTGTCCGAAGACGAGTTTAAGGTTTTAAATTTACACACAACTTAATAACTTAATAAAAAAATGAAATTGAATTTTTCTCTCAAGAACTGACCAACCAAGATATTTGTATGAAATTTTTACACAATATAACGATCGATATGATAATTAATTAAGCACCATTAACTCAAAAAATTCCATTTTTTGAGTTATGACGTTCTTTGAGTAAATGAGCGATATATATTAATCTCGTAAAGAATGTTGTCCGTTGAACATGATCTTTAGATATCAAGAGGTCGTGAAAGTAAATTTATAGGAAACTATATTATAAGTTATTGTATCAAGCTTCATTTCGGTTCTTATTTAGATCTCAATTCTATTATTGGTCAAAGTTTTTATATACCAACACGTTAATGTTTTTGAACGAAATTTTTAATAACACTTCTCATGCTAAGTAAACTATTTTTGCTGTCGTCCTGTTGTTATTTTCCTTAAAAACGGAATTTGCCTTTGAAAGTTTATTTAAATCCAAACATTTTTTCCTTCAAGAGTTGCAGTAGTTGTAGAATTAAATATTAGGAATAGCACTTTTTTGTAATTTATTATTTTGAAGATTATTTTATCGCAGTGACTTATTTTTTTAAAATACTTAGATCGAAAAAGGAAACAAATTTCACTTTAAAATTGTATAATATTCTTAATTTCACCAATTGATGGGAATCTGTGAGACATGGGAATAATTAGACACCCAGTTAGCATTTTATGAAATTAGTGATCATATCTGAGTCTTTTTCTAGTCCTCCGCGCGATTAAACTAATCACTTATGCGCTCGTTTTCGATCCAAAAATGAGCACACTACAAAGTTTGCGAACGAGAACAAGATGTACAGACAAAAGGAAATAAACAAACCAGGTTCCTTTTCAAATTTGAAGAAAAAATATGAATATTAACTTCAAATATCTTCCTTCGTACATTATTTCTTATTCTTTTAAATTTCTTCTTTTTCGTTTTGACAATGTTAACCAGTTAACCAGACCTCTAATGATATATCTTTTAAAGTGTTACTAGTAGAGAAACAAATTGACTAAGCCTTTTTATTTAGAACACAGATACAAAAACTTTTACATTAAAAAAAATTATAAAAACAAAAAAAGTAATTTATTTTTCCCAAAATTTTCGATTTCGTTCATTACAAAAAAAAATAAAAAATTATTCGTAATAGGAATAGCTAGCTAGTTAATTTCGTCAAAATTAAGATTTACTGCACATTAGTATTATGCTTTAGTATTATGAAATGTATGGAAATGTTTAAAAAAATATACTTTTTTAGAAATGATTTATTGAGTGTTCATTTTTTAAGAAATCTTTACAAGAAACAATTACTCTTCTCTTATTTTTAAATAAGAGAGAAGATATACCACCGAAATACAAAACCGAGATTTCTGTTTGATTTTCCATGCCTAATTTATAAAAATGCTTAAAAAGTATTATGCAATAACGCATTGCTGATGGTACGAATGGTAAAATTTAATACATCCTTGAAAAAATCTTTTAGATGATGTACTTTTTTAAATAAGTTGTCTTGGGACAAAATGCGAAAATATGCACAAAAAAAACTTTAATATAGAACTGTTTTTGAGACACACTCCAGCTCATGAAAGATCAACGCTAGATCCCTCAAATGCTTTGGGAGTTCCCATTAAAAATATCAATATTTGCTAAATATAAACGAAGCATTGCTAAATATCGACGAAAAATTGCTAAACATCGAAGAATAACAAAATCAACATATAGAAAATGCGGATACAGAAGAAAAATCTTGCAAGTGTTAGAATCAAATATCACACTAGCAGAAAACCAAGAAAACTATAATAACGACTTCTTGAAAAAGTGGTTGAAGAAACGCAAAAGCTCCTGAATACTAAACAAGTAAGAGTGCTATATTCGGCTGTGCCGAATCTTATATACCCTTTACCAAAGTGCTTTTATGTAGTATCGAGATACATACATAAGCACATACATAAAGTATAAACAAAAAGAAAAAAATAATTTGACCTAGTTACTTTTATGTACAAAAAATTATTAATTTTCAAACCCTAAAATTAACACTTCAGATTTTTCTGATTCCTTATGTAGTAGTAGATTCCAATCTAGTAGTTCTAAAAAAAATATAGAAAGTGTGTTAAGTGAAAAAAGAAAATTCAAAAAAAAAATGTTTTATTTATTTACTTTAATATCCACAAAAAAAAGTTCAAAGTTTCCAGCTCTGGAGCTGTGGTTTTTATTTGTATAGTTTTCTACAAAAAACTTATATTTCCAAAACGTAAAAGATATATAATTTTTAAAGGCAAATATAAAAATTAATTAGACTTAGTTACTTTTATATATGACAAAAAGTGTAACTTTTCCAACCCTGAAATCATCCTTTTTGATTTTTCTGATTAATTGCACCAATATTTTTCTTTTAAGAATATAAGATATGTTTAATTTATAAAGAAAGGGAAAAATTTGTTTTAGTAAGTTACTTTTGTTAAAAAAAAAATAAAGTTTTCCAACCCTGGAATCGTGTTTTTAATTTTTTAAAAGCTTTTTTTTATTTTATAAAATAAGTTTATAAAAAATAAATAAAAATTAGTTTTCGGTAGCTAATTTTTTATATCACAAAAAGTGTGGGGTTTCCAACCCTGAAATCATCCTTTTTGATTTTTCTGATTTCTTACACCAATCTTTTTCTTTTAAGAATATAAGATATGTTTAATTTATAAAGAAAGGGAAAAATTTATTTTAGTAAGTTATTTTGTATAAGAAAGAAAATTAAAGTTTTCCAACCCTGGAAACGCCTGTTTAATTTTTTTAATTTTTTTTAATTAGAAATACTAATTTTATTCATACCGAAGTATAAAATGAGTTTATTTAATAAAAAAATAATAATTACTTTTCGGTAGTTATTTCGCATGGCAAAATGAAGTTTAAGCTTCCCAGCTCTGAAACCGCCTGGTCGATTTCGCTGATTTTCAATACCAATTACTTAGACGATTTCTAACTCACCAGTCCAAGAACGAAGACTCTAGCTTCCCTGGGAGCTTCGGATACCCGATTTAACGTACAGACAAACGGACAGACGGACATCGCTTATTCGTCTTCCCTATGCATAAAAATCCAGAATATATATACTTTATGGATCGCTTATTAATATTCTAGAAATTACAAACGGAATAACAAACCTGTATATACCCTTCTACCATTTTTCGGTAAAGGGTATAAAAAATAAAATTTAAGTAAATCAGTCACATCTACAAACATTTCTTAACAGTGAAATCTTAAAAAGATTTAATACCAAATCAATGGATGTAGTCACTGAGTTACAATCACTAACTCCGAAAGTTCAAATCGAAAACTCAAGCAGACTAAAGATATCGGCCGTATCCATATACCAATTGTAAAAACACTAAGAACTGAAAAACTTTCTAAAGTTACAAAAGTATTCGAATCAACTGCAGATGGTATGGTGGTTATCGGCATCCCAAAGTTTAACGGCAAGCCGTCACCAGCGTTTCTAAATTATGATAAACCAGCAAAAAACCAGTTAGATCCGCATAAAATAGTGAATGATTTACACTTTGTAATGCAGCACACACAACTTACTTGGGAGGAAAGAAAGAAAGAAATGTGATCATTACTATATGTGCTGATGAGAGCAAAATGTATCGGCAAAGGAAAAGGAAACGACTATTTTTTAATGCCCTGCAGTTGAAGTAAAAAAAAATATGTATATATATATATATATATATATATATATATATATATATATATATATATATATATATATATATATACATATATATATATATATATTGGTGATTTATTTGCTCTTTGAATTTGTCACAATTATTCCACATTTGCTACAAATCTCCATAATTTTTCTTCATATATAATTATGCTGGCCGACACTTAAGCTCTATATTTCCCGTAATTCATATCAAATTATCATTGATTTAGTCAAAAAATATTTGGTAAGTTATCATCGATGCCATTTAGTAGTGGAAATTGGTATGTTAAATACAAGTTCTTAATCGTTTGTAATCCCTGAACTAATTCATCACGGTTGTGTGATTTGCGTATGATTATGGCCTGCAACATGGAACTGCCTGCTTCCAAATATGCCACTACATTGGAAAAAAGATTTTCAGTGTGCAAAACCGTACTGCTGGGGTGAACAATGGAGTATGAGACACTTTTGGGACTTTTACTGTACTGCACCAAAAGCCAAGGAGTTTCTTTTATGTCTTTTCTATCATCGGGGTCTATGAAAGCCTGAAAACAAAAGATTGTATTTAAATGCAAACCAGTTTACGATCAGTTTATTAAAATACTAAATTTACCGCTTAAAAAGAGTTTTCTTTAAGTATCTTAAATTGCCTTTGCATCAAATCATCTGAATCACTCTCACGCATCACAGTTGCCATTACAAAGACTTTGTCATGTCGTACAACTATTTCTGCAGCATTTGCTTTTGCAAAACAATTTTGCGGCCAGGCAGTGTCATTTTCTTCTACAATTACATGCACTACAGTATTGGCATCCTTATTGTACTGAATCAGTATTTGTCTTTCTGAGCTTTGACTAAAAATGTCCTCTTCATGTTTTGCTGTCTCAAGATGTGGAGCCCCTTCTTTAAAGACTCACGATCATCAGAAGCAAACTGAATTTCTCCTTCTATAACAAAATGTCTGCGATTAAAACTTATTTTCTGATTCACCAACATATATTCAGAGTCCTCATCAATAATATCAACTGAATGTACGATATCATAAGTTATGTATCCATTACTTTTGCCACCTTTCGACGGGCCCTCATCCATTTTGACTAGATACCAAGACATACGGCAATATTCTTTAGGTTTTTCATTACAAGTCATTGTTTTAATTTAATTTAATATCATTTTTGAGCTTACTACTTTTTTTTATGGCACTAATTAGAAAATAATTATGTTTAGGTTTTGAGATAGCAGGTAAATAAGGTGATCTGTTAGAAATGAAGGAAAACTGAAATTTTTGGAGAAAATATTTATAAAAAAAAAAATTGGCTTGTTTTTATGGTTAAGCAATTGTCTATATGCATTTTGTTCCCGCTTGTGGAACTCGTCAGTAGACTTCAACCCAAAAAATTTTGAATTCAGTTAACAAACTCCGTATGTTTATAGTAAGACTCTTAATATTATATTGAGAATCACAATATACAAACATAATAAGTTTGAAAACCGCAAACAAAAATCTTTACAAAACAAACACAGTTGAATAAAGATGCTTGTTTTGTAAAGATTTTTGTTTGCGATTTTCAAACTTATTATGTTTGTCTATTGTGATTCTCAATATAGTATTAAGAGTCTTACTATAAACATACGGAGTTTGTTAAGTGAATTCAAAACTTTTTTGGGTTGAAGTCTACTGACGAGTTCTACAAGCGGGTACGAAATGCATATAGACAATTGCTTAACCATAAAAACAAGCCAATTTTTTGAAATTAAATAAAGACATTATGTCAAATAAATATACTTCAGTATTTCATGTATGAAAATATTTATAAGTATCTGAATTTAATGTTTAATTTTATTTGATTTTAAAAGCAAAAGTGTGAAGATAGAAAGTAATAAGCTCAAAAATAAAATTAAATTAAATTAAAACAATGACTTGTAATGAAAAACCTAAAGAATATTGCCGTATGTCTTGGTATCTAGTCAAAATGGATGAGGGCCAGTCGAATGGTGGCAAAAGTAATGGATGCATAACTTATGATATCGTACATTCAGTTGATGTTATTAATGAGGACTCTGAATATATGTTGGTGAATCAGAAAATAAGTTTTAATTGGAGACATTTTGTTATAGAAGGAGAAATTCAGTTTGCTTCTGATGATCGTGAGTCTTTAAAGAAGGATCTCCACATCTTGAGACAGCAAAACATGAAGAGGACATTTTTAGTCAAAGTTCAGAAAGACAAATACTGATTCAGTACAATAAGGATGCCAATACTGTAGTGCATGTAATTGTAGAAGAAAATGACACTGCCTGGCCGCAAAATTGTTTTGCAAAAGCAAATGCTGCAGAAATAGTTGTACGAAATGTCAAAGTCTTTGTAATGGCAACTGTGATGCGTGAGAGTGATTCAGATGATTTGATGCAAAGGCAATTTAAGATACTGAAAGAAAACTCTTTTTAAGCGGTAAATTTAGTATTTTAATAAACTGATCGTAAACTGGTTCGCATTTAAATACAATCTTTTGTTTTCAGGCTTTCATAGACCCCGATGATAGAAAAGACATAAAAGAAACTCCTTGGCTTTTGGTGCAGTACAGTAAAAGTCCCAGAAGTGTCTCATACTCCATTGTTCACCCCAGCAGTACGGTTTTGCAAACTGAAAATCTTTTTTCCAATGTAGTGGCATATTTGGAAGCAGGCAGTGCCATGTTGCAGGCCATAATCATACGCAAATCACACAACCGTGATGAATTAGTTCAGGGATTACAAACGATTAAGAACTTGTATTTAACATACCAATTTCCACTACTAAATGGCATCGATGATAACTTACCAAATAATTTTTGACTAAATCAATGATAATTTGATATGAATTACGGGAAATAAAGAGCTTAAGTGTCGGCCAGCATAATTATATATGAAGAAAAATTATGGAGATTTGTAGCAAATGTGGAATAATTGTGACAAATTCAAAGAGCAAATAAATCACCAATATATATATATTATATATATATATATATATATATATATACAATGAAGTCACCTACAAATTCAACGACTACAAAGAATTGCCAAAAAAAACGACTTTGTGTTTCAGTTGTCAGAAACACACACAAACATGAACTAAAGTGTATGGTGCAAACAGCTTTTGACAGTTAAAACACGAAAACACAGAATATCATCAGGACGATTGCGTTAACCTGATAAATAGGCCCTGATATCAAGAAAGCATTGCTAAATATCGACGAAACATTGCTAAACATCGAAGAAGAGAATAGAAATAGAAAATTCGGAAACAGAAGAAGAAACTTTGCAAGTGTTAGAATTGAAAATTACACTAGCAGAAAACCGAGAAAACCATAACAACGACTACTTGAAAAAAGTGGTTGAAGAAACGCAAAAACTCCAGAATAAAGCAAATATATTATCAGAAGGTTCTGAGTTTATATTAAAAAAATAAAATTGAAGAAAATCAGTCACATCTACAAACATTATTTAACAGTGAAATATTTAAAAGATTTGATACGAAATCAATGGATGTAGTCACTGAGTGACAATCACTAACTTCGAAAGTTCAAATCGATAACTCAAGCAGACTAAAGTTATCAGCTATATCCACACCAATTGCAAAAATACTAAAAACTGAAAAACTTTCTAAGGTTACATAAGTATTCGAATCAAGTGCAGATGGTATGACGGTTATCGGCATCCCATAGTTTAACGGGCAAGCCATCACCAGCATTTCTAAATTGTGATAAACCAGCAAAAAACCAATTAGATCCGCATAAAATGGTGAATGTGTTACACTTTGTCATGCAGAACACACAACTAAGTGAGAAGGAAGTAAGAAATGTTATCATTACTAAATGTGCTGACGAGAGCAAAATGTATCGGCAAAGGGAAAGGAAACTACTACTTTTTAATGCCCTGCAGTTGCAGTAAAAATCATTTACATTTTTGGTGAAGGGTATAATAAAAACGAAACAAAATGGGGGATCTAAAGCACAAGTGGTTCAAGAGCTAAAAAGAAAATTTTGGGCCTTACAAGTTTTTGTGCCCATGCATTCATTTCACACTTAAATTTTGGCTTTGCAATAATTACGGTCCTTAATGCAGTCATGGATTTTTGTAAAGTGATTGATATTAGTATTAAAGCTGTGTTCGGATGGTTACTAGTTTGCCGCAATAATAATAAATGGCAAACCAGTAGCCACCCGACGATATGTATTTGCCTTATATTATATATCACTTTTTTATACACATGACATTTTCGGTTTAAGTCAAAATCTGGGTTTTACATACGGTTTATAATTTTTGTGTTCACACGTTGGTATGTTTAGTACACACGATAACCTATAAAATAAACCAATGCTTACTTTTGTGAATGCCTTAAAAATTTTTTCTTTAAATTTTAAAATTTTAATTTTATTTATTTATTTAATTTTTAATGCCACAAGCACTTGCTTTATTTAAAACCATTTCGATTTTTACTTCAACTCAGGGCATTAAAAAATAGTCGTGTCCTTTCCGTTTGCCGATACATTTTGCTCTCATCAGCACATTTAGTAATGATGACATTTCTTACTTCCTTCTCAGTTAGTTGTGTGTGCTGCATTACAAAGTGTAAATCATTCACTATTTTATGCGGATCTAACTGGTTTTTTGCTGGCTTATCACAATTTAGAAAGGCTGGTGATGGCTTGCCGTTAAACTATGGGATGCCGATAACCGTCATACCATCTGCACTTGATTCGAATACTTATGTAACTTTAGAAAGTTTTTCAGTTTTTAGTATTTTTGCAATTGGTGTGGATATAGCTGATAACTTTAGTCTGCTTGAGTTTTCGATTTGAACTTTCAAAGTTAGTGATTGTCATTCAGTGACTAGATCCATTGATTTGGTATCAAATCTTTTTAATATTTCACTGTTAAGTAATGTTTGTAGATGTGACTGATTTATTTCAATTTTATTTTTTTAATATAAAATCAGAACCTTCTGATAATATATTTGCCTCATTCTGGAGTTTTTGCATTTCTTCCGCCACTTTTTTCAAGTAGTCGGTATTATAGTTTTCTCGGGTTTCTGCTAGGGTAATTTTCGATTCTAACACTTGCAAAGTTTCTTCTTCTGTTTTCGCATTTTCTATTTGTTGACTTTGTTCTTCTGCTATGTTTAGCAATATTTTGTCGATGTTTAGCAATCTGGAAATATTTCTTCTCTTCCTTCTGTTTGTCTGACTTTTGTTTACAGAGCCTCTAGCAGATGTCTTTTTCTTGAGTGCTTAAAAAAGGAATACAAAAATTAATTATCTTCCATAATTTCGATAAATAAATAAATTTATCACATTTATCACGGATTGTTTAATTTTATTAACGCTGACAATTTGTTGTTGACTGGCCGGTAGTTGTTTAAGGAATGAGTGTCTTGTCTGATTTGGTCGTTGGTTTTATACTTGAAGAATTTTTTTTTAACAAAAACAACCCGGCGTAGCATATAGCTTGTCTGCGGGAAATAGCCAGGATCTATGGCAGGAATCAAATCACGACCTCTGAACAGACAGGCTAGCATCGCTACAAAAAAAAAAAAAAAAAAAAAAAACAAACAGCGAGCTCGTGTAGTAAAATCAAAAATTATATAGTGTTGGTGAATCTTTGTATTTATATAAAAATTTAAAACAAAAAAAACTGATTGCAAATGCTCGTAATACCACAAACTGTCTCGAAAGTGAATCGAAATTGATCAGAAACGCGAGTCTTTTAGAAGACACTCGGCTAGGGTACCATATTCTCCCGAATGAGCAGTCATTTTAGAATCTAGGACGAGCACATAAATGCTTATTTAAGTCGAGCGAATGAGTCGAAAAGACTCGAATATGATCACTAATTTCATAAAATGCTGACTGGTTGTCTAATTATTCCCATATCTCACAGATTCCCATCAATTGGTGAAATTAACAACATTATAAAATTTTAAAGAAAAATTTGTTTCCTTTTTCGATCTGAATATTTGAAAAAAAAAATTGTCACTGCGTTAAAATAATGTTTAAAATAATATATTAAAAAAAAGTGCTATTCCTAATATTTAATGCTACAAACAAATACTGCAACTCTTGAAGGAATAAATGTTTGGATGTTTGGCAATTTCCGTTTCTAAGGCAAATAACAACAGGACGACATCATTTTCTACATGTTGAATAAAGGATCTGCATGTATTGTTACACACCTCTTTAGTGTAAAAAATTAATTAGCATTACAGATTTATAATTTATTTGATAATTTGGCAAAAATAAGTTAGTTAGCATGAGAAGTATCATTAAAAATTTCGTTCAAAAACATTAACGTGTTGGTATATAAAAACTTTGACCAATAAAAGAATTGAGATCTAAATAAGAAGCGAAATGAAGCTTGATACAATACCTTATAATATAGTGTCCTATAAATTTACTTTCACGACCTCTTGATATCTAAAGATCATGTTTAACGGACAACATTCTTTACGAGATTAATATATAATCGCTCATTTACTTAAAGAACGTCATTACTAAAATTATGCTTAATTAATTACTATATCTATCGTTATATTGTGTAAAAATTTCATACAAATATCCTGTTTAGACAGTTATTGAGAGAAAAATTCAATTTCATTTTTTTATTAAATTTTAAAGTTGTGTGTGAATTGAAAACTTTAAACTCGTTTTTGGGCAAACTAGTTTTTTTTAGTTATGACATCCTTTGGGTAAATCAGCGATATGTGCATTGTGCATATGTATATACATGGAATAGAATATTTTTAAATAAGAGAAAGAGATAATAATTAAAAATCATATGGCGTAATGGTAAGACCCAGTACACACTACGCAAGTCTTATTGCTCAGCTTATCACTTTTTCTTCTTTGAACTTTCATCGGCGTCCTCACAATGCAAGTCTTGTTTTTGAGCAAATATTTTTTATGTATAGTTTTGTATATGCAAGTATGCTTTTTTTAAAATTACGAATGAGAGAGCAAAACGTATTGACTGCACATGCAGCTGAGTACTAGTTTCTTTTCCTCTCGGCTTTTCACCTTACAAACCAATCAGCTTGGCATTAACACTTACATAAAGCGAACTGGAACTAATTATCTAGGAAGCTTTTTTTACGAAATTATAGTAATAGGAATTGTACCAAGGAAGCGCTTGGAGCTTATTTTAATCGCCGGTTATTTTATTCAGATCGATTTTAGGATGGAAATCTTGGCCTTATGTTCTCTTTTATACTTTTGACCTTAATTTTGAGAAGTTTTTAGTTGATTTTATAAATACTTAAGGAATAACAGATGTATATTTTATTTTGCGTAAGTTAAACCAATTTATATGCGTAACTTGGCAAAACAAAAACCATAAATGTCAAAATCCGGGCGTGAGATATTGTTTTTTAATCGTACTAGTAAATTGTGCTGAAACTTTACATATTATTATCGGTTAAAACTAGGACGTCTGCCGCAACCTTAAAATAAAAACCAAGTGCATATGTAATTGTTTTAAATACATACATACATACATACATACATGATTTAATTTTACTAATTTACTAAGAACCACGAAGTTAATGATAACTGGAGGTATTGATATCTTCTGCAAGTACTTGGAGAAAAAGTCGAAAGATAATCTTAATAGAATTGAAATTTGGGAGACCACTGTCTGTAATAGCTTATTTGTCATTTATCAAACCACAAACTTTAAATATTTTTAGGTTTCACAGCGACATACATATCGCTTATTTATGGCAACATAAGCATACCTCAAAAAGTTCGATAATGGAGAAAGAAGCATTATATCATATACATATAAACTTGTGTAAAAGTTTCATATAAACAACGCGAAAAAAAATTGTTTATACTCGTATCTTCATTGATTTGTATGTTAATTGAAAACTTAAAACCCATTTTCTACAAAACTATAATTTTTTAGTTACGCTTCTGATGCAATAAAGGAGCGATACGAAGATTAGTAAAGATGAAACGAAAATTGTTCTATATACTGTATTTATACCAAGTAAAGCACAAACAGAAGTATTACTAAAAGTACTAATTTTACGTGTTTTACCACCTTAAGAGCATCCCTTATATTAATATGGATCATATTGTTAATCGTTCATCAAATTTTATCACATAACTAATCAAACACAAACTCTCACAGTCATAATATTAGTAGGATTATTGACCAGTAATGGGTTAATTCATGTCAACAATCTTAAAGCTCTATTTTAAGAATTTGTATAGTGCTGGCCAAACTAGTTGGACAGAATTAAGTATACATTTAAAACCTTTCATATTTTATATTAATTTTTTTATATATATTTAAAATAATTTTATATTTATAATTTTGCCCTCAATGAATTATAAAGTGGCAACACTAAAACAACTTGCGCTACAAAAATATACATTTAGCTTTTCCTCGAATAGATTAAAACCCGAAGTTAACTACCAAAAAAAAAATATACTTACTTTTGTTGATCCTTTTGAATTGTTACTTACTTACTTACCTTTTTACCATCGAAGTGTAAACTACAATTACCTACCAAAAACTCAATTGTAAATTATATATGTACATATACTTACCAAAGTGTGAAATTAAACTTAAAGGAAAAAACTGAAATACCTACGTTTGTATTCATTTCGCACAATAATAAAAGTGAGCATACAATCTCATCCAAACCCTTTAAGATAAATTAAAAGTTACTAATTGTTTCTTTTATTTTCCCATAACCCCAATAATTATGATCACGACTCTCGGAGTGATTACAATTAAAATCTCCTTTTCAGTTTGGTCAGTGAAGATATAAAATTATTTCCCCCGCTACCCTCTACAAACTCATAAAAGGAGATTCATAAGAAATAATCTCAAGATTATTCAGGTGCATTTTCATATATGTATGTATGGACGTCTCTTGGAGCAAAAAACTTGTTTTACTGCTTGTTTGTAGTGTTTTCACAGTGAAAGTTAAAACCTGGTTTTAACGTTAAAATAATAAAAACGGCTGATTTTGCTTTCACACTGCAAGTTTTTTAAATTCAGGTTTTAACTCACAGGCTGTCTAATAACTTTGCGCAAAATAAAATAAATCCCTTGCAGAAATGCATTGTTGTTGCATTTTTTCTGCTTTTTAATAGCACTTGTTGGACAAACTGTACAACAATATTAATAATATGAAAAACTGAGATATTCCAAAATGCGCTCTAAAATGGAAATTATTTTATATTTTCTTAATAAATTTTTTTTTTTAATTATAGAACTTCTTATACAGCATGAAGAAGTGCTTGGAAATAAATTTATTATATATAAAAATGCGCAAATACATTATGAGATAAACCTTTTTTATAGGCAGATGAATGGTATTCATATCGTCTTTTTTCACTTTCCAGAGTTCAATGAAAGTATTTTCTTTGTTTTCCTTAAAAAAAAAATGCTTTTTTTCCCATAATTTTTTTATTATTGTTGCTGCTGCTTCCAGTTTTAAGTTGAAAATCTTTCAATCTTTCTTTCTTGTTATTCACTGGCATAAATAAACATTATTATCTGCTGTCGGTCATTTCAACTTGGCAGCACTGAATTTATCACAGCGAAAACAAGGTTGCATTTCATAAAACCAACTTAAAACCAATTTAAAAATGGTTTTAATTTGGTTTTAACAAAAACAATTTGTGTGGTAAAACCAGGTTTTAGGAGTTGGTTTTAACGTTAAAACCAATTTTTATTAAAACCATGTCAGTGTGAAAACACTATTACCCTCAAATTTTTATATCAGCAAAATACTTCAAGTAGGTTGTTTTCCTCCAAAACATGACGAATTCCGTCAATGCAACACTGATGGCAAATATTCAATTGTTTAAGCAATTGTTCAAATCGCATTAGTTGTATTTATAAATACTTTATTGGGGCGTCCTAAGTGTCATAAAGTCATATAGTCCTAACATTTTAAACCAGTTTAAAACTATTTTTATTTTCTTTCATATAAAATGAGTACTATATTAATACAATTCTTCACTCTATGTTTTTGTTACTGTCATAACTAATTATTTTGCTTTTTACTTTTCTTTTTCGACAAAATGTCTATTTACGTTTAAATACGTGGCGTTTTTCTTAAGCAAATTTCTACTCAAATCATTATATATTGCAAAAAATATAAAAATTCGCAAGGGGTTAAAATAATGGAAACAATATCCCAAAGCTAATTATATAGACCGCAAAAAAAAGTAATAACTCGAGTATAGACTTACAGCATATATGTAAATCGCGAAAACTTGCAAAAATGCGAATATCTTCTAAAAATTTCCAAAGCCTCAAAAACTGTAAACGAGCAAACTCAGTAGATTTTATGAATCAAAAATTATCTTACATGCAAAAAATTTGCAAAAATTCGCGAATAATTTTTTAATTGAAAAAAAAACTTAAAATTTATTTAAAAAAATGCTTAAATTGTAAGGAATGCAGAAAACTTTTAAAAATCCGCAATTACGAAAATTCGCAAAAACTTGGTGACATCAAAAATAATTATATTAAAGTATGACACTTAATAAAAAAAGTTTAAAACTGTTAAAAAAAAAATAAAGAATTGGGAACAATCACTTTTACTGCAAAAATTTGCAAAAAATTGCAAAAATTGCAAACAAGCTCCAAAATTACTTAGAAATACCTAAAGATCTAAGAAATTCCAAAATTCGCAGAAAATTGGCAAAATTATGAAAATTCGCACAAATAGATAGATGTATTAAAAATCGGTAAAATGGTAAAAAGGCAAGCCCTAAAATAACACATAAATACTTAAAGATGTAAGAAATTCCAAAAAATCGGAAAAATTCGCGAGAATGAAAATTTGCAAAAACTTGCTAAAACCAAAATGATAGCAAAGTGTGATATAAAATAAAAGTCGTCAAATGTGTAAAAAAGGCAAAAACTGCAACAACAAAAATAATTCAATCAGACAATGATGTGGTTTGATTTAATCCTACTTTTTTAAAATTACACACAAGAGCAATAAGCTTTATCAAAAATTACCTGATCGCAAAACTTAAGAAAATTTGCAAATAAATTCCAAAGCCTTAAAATTTTAAAAAGTCAAATGCTCGAAAAAATTTTGTTTTACATATTGCAAAAACTCGCAAATAATTATCGGAAACAGATAGAAATCGTTAAATAATTTTCTCATAATATTGCATATTCGTACCAAATATTATTTAATTTTTGTAATATTTTTTCTCATTTGTTTTGTATCATATTGTTTATGTTTCAACTAACACACTAAAATATGAGGGGTTGCTCACAGCAGTCGCATTTTAAACTAGTTTAAAAGTTTAGAACATTATGACGTTATGACTTTAACACTACCGTGTGAATACCCCATATATGTAATTGGGAGAAAAACTGATTTATTTAAATAGAAAGGTTTGTTGCCTTGATAATAAAATAAAAATGGTTTCGAAAAATCGTATACCCAAAACACACGAAAAAACTTGCTAGTTTTGTTCATAGTGTAATTGTCGTATTACATTCCGCTAGTTATTTTTATTTTAAAATCTAATAGTACGTTTCCACTATGAGCAAAACATGTTGTTTTTCTCAGAACACTTGGAAGTGTTTCCATTATGCTTTTTTGTGTTTTGGTTAAACGAGTTTTGGAAATCAATTTGATTTTATTATCAAGGCCGGAGAACCTTATAATTTAGATTAGTAAATTTTCCACTAATTTACATATAAACAGCATATAAATACAACTGATTTGGTTTGTGCAATTGCTTAAAAAATTCAATATTCTGTATTAGTGCCATTTTTTGTCAGAATATTGCGGCTTGTTTTTGAAGTTTCAGACAGCAACGCAGTGTTGCACTAATAAATTTGTTCATGTTTTGGAGGAAAACATCTTATTTAAGGTGTTTTGCTGATATGAAAAATGTATGGGAAAACATGTAGCAAAACATTGGTTTTTGAGCAAAACAAGTTTTCTGCTCCAAAACACGTATATGGGAAACGCACTAAAAGTTCGTTACACTAAACAAAGTAATGTTTGAATTTGACAATTAAATTATTATATTCATGGTTAGAAATGAAATGGTTAGAGTTTAACGATATAGTTTTGTTAAAAATTTATGACTAAAACATGATTTGTATTATTATCTAAAAATAATATAATGTTAATAACAATATAATGTTATCCAAAACCATACTTTATTAAGTTGCAAAACAAAATTCAGGAACGTCTTCTGTCAGTTCAGTGTTTCGTTTGTCAGCTACCGAAGGTGGACGCGTAGTGTTAAATGAATAATTAAATAAATAAAGTACAAAGAAAAGGGCAGATCAACAAAAATATATATACATATATATCTTTATACAGACGTGTCTGTATATACATAAATATGTAAGTACACATGTACAAATATACACTTTATTTCAACAATATTAATATATTCTTATTTCGGATTTGACGCACAGCTGTTTAAAACCAAAGATCTACTAATAAATATATAATTAGAAAACAAAATATTATTGTATATTAAAATAATACTGTGGTCGTATTTAACAACATTATTATAATATTTGAACATGGTATGGCAATTCTCAATTATTGTTTTTGTAAATCATATTATTATTAAGTCAGATAATAATATTATTTAAACTTTGGCTTTCTATTGACAATAATATGATTTGAATGCAACCATATAATTCGATCTTAGTATGTTTCTGTTTGATTATGGTTACCTCAACTATTTTTTTCCTTTGCGTGTGGATATTATCAGCCTTATTTATAAAATTAAAAATGTTTTTATAAAGGGTTTTAAAACAAATTTTCATAAAATTTTTTTCTTAAAAAGCCTTTATAAAACCTTTTTAATTTTTATAAATAAGGCTGTATAAATTTAGTTTTATTATCTTACTGGCGAGTAATGGGTTAATTTATGTCAAAACCCTTGGGCTGAGTTTACATCTGACATTTCATGTGTGTCTCGTGCCCAAAAAAGCGCAACCGCTATTTACTAATGAAAAACTGTTGGATTCACACACGTATTTATTAGGAGAAACAGACTCATATATAACTAATAGATAATTATACAAAATTGAACATGATTGAAAACTGTTAAAATCAATAAATACATGTATGAATCAAACAGACACGCAGATGTTAACCCTAAGCCGGGTTTTCCTAATAAAAATTTATGATAATATTCTTTGTATGTATGTATGTATATAGAATAGAATATGTATGTATATAGAATGCCTAGAGCCGATTTTTTATATTTTCTAATTATTTATGCCAATCACGCTAATGCAGTTGCGCGTGTTTCTGTCTGACTCTCTAAGTTCTGTGGGAGCTTCAGAAAACGCATTTCAAGCACTCCATACAACAATTAATACAAAAATCCATTCAGACAGAAGGTTATCTCTTTCTTCACTCTCATAGTTATAAGAAACGAGAATATCTTTCGTTGTTATCAAGTAGAAAAGTCATACTTCAAACAATTGTAACTTTACAGGAGAAGGTAAAAAAATAGTAGAAAGTTCAATACTATTCGTATTCTGTTTTTCCGTTTTTTCATTTTTTGTTTAACTAATGGGTCCGCCATCTAACGTTTTTTTTTCAACTAGTGCTTATTACGTGAATGGTAACACTTAGCTCATGTCTGATTTGACAGATAATTAATTTTATTCTTCCGTTGACCGAGCCAACTGACCATCCAATGCGTTTTCTCTTCGCTAAGTGGGCCTGCAATCGACTTACAGAAGATGCCGATTTTGCCAAGAAAATTAAGCTCATTTTGATCTTGGCGGGTATGTAAACAAGCAAAATTGTCGCATTTGGGGCACAGAAAACCCGCACGCATACATTGAAAAGCCGACGCACCCAAAACGAGTCACTGTTTGGTGCGGATTTTGGTCCAGAGGCATAATTGGGCCATTGAACAAGGAGTGGCCGTTACAGTCAATGGCGATCGTTATCGGGCTATGTTGAACGAATTTTTGTTCACAAAAATTGAAGAGGAGGATATTGGCAACATTTGGTTTCAACAGGACACACAGCCGGAGCTTCAGTAGTTTTTTTATAGCATTTCAAAAAAAAAAAAAAGTTATCTGGCGGACCCTTTATTATTTTTCATGATCGTAAAACGTCGTATTAATTATTTCTACTCATTCGATGTACTATCGGTACATACTTACATGTATGTAAGTATTTTTGTATTGGATATTATCTTACATTGTTTTTGCTTTCTACAGTTGGTTTTACTTTGAGTATATTAACCCTTAACTAAACAGTATGATTTTGTAACGTAACTGTCCAGTGGTGTCCAATGGACTCATTAAAGAAATTAATGACATTTAAAGGACAACAAATACGGTATACTCGTAGATTAGAAAAATGTTTTAATGATATTATTTACTTAGGAAGTTATTTATTTAGTTCATTACACTTTAATTCTTATAAAATAATGTTTTTACAGAGTTTAGAATAGACATTCCGTTTAAATTTCTCGCAACACTGTTTGGAAGTTCAGGGATAACGAATCTCGTCTTCGTATATGAGGCATTGCCAACTCAATTGCTACTTATCGTAACAATATCTACTAAATTTTGAAAAAAAAAAAAAAATTCGACAGACCATAAATTTTTTTTGTTGCGTTGAACTGTATAGCATGAACCATTCGATCATGTATAATTTCAATGTTATTTTACCGAAATCGGGACTTTGGATTATTTAAACTTGGGTTGTTATCCATCCTCTTTTTTCCGGACACTGTCCTCTTTTTGGGATCACTGTCCTCGGAAAAAATTGGCGTCCGGAAAATGGTAGAAAGGGAAATACTTAGTATTGGATATCTAGCTTATCTTATAAATAACACTGCTCATGAGGGTTGTTGTGGTATGTTATTTTAAGACATAGCATTATTAACATGTGCTTAAAATATCGATGGAGTTACGTAAACAACGTCAAAATAATATAGCAAAGCTTCAAGCAAGAGTTCAAAATCTTTATTACATGAACAAATAAGACATTTCAGCCAAACAATAAAAGTTTATTTAAGGTCAGTAGCCTTAACGTTAGATATATTTGATGTGCACTTTTTAATGAATTCTTGTACTATAAAACTTTTTTTGAGAAGTATAAACACAAAAAATATAAGTTTTAAAAAAGTTTGCAACATTTTAAACGATATTTGAAGTGCTATTTATGTGCATTTATGTACGCAAATATTCTCAACATGCAACATTCTATGTAAAATGGTGCGAGTTTGGCCCTTTTCATGCAACACCATTCATATGTATTTAAGATTTTATTGGTAGTAATAATATTGGAAAAACTCTATTTCGTTTTATTTTCAAGTCCTACTTTTTTAAGCAAATGTCCCGGACATTTTTCCCCCTGCTGTCCTCTTTTCTTAAATCAAGCGATAACAACCCTATTTAAACTGATGTATTTAGCTGAACTAAAAGACATATCCAATTAAAAGGATAACGGTAGACAAGAAAGCCTGAACGCAAATAATTTTTCAGCACATAAAACTCTGAAAAGAATTTATTGTTTTTCTCTATAAGAACTAGTATTCCAGCTATTGAAATGTTAAGGAAATGGGAATAGAGTCGATTTTAATTCTTATTGTAACTAATAGTTACATACAGCGCACTTACACATTTGATCTTATATTGAATTAAACAGTAATAGTCAATTTCCTTGTCATTTGATCGGTAGTGGTGAGGTAAACATTTATCAATTATAGTTGTTCCACTAAAACATTGTGTTCATATGCCAATAAAACCTTAAAAAAATCGAGTTTTATTGTAAGATATACAATTCATTCGGTTTGTGAGAATTAAAATTTATAAAAGTGTTAAAAAGGATAATTAAAAAAATTTGCAAAGGTTAATTTAATATAGATTTTAACTGCCTTGTTCATAGAAAATATTTCTTTTTAATAAGAGGTTTATGAAACAAATTTTCTATGGAAATTTGATTATAAAACTTTTATAAAATCAAAATATTTTTTATGAATTATAAAAAAAAATATATATATAAAGTTTTAAGATATTTGAAAAAAAGGTGCGTTGGAGGTGAAAAGGTATTAAGACGCCTAGATAGAGACGGCCTAGATTATTTTGTGTTTTTGGTTATTTGTGCTTCTCGCTGATTAATATTTTATTTACTTGTATATTTTTAAGTCACTTTTTATTATAAAAACATAATTTAAATAATATAAAAATATGTTTATTACCAGAGTGTTAATCATGTATGATTCCTCGTTTGTGGGGGATTGATTAGTTTAAGTTCATAGGTATATCCATCAATTATGATCGGTCAAATTTGAAAAATATGTATGCTATCATTAATTCGTAAAAAGCAGTAGAGGGTGCAGTTTGAATATAGGTATGATATATATATACGACGGAATTCATTAGTCAGAGAAAGATGCGCAACATGATACTTGCACAAATCACATTTTTCATTTTGTCGTTAATAACGTCTTATAATTTTGTTCTACGCAATGATGAATATATTCTGCATGAGTACTGATCAAATGACCAGAAAATTGACTGACACTCTTCTTGTAGGGACTTCTTTCATTGTTTATCACCGTTAGGGAGATTTTTAAATACTTTATTCATGCTAATGTAATTTTAGAACCTATTTTAGTAAACGAAAATTTCTTGCAAATACGACAATAAATAGCTTATAACTCTAGAAATGGAATATAATTTTAATTTGAACATTTTGCAGTTTTTCTGCCTTAACTTATAGTACTAAATCAGGAAATTATGAAATTAAAATCATCTGTTTATATGTATGTTAGCATGCGAGGCATTTGGATTTTCATTGTTCTCTCAAGGATTAATATTATATGCTTGCCTAAAAGAAGAAACAAGTAAGGTAAATCCTCAATTGATACGAGCATTTATGGGTGCCATAAATATGATTTACCTGATATGAAACTTATAGTTTCATATGTTTAAAATTGGTTTTAGTTTAATCTTCACATCAATTGGTAGCCGCTACATCCTTATATATACAAGCTCAAGTTCTACATGATGAACATTTCCAAAAGGTTTGTTTTACTCTATGGCATACAAACCATTATACAGACATCCATACATACACATTTATATTAAAGTGAGTTTCTAAATTTGTTGAAGCAATAAAGTAAATCGCTTGATATGGACATTCCAAGGACAAATATAATTTGTCCCCTTCAAACTTTTTAATGAAAACGTGTATTTAAGATTTTATAAGGGATTATAAATTTAAATAAGATTTTGTTTAATATATACTTTAATCTTGAAGAAATACTGCAATACCCATGACAGTTGTAAGCATTATATCCTCTTGCAAAATTTTCCACGAATTCAAATTTTTAATCCTCGTCTGCGAATAAAATAAACTTTCATCAAGTTCAAGAATACATACATATGTATTCATGCATGTTTACAATTTGGTCATAAACTTTAACGGCAAAAATTTATTCAAGTCTGTTTTACAAGTGGAAGGTCAGTTACCTGGACTCAGTAACTTTTTGAGAACCGAAAATCGTCATATTTATCGAAATACTTGTGCATATGTTTGCAGTAACGACAGCATCGTTCTGTTATCGCTTGTTTACGATAGTGTTCACTAGGGTTTGCACAGCGATTATAATCGTAATTGTAATCGCGATTAATCGCACCTTTTATGTTAAAAAATAAATTTCTTAAATGCAAAGTTTAGATTTTATTTTTCATTTAGCCTTATAAATGCTTTTAGTGTTATCCAATGGATTTCCAATTGTATAATTGTAAAGTCTACTGATAACTTGGATAAGCACCAAATATATAGAAAGTTGTATTATATTCGCCCATTTTATTTCATAAACGTAATATTTCAAAAATTTCTTTACACTCGATACAAAAATAAATTTTTATTAGGGTTGTAGATACTTAGGCTTCGGTATGAAAAATGCTCTTTTTATATGAACTTGTTCATTAATTATGATATAAATTCATTAAGTGTAGATACAAAATTGAATAAAAAATAAATTAAGAAAATAGAAATATTCTTCGTCCTAGAAAAATTTTGCTATCAAAAGATTGACTTTGACAATTTGTATTGTTTTTGATACTCATAAAATCTGATTTAAAACTTCGTTTTACATGCTTTAAAATTTTCTCCAAATATATATATAATTTTATTGAAAAATTCAACTAAAACACGAACTCAAGACAAAATAATTAAATTTCTTTGGCTAAACCCATACAGTTCGACTAAAACTCATGGCGCAATTTATTTTGGTTTTAGAAAATATTATAATATGATTAATCGCGTTTAATCGCATATTTCTTAATCGTAATCGCGATTATGAAAATCTGCGGTTATATGCAAACCCTAGTTAGTGTTCTCATTTAATTAAATTTGCGACATCTCTGCACATAAAATGTCAAAATAAGCGAAAAACACAAAGAAAAATTATACAAAAATATGATTTTTTTTTACTACAACCGACAGCAAATGTCGTTAAAATATGGTACTGGGTAGCAGAATCGATAAGTGTTTGTCATAGTTGTTTATTACAGCAATATGATCATTCTAATAAAAGTTACTGAATTCAGCTACAGATGTCAATTGCATATTCAATTGCTTTTTAGTTTAGCATTAATTTTGATTGACCGTGGCGAAACTATTTTATTTCATTTTTGATTAAGTCTATACTGAGTTCTATGACTTTATTAACAATGCAGTGTGGTGCAGTTATGTAATTATATTTAAATTAATGGCTCGATTATTGTTGCGTTGCTAGTTGCCGAAATGGTATTACGGATGGCAACTGGCAACTAACAGCTGGTAATTTCAGTTTCCATATTGGCAACCAAAAACTTGTAGTTGCTGCATATTTTAAAAGAAAAAAATTTAAAAATTAAACAGTAATTGCAATATTATTTTATTTTTGAATTTCTTCTATGAATATTTAAGGAAAATATGCTTTACAGCTAAAACAGAGATTGTTAAAACTTATTTTATACAACAACATTTACTCACAGTAGATGCGGTAATTCTAAAGAGTCGTCTAATAGATTCAACTTTTGTACTTCCTTCTCTTCACCACTAATTCCACTTAACTAATAATTTTTATGATCAGTAAATTTTTTAAGCACTTTTACTCAATAATATTTTTTTAGCACATGTATTTCTTATATTTTAACCCCCATATTCATAAAATTTTAAACGAATTGGAAATGTATTTTATTTCAAATTTTCCATACAAAATTTTCCTAAAATGAATTTCAAATTCGTTTTATTTTTTTTATGAATATGGGGGTAAATATTTGTTTATATTATTTTCAGTTGCCAATTTGTCATAATCGTATTTGCGATAACTTTTTGGCAACTGGAGGAAGTTGCCATACATAATACAAATTTTAAGTTCAGTTGCGTTGCTAGTTAACTCGGCAACTGAAGTTCGGTTGCCATCCATAATCGAACCATAATTGAGAAGTAAGGGCAATTTACCTTGTTACTTATGAATTTATTTCAGTGAGCCGACGAAAATTGGTACATTCGTGTGATCCAAGCTTAAGAAAGCACAGCACAGTACTTTGTTAACAAATATAGATATATACATTTATACATACAAATGTACATTAGTGTGTCCCAAAAAATGTTTTTTCTATTGGCCCAGTACATTTTGAAAGCTTATAGGGTACAGTACTTTTGTGATTTTTTTCAGATTTTTCGGAAGAGGTTAATAAGTCGCTAAAATCGATTTCAACCCAAAAGTCGGGTTTTCTCGAATTTTTTTAATTTTGTTCATTACGCGAACCATTAGCACGATTGTTTTTATTACTAAGTAAATTTTTTTAAAGAAAACTGTTCAAACTTTACTTTTCTGTGCATCGGATTGGTTTTAATGTTAGATATTTAGATATTAGATATTCTATCTGTACAAAAAGTTTTCTTCAGAGTTATAACAAATCGCGTTAATATTTATAAATATCTTATAAATCTGCACCACTTTTGAACTGGTTAGTATAAATTACTGTTTATATGAAATTTTTACACAAGATAATATATGATATAATGATTTTTTTTTGCATTGTTTACTCCATTAACGAACTTTTTGAAGTATGGTTATGTTGCCAGAAAGCAACGATATGCATGTCGTTGTGAAAATAATTGAAGTTTTTAGTTTGATAAATGACAAATGAGCCATTACAGACAGTAGTCTCCCAAATTTCAATTCTCTTATACGAATCATTCGACCTTTTCTTCCAGTACTTGCGGCGGATATCAATACCTCCAGTGATCATTAACTTCTTGGTTCTTAGTAAAATAAAATCATGTACGTATGCATTTACGCCAATAACATATGCATGTACTTCGTTTTGATTTTAAGGTTTCGGCAGACATTCTAGTTTTAACGAATATTATTATGTAAAGTTTCAGCACAATTTACTCGTACGATAAAAAAAAACAATATCTCACGCGCTGATTTTGTCATTTAGTATTTTAGTTCTGCCAAATTACAAATGAATTAAGCATTAACAAAATTCATGGATATAAATTTGATCAACTTACGCAAAATAAAATATACATCTGTAATTCCTTAAGTATTTATAAAATCGACTAAAATATTTTTTGAAAAATGCAGGTCTAGAGTATAAATGAGGCCAAGTTTTTTATCCGAAAACCGATCTCAATAAAATAACTCAGATTAAAATAAGTTCCAAGCTCTTCCTTGGTATAATTCCTATTACTATAATTTCTTAAAAATATTCTTTGACGAAAAAAAAATTCTTCAAGTATATACCCAATGATCAAATCAGACGCAGCGCTCATTCCTTAAACAACTATCGGCCAGTCAACAACAAATTGTCAGCGTTAATAAAATTACACAATCCGTGGTAAGTGTGATAAATTTATTTATCTATTGAAATTATATAAGATATGTAATTAATTTTTCTATTGCTTTTTTAGCACCTAAAAAAGGACGTCTCCTAGAGTATCTGCAAACAGATTCCAAACAAATGGAAGGAATACAAGAAACATTTCCAGATTATAAACAGCAACAGCTGTGTGCACTGAAATATATTGAAGACCATCCTGTATTGGACACAGGAGATACTAGTTGGGATCAATCTAGTGAAAAATCGTCTCAATTCCATTTTGTAGAAACTAAACCTTGTAAAGAGGCAACAAGTGAACATGAGGTGACAAAAGAAAATAACACAACACAAATATTGTCAAGAGAAATTGTAACAACAAGTCAATTTCTGCTGCAACATAAAAAAAAGGTCCTTGGTGTTCCAGACTATGTCCAGGAGAATGGAATTCAGTAAAAGATGAAAAACGCACTGCAACACCGCAATATTTTGGGGAGACTACTAAAAAATGTTGCGACAAATATAAATCACCTGTAGGAGAAGTAGAAGCCAAAAACGAAACAGATGAAGAAGCAATAAAATTTATTGAAGAGTTTTTAAAAAAAAAATTGATGAAG
Source organism: Tachina grossa (assembly GCA_949987645.1). Taxonomy (NCBI): domain Eukaryota; kingdom Metazoa; phylum Arthropoda; class Insecta; order Diptera; family Tachinidae; genus Tachina; species Tachina grossa. The sequence continues at coordinate 65,370,191 of OX465275.1, read as the reverse complement.
ATGACTTAACAGTAGACGAACTAAGGGAACATTTGCTTTTAATTGATAAGATTCTCGGCTTTGCCACAGGCAAAGATACTGAAACTTACGAAAATGAAATAGAAAGGGAGCTAGAAGTAGAGCTATTAACTTATCAGACATTAGAAAACAAAGTTAAAGCCCTCGAAACATTTGAGATTAATATAAAATGTGAAATTGTGCAAGAATTGATCGACAAAATTGAAAAGTTGCAAAATCTTTCAGAAGCATTATACGACAATTCTCTAAGCACTTCTACGGTTAGCTGCGCCAAAATATCGAATACGAAGGCAGTCGACGAAACTAATGCGCTACAATATCCTATTTCCAAACTTCAAGAACCTCTGGCACAGGGAATAGTCATATCTTCTTCTTCCACGTCCGTCACCCAAAAAGAAAAAGAGTTTAAGCCGAAAATGTTGCTGCAACTCAGAGCAAACCAAGATGGTATGGTGGTAATAGGACCTAATGGCACGGCCGTTGACAAAATAGCCTTAGAGAGCATTAACTGGTCCTTATCGGGAGCAGCAATAACACGCAAGATTTTAGTAGAAAATTTTGGCCGAGAACCATTAGCCTTCCACAATCTGACCGGTAAGCTTCGTCAGCTTTTATTGATTGTGAAAGGCCAACGAAAACCCAATTAAATCCACTAAAAGTAGCCGATATTATGCACTTGATAATGAAATTCGCGTGGGTAACGGCAAAGGAGGTGCGACATGCCAACACTACAAAGTGCGCGGACGAGAACAAGATGTTTCGACAAAAGAAAATGAAAAGCCCAGGTTCTGCTTCAATTTTGCAGAAAAAAGATGAATATTAACTTAAAATAACTTCCTTCGCACATTATTTCTTATTCTTTTAAATTTCTTCTTCTTCGTTTGGACAATGGCAAATAGAGTTAAGCAGATCTCTAATGATATATCTTTTAAAGTGTAATTGGTAAAGAAACAAATTGACTAAGCCTTTTTATTTACAAAAACTTTTACATTAAAAAAAATTATAATAACAAAAAAAGTTATTAGCTATTTATTCCCATAATTTTTGATTTCGTTCATTACAAAAAAAAAAATTATTCGTAATAGGAATAGCTAGCTAACTACTTTCGTCAAAATTAAGATTTACTGCATATTATTATTATGCTGTAGTATTATGAAATGTATGGAAATGTTTATAAAAATATACTTTTTTAGAAATGATTTACTGACTGTTCGTTTTTTATGAAATTCTTAAAAAGCAACAATTACTCTTCTCTTATTTTTAAATAAGAGAGAAGATATACCACCTAATTTATACCATACCATGCCTAATTTATAAAAATGCTTAAAAAGTATTACGCAATAACGCATTGCTGATGGTACGAATGGTAAAGTTTAATAATCCCATGGAAGCGCCTTGAAAAAATCTTTTAGATGATCTACTTTTTTAAATATATTGTCTTGGGACAAAATGCGAAAATATGCAAAAAAAAACCTCAATATAGAACTGTTTTTTAGACATAGTTCAGTTCATGAAAGTTCCCATTAAATATAATCTTTGCAAAATATCAACGAACCATTGCTAAATATCCACGAAACATTGCTAAACATCGAAGAAGAACAAAATCAACAAATAGAAAATGCGAAAACAGAAGAAGAAACTTTGGAAGTGTTAGAATCGAAAATTACACAGCAGAAAACCGAGAAAACTATAATAACGACTACTTGAAAAAAGTGGTTGAAGAAATGCAAAAACTCCAGAATAAGGAAAAAAAATTATTATCAGAAGGTTCTGAGTTTATATTAAAAAAATAAAATGGAAGTAAATCAGTCACATCTACAAGCATTTCTTAACAGTGAAATGTTAAAAAGATTTAATACCAAATCAATGGATGTAATCACTGAGTTACAATCACTAACTCCGAAAGTTCAAATCGAAAACTCAAGCAGACTAAAGTTATCAGCTATATCCACACCAATTGCAAAAACACTAAAAACTGAAAAACTTTCTAAATTTACAAAAGTATTCGAATCAAGTTCAGATGGTATGACGGTTATCGGCATCCCATAGTTTAACGGGCATAACCAGCATTTCTAAATTGTGATTAACCAGCAAAAACCCAGTTAGATCCGCATAAAATAGTGAATGTGTTACACTTTGTAATGCAGCACACACAACTAAGTGAGAAGGAAGTAAGAAATGTCATCATTACTAAATGTGCTGATGACAACAAAATGTATCGGCAAATGGAAAGGACACGACTATTTTTTAATGCCCTGCAGTTGAATAAAAATTGAAATGGTTTTAAATAAAGCAAGTGCTTGTGCCATTAAAAATAAGGTAAAAGTGTAAGATAAATTAAATTAAAATTTTAAAACTTAAATAAAAAATGGATAACACATACACCGAAAATGTCATGAGTACAAAAAAGTGATATATAATATAAGGCAAATACATATCGTCGGGTGGTTACTGGTTTGCCACTTATTATTATTGCGGCAAACTAGTAACCACCCGAACACAGCTTTAATACTAATATCAATCACTATACAAAAATCCATGACTGCATTAATGGCCGTAATCATGGCAAAGCCAAACTTTAAGTGTGAAATGAATGTATGGGAACAAAAACTTTCAGGCTCAAAATTTTATTTTTAGTTCTTGAACCACTTGTGCTTTAGATCCCCTATTTTGTTTTCATTTTTATTATACCCTTTATATAAAAATAGAAGTTTTAAAGTAATTTTTTTCCGATTTTTACTACAACTGCAGGGCATTAAAAAATAATCGTTTCCTTTCCCTTTGCCGATACATTTTGCTCTCGTCAGCATATTTAGTAATGATAACATTTTTTATTTCCTTCTCACTTAGTTGTGTGTGCTGCATTACAAAGTGCAACACATTCACTATTTTATGCGGATCTAACTGGGTTTTTGCTGGTTTATCACAATTTAGAAATGCTGGTGATGGCTTGCCCGTTAAACTATGGGATGCCGATAACCGTCATACCATCTGCACTTGATTCGAATACTTATGTAACCTTAGAAAGTTTTTCAGTTTTTAGTATTTTTGCAATTGGTGTGGCTATAGCTGATAACTTTAGTCTGCTTGAGTTTTCGATTTGAACTTTCGGAGTTAGTGATTGTAACTCAGTGATTACATCCATTGATTTGGTATTAAATCTTTTTAACATTTCACTGTTAAGAAATGCTTGTAGATGTGACTGATTTACTTCCATTTTATTTTTTTAATATAAACTCAGAACCTTCTGATAATAATTTTTTTTCCTTATTCTGGAGTTTTTGCATTTCTTCAACCACTTTTTTCAAGTAGTCGTTATTATAGTTTTCTCGGTTTTCTGCTGTGTAATTTTCGATTCTAACACTTCCAAAGTTTCTTCTTCTGTTTTCGCATTTTCTATTTGTTGATTTTGTTCTTCTTCGATGTTTAGCAATGTTTCGTGGATATTTAGCAATGGTTCGTTGATATTTTGCAAAGATTATATTTAATGGGAACTTTCATGAACTGAACTATGTCTAAAAAACAGTTCTATATTGAAGTTTTTTTTTGCATATTTTCGCATTTTGTCCCAAGACAATATATTTAAAAAAGTAGATCATCTAAAAGATTTTTTCAAGGCGCTTCCATGGGATTATTAAACTTTACCATTCGTACCATCAGCAATGCGTTATTGCGTAATACTTTTTAAGCATTTTTATAAATTAGGCATGGTATGGTATAAATTAGGTGGTATATCTTCTCTCTTATTTAAAAATAAGAGAAGAGTAATTGTTGCTTTTTAAGAATTTCATAAAAAACGAACAGTCAGTAAATCATTTCTAAAAAAGTATATTTTTATAAACATTTCCATACATTTCATAATACTACAGCATAATAATAATATGCAGTAAATCTTAATTTTGACGAAAGTAGTTAGCTAGCTATTCCTATTACGAATAATTTTTTTTTTTGTAATGAACGAAATCAAAAATTATGGGAATAAATAGCTAATAACTTTTTTTGTTATTATAATTTTTTTTAATGTAAAAGTTTTTGTAAATAAAAAGGCTTAGTCAATTTGTTTCTTTACCAATTACACTTTAAAAGATATATCATTAGAGATCTGCTTAACTCTATTTGCCATTGTCCAAACGAAGAAGAAGAAATTTAAAAGAATAAGAAATAATGTGCGAAGGAAGTTATTTTAAGTTAATATTCATCTTTTTTCTGCAAAATTGAAGCAGAACCTGGGCTTTTCATTTTCTTTTGTCGAAACATCTTGTTCTCGTCCGCGCACTTTGTAGTGATGGCATGTCGCACCTCCTTTGCCGTTACGCACGCGAATTTCATTATCAATTGCATAATATCGGCTACTTTTAGTGGATGTAATTGGCTTTTCGTTGGTCTTTCACAATCAATAAAAGCTGACGAGGGCTTACCGGTCAGATTGTGGAAGGCTAATGCTTATCGGCCAAAATTGCCTACTAAAAGCTTGCGTGTTATTGCTGCTCCCGATAAGGACCAGTTAATGCTCTCTAAGGCTATTTTGTCAACGGCCGTGCCATTAGGTCCTATTACCACCATACCATCTTGGTTTGCTCTGAGTTGCAGCAACATTTTCGGCTTAAACTCTTTTTCTTTTTGGGTGACGGACGTGGAAGAAGAAGATATGACTATTCCCTGTGCCAGAGGTTCTTGAAGTTTGGAAATAGGATATTGTAGCGCATTAGTTTTGTCGACTGCCTTTGTACTCGATCTTTTGGCGCAGCTAACCGTAGAAGTGCTTAGAGAATTGACGTATAATGCTTCTGAAAGATTTTGCAACTTTTCAACTTTGTCGATCAATTCTTGCACAATTTCACATTTTATATTAATCTCAAATGTTTCCAGGGCTTTAACTTTGTTTTCTAATATCTGGTAGGTTAATAGCTCTGCTTCTAGTTCCCTATCGATTTCATTTTCGTATGTTTCAGTATCTTTTCCAGTGGCAAAGGCAAGCATCTTGTCAATTAAAAGCAAATGTTCCTTTAGTTCGTCTATTGTTAAGTCATCTTCATCAATTTTTTTTAAAAAACTCTTCAATAAATTCTATTGCTTCCTCTTCTGTTTCGTGTTTGGCTTCTACTTCTTCTACAGGTGATTTAGTTTTGTCGCAACATTACTTAGTAGTCTGTGTTGCAGTGTGTTTTTCTTCTTTTACTGAATTCCATTCTCCTGGACATAGTCTGGAACACGAAGGATCGTTTTTTTTTATATGTTGCAGCAGAAATTGACTTGTTGTTACAATTTCGCTTGGCAATATTTGTGTTGTGTTATTTTCTTTTGTCACCTCATGTTCACTTTTTGCCTCTTTACAAGGTTTAGTTTCTACAAAATTGACTTGAGACGACTTTTCACTAGATTTATCCCGATTACTATCTCCTGTGCCCAACACAGGATCGTCTTCAATATATTTCAGTGCACACAGCTGTTGCTTTTTGTAATCTGGAAATGTGTCTTCTGTATGTCTGACATCTGTTTACAGAGCTTCTAGGAGATGTCTTCCATAATTTCAAGAAATAAATAAATTTATCACCCTTACCACGGATTGTATTATATTATTAAAGCTGAAAATTTGTTGTTGACTGGTCTGTATATCGGTATATCGACTTTCGGCTTAGAATCAACTGAAATTTTACTGTTTAAAGGGCATTTGCACTTGTACAAAATCTAGCATATTTTAATTAAAATCTTTACAAAAATCTATACCGTTTACACCATGTTTTTTTTACATTTATCATGCCTTTTTTTAACTAAAACAAAACCCATTAACCGAAAAATTTCCAAGACTACAACTAAATAATTGTAATATAGCCAATTCACACACCTTTTAAAGTAGTATATATGTAGCCAATTCAATCATTTTTTATACATTGAGACAGGGTAGTAAAAATAAAAAAAATATTAGATTTTGAGTAGATTGCCTTCAAATCTACTCATAAACTAGATTTTGTTTTGTATGGGAAATCAAGTAAAAAGCAATAAGATTAGCTCGAAATCTCGTAAGTACTAGATTTTGAGATAATGTAAATGCATTATTAACGTCATCGCCAAAAATGTTTAATTTTGTATTTGTTCAGTCTTTCAGCGATCGAATTTTTCTTAAGCTTTAGCGAGTTACTAAAAACGAGCCCAAGTAATATGCTGGTCTTATTGTAAATATATCCTGCATTGCCTATCAATTGACGTACATGCTCAGACTATTTGAGCTCCTGATTCTCTAAAAGATAAGTTTTTTCTGGCCAAAAAGCTAAATGTTGTGTGTTTTGTGTTTGTGTTCCATATAAGCTCTTAAATGAAAATAATTCTTCATTATGAACTGAAGCCAAGAGTAGCTCAATACCATTATAAATGCGGAGTTCGTTGAGTTCTAAATCATTAAACTTGTTGCCAATCAATAAATGTTTGTCTGCCCAGTCAGCATGTGGAAGATTGTTTCACCAAACTGAGTATTTTTCAATTGCTTTAGATGATCAAAAACTGATTAATCAGTTATGCGCTTAAAATAAGACTCGAAAATGATTTCCAGAAATACGCAAAAACGTATTCGTTTAAAAAACAAAAACAACCAGCAAGCTCGTGTAGTAAAATCAAAATATATAAAGTGGGAGTGAATCTATGTATATAAAAATTTAAAACAAAAAAACTGATTGTAAATGCTCGTAATACCACAAACTGTCTCGAAAATGAATCGAAATTGATCAGAAACGTGAGTCATAAAATACTCTTTTAGAAGACTCGCGGCTAGAGTACAATTTTCTCCCGAATGAACAGTCATTTTCGACTCGAAAACGAGCGCACAAGTGCTTATTTTAATCACGCGGAGAAGTCGAATTAGACTCGAATATGATCATTAATTTCACAAAATGTTGACTGGCTGTCTAATTATTCTCAATTCTCACACATCCCCATACACACAGAAACACGCTTTCATATATATCCATGTCTCTCAATTGGTGAAATTAAGAACATTATATAATTTTAAAGTGAAATATGTTTCCTTTTTCGATCTGAGTATTTTAAGAAAATAAGTCACTGCGATAAAATAAACTTTAAAATAATAAATAACAAAAAAAATATTTTAAGTTGAATGTTATTCCTTATATTTAATTCTACTAATACTGCAACTCTTTAAGGAACAAATGTTTGGATTTAAATAAACTTTCAATAACAATTTCCCTTTCTTAGAAAATAAATGTAGGACGACATCATTTTCTGCATGTTGAATAGAGGATCGTTTAGTGTAAAAAATTAATTAACATTACGGATATATAATTTATTTGATAATTTGGCAAAAATAAATTAGTTAGCATGAGAAGTATCATTAAAAATTTCGTTCAAGAACATTAACGTGTTGGTATTTAAAAACTTTGCCCAATAAAAGAATTGAGATCTAAATAAGAACCGAAATGAAGCTTGATATAATACCTTATAATATAGTTTCCTATAAATTTACTTTTAGACCTCTTGATATCTAAAGATCATGTTTAACGGAAAATATTCTTTACGAAATTAATATATATCGCTCATTTACTCAAAGAACGCCATAACTCAAAAAATTTCATATTTTTGAGTTAATTATGCTTAAGTATTTATCATACTGTTCGTCATATTGTATAAAAATTTCATAAAAATATATCTTGTTTAGTCAGTTACTGAGAGAAAAATTCAATTTCATTTTTTATTAAATTATAAAGTTGTGTGTAAATTGAAAACTTTAAACTCGTTTTCGGGCAAACTAATTTTTTGAATTCTGACATTCTTTGAGTAAATGAGCGATATGTGTGTTGTACATATGTATGTATATACATGGAACAGAATATTTGTAAGAGAAAGAGAAAATAAGTAAAAATCAGATGACAGAATGATAAGTCCCAGTTCATACTACGCAAGTCTTATTGCTCAGCTTATCACTTTTTCTTCTTTGAACTTTCATCGGCGTCCTTACGATGCAAGTCTTGTTTTTGAGCACATATTTTTATACCCTCTACCAAAAAATGGTAAAAGGGTATATGTATATAGGTTTGTCATTCCGTTTGTAATTTTAATAAGCGAGCCATAAAGTATATATTATATTCAGAATCCGTATGCATAGGGAAGACGAATAAGCGATGTCCGTCTGTCTGTAAGTGAAATCGATTTCCAAAGCTCCCAGAAAAGCTAGGGACTTCGGTCTTGGACTGGTGTGTCAGAAATAGTCTGAACAAGTAAGAGTGCTATATTCGGCTGTGCTGCATCTTATATACCCTTCACCAAAGTGCGTTTATAAAGTATAGAGATACATTCATAAGCACATCCATACATGTGCATATTTTTTGTGAAAAAAATTTATAATTTGTTGCTCTAGTGCAATTTTTATTAAGTGACCTCTCGATATTTTAAGATTAAATATTTTTTTTCGATATTAGCAGTAAGTTGAATATTTTATTTTTTTTATTTTATTTACTCTCCCCCATATTCATAAAATTTTAAATGAATTTGAAATGTATTTTATTTCAAATTTTTCATACAAAACGGATTTCAAGTCATTTTATTTTTTTATGAATATGGGGGTTTGTAATTAAGAAATATTTTACATTAACCCTTATTCCAGTTGTCAAAAACCACGTCACGTCATACAATATCAAAAAATCAAATTTAAAAAATTGTTTTATTTAGTAACTTTAATATGCAGAAAAAAAGTTAAAATTTTTATAATTTTCTACACCAAACTTTTCTTTCCAAAACGTAATATATATATAATTCATAAAGAAAAAGAAAAAAATTAATCAGACCTAGTTATAAAGTATATGAAATACCACAAAAAGTGTAAGTTTCCCAAGCCTGGAATCATCCATTTTGATTTTTCTGATTTTTTACACTAATCTCTTTTTTTAAGAATATAAGATATATTTGATTTATATAAGAAAGGAAAAATTTGTTTTAGTAAGTTAATTTTGTATAATTTTGTATAAAAAAAATTTAAAATTTTCAAACCCTGGAAACGTCTTTTTAATTTTTTTAATTGTTTTTTTTTTAATTTGAAATATCAATTTAATTTGTACTGAAGCATAAAATAAGTTTATATAATAAAAAAATAAAAATTAGTTTTTGGTAGTTAATTTTTTATATCACAAAAAGTGTAAGTTTTCCAATCCTGAAATCATCCTTTTTGATTTTTCTGATTTCTTACAGCAATCTCTTTCTTCTAAGAGTATAAGATATGTTTAATTTATAGAGAAAAAGAAAAAATTTGTTTTAGTAAATTACTTGTGTATAAAAAAAGTTAAAGTGTTCCAACCCAGGAAACGTCTTTTTAATTTTTTTAACTTTTTTTTTTATTTTTAAATATCAATTTAATTTGTACTGAAGTATAAAATACGTTAATTTAATAAAAAAAATAAAAATTAGTTTTCGGTAGTTAATTTTTTATATTAAAAAATTTTTAAGTTTTCCAACACTGGAATCATCCTTTTAGATTTTTCTGATTTCTTACACTAATCTCTTTCTTTTAAGAGTATAAGATATGTTTAATTTATAGAGAAAAAGAAAACGTTGTTTTATTTATTATAATTATTATTAACATTTTTTATTGTTTTTACTGAAACTTTAGTGGTACTGCAGTGCTCATCTATGGTAAATGCCTTTACTTTTACTTTTTAATTTTTAATTCCTGTTGTTCATCGTTTAGTTGTTGCCGTTCTTGTTGTTGTGTACGCATTTCAATTAAGATAAATTCAGTAAAGTGCGACTTTGAATCGCGCACATTCGGTTTTGATCATTTTTTTTGATTTAGCTTTCTTCCTTTTTTAAGTTTTTTCAGTTTAAACGATTTTTTTCAGTTTTATCGCTTTTTTCTCGTTTTGACGCTTTTTTCTCTTTTTGGACTTTTTTTAATTTTCGCAATTTTTTTCATTGGCGATTTTTTTAATTTGGCGATTTTTTTCTGTTTTTTGGGGGTTTTTTCATTTTGGCGATTTTTTTCTGTTTTTGGGGTTTTTTTATTTAGGCGGTTTTTTCATATTAGCGCTTTTTTTGTTTAAGGATTTTTTTCATTTTGGCGATTTTTCTGGTTTTTCGCGATTTATTTTAGTCCTAGAGATTTTTTTTAATTTGGTGCTTTTTTCGTTTTGGCGATTTTTTTTTTGTTTTTGGCGATTTTTTTATATTTGGCGATTTTATATTTGATTGATTTTTTAGTTTTACCGTTTTTGAAATTTTCAAGAGTTTTGCTCTTACGGTTTCCAAGATACAGCAAGTTGTCAAAATTACAAAGTCAAAATTGCATTAACTGATGGAACACCCATTGATTTAAATTTTTTAAATTTAGTGCTAATTGTTGTAGTCTGTATAAAAATACACTAACTTTTAAAATTTCAAGTGTACATATGTACATATAATTGTATGTATATTACATGGGATTTTAACATTTTCGTTGCTCGATTTGGAACACCGTTTAGTTTTTAACTCTCATGTATTTATTGTTGTAGTGGCCAAAATGTCTACACATTGTGTCCAAATTTCAAGTCCGTAGCTCTTACGGTTCATTTTCACCTTTGGTATACGGATATATACAGAAAAATAACCGGCGGCGGCACACCGTCGGCTTCGAGCCGGTCGATTTGAAGAGGAGTACCAAGCTGCTGCCGAAGCTGGACCAAGTACTAGTACTAAGACTACCACGCAGTGGATAACAAAAAAAAAAAAAGAAGGATGTTTCAGCAAATATTAAAACCTACAAGGAATCAGCGGAACAAAAACAACTTAAGGTAAAGAATGTACGAGTTGTGACTACGTACAATATTGTAGTGAAAGACATCTACAGCAAACTAGAGACTGTTTCATACACCAAAAACATAAAGACTTCTCTCTATTGTAGTGAAATGAGTTGTATAAGCTTTCGAACCTAGCGAAGTGCTAGAATGTATATAGCGTCTCCATATTAATTGCAAGATCTGGGGACTGCTGAAAATTGGTGGTAACACAAGGCTATTTCAGTTAGCCAGAAATTCTGACCTTAAAGGGTTCAGAAATATCAAGTTATTTCTCTACTGTAGAGAAAAATATCAAAAAAGACTTGATTCAATGTTACAAGTGCCAAAAGTTTTGGTCAGCCTTTTAGGTGTGTTAAATGTGGCGAGTCCAATGGATCAACAAATTGCAACATTCCTTCAAAGAAAGAAAATACTGCAGATGTATTAGTAACAGATCCGACAACAGGACAGGATGTTAGGAAATTTGGCTTTCCTGTTAAGTGCGTGAAATGTGGCAAAGAACATGCCACAAGCTAAAAAAATGTCCAAAATGATTGTTGTCAAAATACAAAAGGTTTTATCTGGATTTATTTCTTAGGGAACATCGACGGGATGTACTTTTAATCGCCGAACAAAAACTTAATGGGTTACAATACTTTTAGGCAGGACCCACAAGGCAGGCGAGGGGGTGTCACTGCTATTTTAGTTAAAGACAGGAGGATAATATGTGAACTAGGTTCCATTAATAAGACTGCTGTTAGGGTAAATAAAGCAGATGTAAATTTGGAGGAGATTTAAATGTTAAACACACTGTTGGGGAGGAAACCTTTGCAAAAGGGGGCACAATTCGGGAGTTTCTTCTTTCATGTCCTGACATTGAAATACATCGGATCTTACTCGATTGTGTGATACGACATCGTCATATCTAAACTAAGTTATGTCGTCAATTGATATACTACTAGCTCCAATGGACCCTAGTGGACTGAGAACTTTGGAATTTGAATCTGATCACTTTGCTGTAGAATTTATTGTAGAGATAGATATAATGCAACAGAGACCTTGGGGGCAAATTGCGGCATTCGATAACGTTCGAAATTTTAAAATATTTTCATATAAACTATACTGAAATATTTTGTAATTTCGTTCGCTAACAAGTGCCGTAATTCGCTCCTCCCCCCCCCCCCCCCTTTATCCGCTATTTTTGACTTCGATCGTATAGATAGAAATCTTCGTAATAATATTAGCTCGTGACGTAATAAACATTGAACTCCCAATTGACCGTAATATTTCATCAAGTGAAATTGATAGCTGAATTAATGCAATGACTATGGTATTTAGAAATGCCATGGACAAAGCTATCCCAAAGAAGCCTGCTCGTAATAGCTAGCTTCATATCTAAAAAGAGAATTTTATGGCTAACTGTTGATCCAACTAGATACTAAATTTTAAAGGCTGAGATTGGGTATTTAGATCGAATTATTCAAGGATATATATGTAGCTATTTTTGAGAAAATATTTTGGACATATTTGTTACAAAGTATTCGCCTAAACCCCAAAACTTATCGTAACATAAGAAGAGGCGCGGGAATTAAAAAAACGGTATTAATTGAAGGAGTTAGGTCGACGGGAGGAACACTCCTCATGCAGCATAGCGGTAAGGCTAATTTATTGGCTGATAAGTTCCATGAGATTGATAGAGATGGGAATAATTTACGTCTATCTCCACTTGAAAATATTGTAACTCTGGAGATTTTACCATTGCAAGATTATATACCTTCAACGGTTTTTGGAAAAGAGATTATGGCTGATGGCACCATTATTGATATTGGTTCTAGATCATCTGAGTGTGAGATCTTTACACCCGGCGATATAGGTCATGCTCTTAAAACTAGAAAGACCAAGAGATCTATGTAACCAGTGCTTCAATATTGGGTATTTATCTACTAGGTGGAAGAAAGAACTTGTTGTCCCTATTTCAAAATAAGGCGCAGATTCTAGAAAAACAGGTAGCTACTGACAAATTTTTTTATTATCTTCCTTTAGAAAATTAATGGAAGGATTTTTCCTATCCAGAACTCGAAGAAAACTTGACAATGGCTATATCCTTACACACAGAAAAAAATACCAATGTAAAATCACGATGCCAAAAGGTTGATTCAACTTCATTAAAATCACATTAATTTTACAAGAATTAATATGTTTTTTTGAGTGCGTAGGTGTTTATTTGCTTTGTTCATAGCTGAAATACACTTTTGTGCTTAGATGTGTAGGTTGTTTTTGTATTGTTGTTGTTTTTTATGTTTGTAAACATCCGACAAAATGCTGCTGGATGGTAGGCAGTGCACTAGTCTTACATTCGGAGAATCGCAAGTTCGAATCCTGGAGTCAAGTATTTTGTATTTTTTTTAACTGAAACTTTTCAAGTCAAATCATTTTGTTTTTTTTTAACTAAAACTAAAACTTTTCAAATAAATTGTATGTTAAATGATATGAAATAATAATAAATTATAATAAATTCAATATGGTACATATTTACGGTCTAATTCATAAAAAATATTTAAGGTTTATTAGAGGTTTATTTGACAAATTTCCCATAGAAATATGTCAAATAAGCGATTAATAAACCTGAAATATTTTTTATGAATAAGGCAGTTAGTGTGTATCTTAAGAATATTTAAAGTTGTTGTGGCTGCAGGGGTAAGCACGTTGACTACCACGCGATGAGTTCCGAGTTCAAATCTTGGCCGGGGAAGCCAATTTTATTTATATACAAAATTTTTTTTGATGTCTATGTCAACAACAGGTAAGTTAAATAGTTAATAAAATACAGTTACTACATTAAGTTAATTTCATGTTGATCTAACTTGAAATAACTTTGATTCAACATGATACGTAAATGTTAATTCAACGTGAAATAGAATTATTTCAAAAGAAAAACTTTTCTTTAACAATTACTATAAATCATGTTAAATTAACATGAAACACATATGAAGCAAAATCATTGCCGAAAAATATTAGATCAACCTTGTTTTAATAGATTTTAAGTTGAAATTTTTCTGTGTAGGAACTGCCATTTGGGGTTTAAGAATGGTCACTCGACTTCGCACGCCCTTATGGTTTTCATTAATTTTGAGGCCTAAACAATAGATGTCCTATGCTAGCAGTTAGCCTAGACTTTTGTAAGGCTTTCGACACTGCTTGACAAAACGGGATCATATACAAAATGATACATTAAGGCTTTGAACGTACTATTTGCAAACTGATGGCTGAATTTTTAAAAGTCGTTCTTTTGTTGTAAAAGTAGGAAATGATCTATCAGGTATTTGAACTGTAGAAGCCAGTGTTCCACAGAGACCTGTGCTCTATAAAATTTTCATATCGGATATACCTCAGCGACAAACCTCTTTTTAGGGTTCCGTACACCAAAGGTGAAAAGGAACCCTATTGCTTTCGCTACGCTGTCCATCTGTCCGTCACACGGTATTTTCTCAGGAACCGTAAGAGCTACGGACCTGAAATTCGGACAGAGTATGTAGAACCTTGGCCGCTACAACAACAAATACATGAGAATTAAAAATTAAAGGGTATTCCAAAACGAGCAACGAAAAATGTTAAAATCCCATGTAATATACATACAATTGTATGAACATAGGTATATTGAAACTTGAAATTTGTAAAATTAGTGTATTTTTATACAGACTACAACACCAAAATTTAAAAAATTTAAATTAAAGGAATTCAATCAGTTAATGCAATTTTGACTATGTAATTTTGACAATTTTATATATCTTGGAAACCGTAAGAGGCAAACACTTGAAATTTTCAAAAACGGTAAAATCGCCAAAAATTAAAAAAAAAATCGCCAAGACGAAAAAAATCGCCAAAATTAAAAAAAAAAATTCTAACACTAAAATAAATCGCCAAATTCGAAAAAATCGCCAAATTCGAAAAAATCGCCAAAATGAAAAAAAAACGCCAAAACGCGAAAATGTCGCCAAAACTAAAAAAAAATTTACATAAAAAAAATCGCAAAAATTAAAAAAATCGCCAAAAATAAAAAAAAATCGCCAAAATGAAAAAACGCCAAAAAACCGAAAAAAATCGCCAAAATGAGAAAATAAAGTGTCAAAGCTAAAAAAAATTGGCAAAACTTAAAAAAATCGTCAAAACCGAAAAAAACTGAAAAGACCACAAAAACGAAAACAAATGCCAAAACTGTATATTACATAGGATGAAGTTTGTATTAAATTACATATCTAGTGTTCGTACGGAACCCTTCGTGTGCGAGTCAGAGTCGCACTTTACTGAAAATATTTTACTTTATACATAATTATACATTATTACTGTTTATCGCATTTGGATTTTGGGACAAGAATACTGCAAGAATATTACCTTTTTGAAATTTTTTGCAGTGTTATCACTTTACTTAAATATTTCACTTACATTTTTTCAGTTGTAGCATTGAGCTTCCCTTCACCTTTATCTTCTTTTTTCCGGTGTCTTTTAAATCTCAATTCCCAGGCTCCATTCAATCGAAAAATATCATAATTTTTACCTTCTAAGAAAGACTTGCTGTTATCGGATTTTTCTTCATTTTTTTCTAATATGACTGTCTTTGCAATGTCCTTTGTATCTGTAAAAAAGTTTTAGTAATATGTAATGGTAAATGTATTTATTAAAGAAAACATTTTTTGATGTTTTATTAAGAGTGTACAAATTGTTGAATCAACTGCACAATTTTATATTGAAATAATAAAAATTAAAAATTTTAAAAACCCCCGACTTTTTTCAGAAAAGATGTTATATCTTTTAAGCGGCTGGACCGATTTTCTTCACCCATAGCTAAGAACCCTCTCGATCAAGTCATCTTTCAAACAGAAAAAACTAAATAAAAATCAGTCCAGCCGTTTAGCCTGTACGTGGACACAGGCAGACACACACTAAAAACTTATAACACCCCGTTTTTTAGTCGGGGGTTAAAAAAAAAGTTATTCGAGTTACAACCATTAAATTTGATCTTAATATTTTATATACTTCTATATCAATGATTGATTCATATGACTATTGGCTGCATATTTTAGGTTTTTATTATCAAATGTGGTATCTGAAGCATGAACTGCGGTCTACGACTTCAGTCTGATGTATGAATCCGGTGAAAGCCTTTCATCAAAGACCTAACTCAATTATCCAGATTAGAAAGCGAAACGTGTACATCGTATTTTTACAGCTAACGGAAAAGGACAGTTTTATAATGGAGCCCTTCTGATACCTGGTTATATCAGCACGTAGACAACTGCACTCCTTACGCTAATGTGTCCTATGACGTGGGTGGTCTACCTTCCCTCACACTCGTGGGAACAAAATTGATATTTTCAAACAAAATTCTAAAATGGACTAACAAGGACAAACTGTAGAATGGGACGGAAAGAAGCACCTGACAACAAACATATTGCAATAAGAGACATGGGGAAACCTAACACCTGCAAATTCGTTAAGAAAAACTGGTTTTACACCAGATGATTTTACACCAGATTATACTGCAGTTTATTCTATGAGTTACATTAAAAACTTAGTGAACTTCACTGTTTTATTTGCGAAGATGTGAACTGATCCCCGAAAGAGGGTCTTTGGCACCACTGCACGTGTTAGTTGGCGGAAAGTGAGGAGAAGCTTGCGCCGCAGTGTAAGCGACAATTTTAACACTTAAGCATTAAACACATTCACCACAGCAGGCTACACGAACACACGACTTCAAATACCGCTAGCATTTGTCGCCTCGTAGCCGGCTACTTAATTATTTTGGAGACGGCAACAGCACCATCTGCAGCTGACATTCCAGTACAAATACATTGTTCAGTATTGCCACTTTTATATATTTTGCATTTATAAAAATAAATTACTCTTTTAAAATGTACTTATTTCACGTAAAAGTACAAAAATTAATCAATTTATTTTTTACATCAATTTTTGGATATTGTTTCTGTTAAATAATATGAAATAATTTTACAAAATCATTCATTCAATATTTTGTATTATACTGGCAATACTGAATTTTCTCATTGTAGCCAACAAAATAGAAATTAGTTTAATTACTCTACAACGGCAAAATCAGCATAGACAACAACCTGTTGCCATGTTGCCTTGCTGTCTTCAAAAGAATCATTCTCATATAAACATGTGTATGCTATCCTTGACATTTGGTAGTCGGTAGCTTGCTGTGGTGAATGTGTTTAATGCTTTATCTTATCTTACATACATACATATGTACACAGAGAAAACAGATTCGTTGTGACAACCGAATTTGTTGCCAATTGAATTTTGGCGGTTGCAGCAACTATCATAGAATTCTGCTATAGCGACTGAAATTTTCTTGTGGTACCACTATATTTTAATTATAACCAGCGTGACCATATTAGCTTATTTTGGGCTAAATTTAGCTTATTTTTTAGCTTTTTTTAAAAACTCATTGAGCTTTTTTAGCCGTTTTTTATCTTAATTGCATGTTCTCAAAATATGTACTAAAGACATAAAAAAGTTATAATAACAAAAATTAAAAAAATTGAGAACACCTAACGTACTGACTAAATGGCTGAACCGACAAAAAAAAATTAAAATCGGTCTAGCCCTTTGGGAGCTACGGCGTCAAAGACACATGGATTCAACTAAATATATCTATAAAAGATGTGATATCTTCTGAGCATCTGGACCGATTTTCTTCATAGCTAAGAACATTGGAAAATAATTTAAAAATACAAAATGTAAATTGCGCATTTATAAGAGAAATGGCAACCTTAAAAATAGGTGACATTGATTGCAATTTTAGAGTTACAATGGCAAAAGCTAAATTAAAATTGCCTATAAGACTTTTAAGGATTTTCTTTGAGTTGAGTTGAACTTGTATTCAGCAGCTTCACTTCACTTAACCCTCTCATGCCCAATGTTGCCTATAGGCAACATTGAACATGTATGCTTCTAAGTCCCGTTAATTTCAATTTTTCAATTTCTGCTCTTTCTCATTATGTAGCTTTATATGTTACGCATGCTCTCAGCTATTTGTTTTATTGTAAGTTGTGCAGGTGTTCATTCAGCAAGTGTTCTCCGTAGTGTGAAGTACTCGAAAGTTTTTTGTGAAGAAAGTGTGTTTTAAAAAAGTCTATAAAAACCATAAAATAATTATTTTTTTGTAAAACTAAGTGCAAAATATAATTTAATAACGGTAAGAGTATTATTTAATCAAAAGAAATGTGAAAAAAAGTTTTTAGTTCTCTTATAAGAATTTTCTAAATCTGATGTTGCCTATAGGCAACATTGGTCAAGTATGGTAATTTAGAAACGATATTTATTTCTTCATGAATATTCATATTTAGATGCGTCCAAGAGGCTTAAAACAGGCAGAAATTCAGAAAATTATTGATTTCGACTGGGATGATTCTGCGGATGAAGAAAACGAAGAAGAACGCGAAGAAACAGCAAATTTTGAAAACGTTATCGAAGAAACATTGCAAAATATAATTGATGAGCGAGAAATTATGGAAGTTGGTTTGATTGAAAATCTAATTGGAAAAGACAACGACGGAAAGGAAAACGAAAATGAAGTATTTGTACAGGAGGTTATGGAGAAAGTTGATTTAGAAAGCCTGAGATGGAGAAGCGCAGAATTAGTGGAAAATGATATGACTTGGAGAAGCAAAGTTGTCCACAATGAGGTGAAGCAACCAGTCGAATATTTCAACCAGTTCTTTTCAGATGAAGTTTGGCAGAAGATTTGTGATGAAACAAACTTGTATGCAGTACAAACTAATGGAACGGAGCTGAAATGTACTGTACCCGAAATTAAAAGATTTGTTGGAATATTACTATATCTTGCTGTAATAAATATTCCGGCATATAGAATGGCATGGGATCAAAATTTCAAACTGATGGCTGTTGCAAATTCCTTGGCAAGAAATCGATTTGAAAAAATTAAACAATTTTTTCATCTAAATAATAACGCTGTACAGCCTCAAAAAGGGCAACCAGGGTATGATAAATTATACAAAGTTCGCCCATTGCTAGATTTTATAAAAAATAGTTTCAATGAAATTTCTCAAGAAGAATTCCAAAGCGTCGATGAGCAGATGATTGCATATAAAGGTAAGTTGTAAATCTACATTCATACGTGCCTAGATTTATGTACATCAAATACATGAATTTATATATGTATGTATATGTAATGCAAAAATGTATTTTTTTATTAGGCCAACAAAGTTTGAAGCAATATATGCCAAATAAGCCTCACAAGTGGGGCTTCAAAATGTTTACTAGAGCTGGAGTATCGGGCATTATTTACGATTTTAGCCTATATATCGGTGAAGGAACTTGTGAGTCTTTTGGTTTAGGAATATCATCAGATATTGTTTTGCATTTAGCGAAAAATATTCCTATGAACCAAAACTTCAAATTATTTTTTGACAATTGGTTTACGTCAATAAGCCTGATGATTGCTCTAAGACAAAGAGGTATACTATCCATTGGAACGATACGAAGCAATAGATTGAAAAATTGTTCTCTAGCCAGTGAAAAGGAACTTCAGAAAATGGGACGTGGGTCAAGCGATTTTAAATTTGAGGCAATACACAACTTGACTGCTTGTCGTTGGTATGACAATAAGGGAGTTCAATTACTATCCAACTATAGTGGTGAGAACTCCATGGGTGAGTGCAAAAGATGGTGCCGAAAAGATAAAAAATTTATAAATATACCTCGCCCGAGCATAGTTGAATGCTATAATAAAAATATGGGAGGAGTTGATCTTGCTGATATGCTGCTAGAGCTATACAAAATCAACCACCGCTCCAACAAGTGGTATATGCGTATAGTATACTGGTGTATCAACTCCTCTGTAATTAATAGCTGGTTATTGTATCGCAGAGATGTCAAACACACAGACGGCGAAGTGAAGCATATGCCACTAATAAAATTTCAATTAGATATTGCTAATGAGCTTATGAGCGCAACAAAAACAGCGACTTTATCAAGAAAAAGAGGGCGCCCAACATCACTCCTTTCATTGACGGAGGAATCCCCTTCATCACCAAATTCTTCGCCATCGGCTCCATCATCACCAACTATTTCAGCAGCCTCTGAATCAATTTCCTATAAGCGGTCATATGTTCCAGAACCTGCAAAATCCACACGATTTGACAATATGGGTCACTGGGTAGAATGGGGAGCAAAAGGGAGATGTAGGCTATGCCACACTGGCTATCCGCGGTCTAAATGCAGTAAATGCAATGTTTATTTGTGTTGCAACCCACAAAAAAATTGTTTTGTGTCTTTTCACACATAAGTTGTAATAAAAAGTGCATAAAAAAATAATTTCTGTGTTTTTTTAATTCACCACAACTGCCCAATGTTGCCTATAGGCAACATTCTATAACTACAGGACCAAGATACCAAGGACCTTGAAATTTTTGTCAGTTCATAATTGAGTCAACCCCAACACATATTCGATAAAAAAAATTTTTTTGCACAGCCCATTTTAATTCGGGCATGAGAGGCAAAAATTAGAAATAGATTTTCTATTAATAAGACTAATTAATTAAAAAAAGGTATAAATAAATGTTTTTACATTTTTGGGAAGTTTTTGTTTTATTTTTCTTTAAAACTCAAATATAATAATGAATAAATAATTTTATTAAAAATTATTCAATATTTTTAATTTCAAACAATAGAAAAATATGTTTGTTTATGTATACATTTAACGTTATTTTAGCAATGAGAAACTATTGCAATGTGGAAGAAGTAGAAAAAAGTCTAGCTTTATTTTATGGCTTAAAATTTAAATTTTTAGCTTATTTTGGCTCTTTTTGAAACGTGATTTAGCTTAACTTTATTTTAAAATCTGGTCACACTGATTATAACCCTCAAACCAATAGTTGCAGCAACAGAAAAAATTGGTTGACAGTATGGAATTTGAAATAAATGTTATTCTTGCTACCGAAAATTTGGTTAATATAATTAAAACAATATCATAAATGGTACCTGTAAAAGAAAAATTGGCCTTCCTTGCTGAAATAAAAATAAACAATAAACGCAAATAAAAAATACACAACTTAAGAAATTTATTATTTGACATATTGTCATAAGTTTATTTTAATTGACATTTATTTCCTTATGGTGAGGCATGTCTATATACATTTCTTCAACCACACATTTTGAAAGGCCACAAACCTGTTATCTTATGCACACACTTTCAAAAACCATTTGAGAATTCACAAATCATAATATCTTTCACAGTCACAAAAGTTAATTTTTTAATTTGCTGCTATAAACTATGATAGTAAACTCAACCTCTAGTTAGTTGCAGCAACTGATTGAAAGTTTTTATTTTAATTTTAATATAGAACGACAATTTTTTAGTTGCTAATACCAAAAGTTGGTAGTAAAATTCAATTCGTAATATTTTATTCGGTTGGGTTAACCAATCAGTTAATTAGTCATTACAAAAGCATACGCTCGGTTGATGCAATCAATTTAAGTATTGTCACAATCATATCTTTGTTACAATTATGCCCTTATGGCAATGAACATGGATTGTTTTTTGGATTAACAGAAAATTGATAGCGTGAACTAAAATATAGTTAATGCAAATGATATTTTATTGGACTAACCGTTTTCCAACCAATATTTTTTCTGGGTGTACATAAATACATACTTCGGTACTTATTATTTTTTTTTTACATATGTACATATGTACATACATATTTTTTTCTTTCTATTTAACGGATGTCCTCAACATACCACACAATAATCAAACTTTAATTAAACTTGAGAATACCCAATATACTACATAATGATCAAATTTCAATAGCATTTCGTAATTTCGTTTAAAATAATATTTATAAAATGTGAATTCACAAGCAGTTTTTAACAATGGGCGCATTCATAAGACGTGTCTAGCTGTTGAGCTCAACAGTTGTGAAAGTGTTGGCAACTGTTGGCCCCAACAGTTACGTCTTAAAAACGTCTTGATGGATATAATTTAATTTTATATCTTTATTTCGTTACTTCATCGCATTTGTAACGTAAGATTTAACAAATATTTGCTCCTGCCACCTAACAAAGCATATAAAAAGCATATCCCTATTCAGTCAGCTGTTAAAGCTTAGCACAACATGTTGACTATAGGTAGCGAATAAATTTTATGAGTGGAGCGGAACTACTCAACTATGTGTTTCTAAGGCAAACATTCGACGGTTGCGCAACAGCTACATCTTATGAATGCACCCAATGCTTGAGAAACTCTTATTATTTTTTTTTTTTTTTTTTAATGCATGTTTTTTTTTTATTTATTGTATCTTCAAATATGAACTAACAATAAGTATTCAAATCTTAAGTCTATAAAAAAAATTATTAGGCCCGACCAATGTCGGACATAAGCTTAGTGATAGTTATTAATAATACATAAGTAGTGATAAGCAACAAAAAGAAAAAAGTGTTTTCAAGCAGCTTCATCATCTAGAGTGTTGAATATTAGAGCCCGTGTATCTCTCTTTTTTAAGCGGATATGTCCAGTAAAGTTCAAAATATTACGAGCAAGCGGATTAGAATGTGACTCGAGTTTTGTTAGATATTTGCCTGCGTATTTTACAATTTCTTCAGTCACTAGTGGCATATTCAAATCGCGATGTATATTTAATTTTTGATGTACCCTGGAGCCGATGTTATCATGCGTAAAATTTTATTTTGCCTTCGTTGAATTTTCTCAACATTGGAAGCTGAAGCAGTGCCCCATAGCACCATATTGGCTTTAAAAGCAACTTGTATATATATTAAAAGTTTGCAGTCTAGGCTGAGTGTTGAATTTCTACCAATCAGCCAATGTATCTGAGTTAATTTTAGTTTCATTTGTGATAGCTTAGAATCAATGTGGTGTTTCCATGTAAGTCGTCGATCAAGGTGTATACCAAGATATTTCACATGTGAATGCTGAGGAACAACTTGATTGTTAATCCGAATGGGGGAACAAGTATCTCTTCGTAAGGTAAATGTTACTTGAACACACTTTTGTTCATTTACCTTGATTCTCCATAAGTTTAACCAAAGCTCCATCTGGCTAATGTGTTCCTGGAGGCGGGATGCCTCATCAAGGTTTTCGTACATACTAAGGCAGGCTGTATCGTCGGCAAATGTGGAAGTATGGATACTACTGCTCACAGGCATATCACAAGTATAAATCAAATATAAAACTGGTCCCAGTATGCTCCCCTGTGGTACACCGGATGAAATAGTTTCAGGCCTACTCGTAAAGTCTCCTTCCACAACAGTGAACTTACGGGAAATAATGTAACTTTCCAATAGATTTAAAATGTTTATTGGTAAGTAAGTCTTCAATTTTAAAATTAGGCCTTCATGCCACACTTTATCAAATGCCTGGGAAACGTCAATAAAGAGCGCAGAACAATACTTTTTTTCCTCAAAAGTTCTTCTTATAAATTGAACCAGTCTGTGAGTTTGTTCAAAGGTGCTATGCTGACTTCTAAAACCAAATTGATGGTCTGGTATGCACCCACTACTAATTAGAATTGGGGACAATTTTGTTTTGAGCAGTTTTTCGAAAAGCTTTGACATAGTTGATAGTAGACTTATTGGCCTATATGACTCAGCCTTGGTTAGATCTTTGCCTGGCTTTGGAATCATTTTAACCTTGGCAAGCTTCCAGCTGTGTGGATAATACTCCAGTCTTAAAATGGCATTAAATATGAATAATAGGATTCTCATTGCAATACGAGGCAAGTTCATAAGCATCTGGTTACTAATTCCATCAATACCCGGAGCTTTCTTCGGGTTGAGTTCGGCAATTAATTTTTGTAAATCACGCGTCTTAAACTTTATGTGTTGAGGGGGTAGAGCGACTACATTCGGCAAATCAGCAACACCAGTATATATGTTTGGCGTAAAAACGGATTTTAAGTGCTCAGCAAATATTTTACCTTTTTCAGTATCGCTTCTTGCCCAACTTCCGGTAGATGTGCGTAGAGGTGGCTTATACTCAATGGGTGTTTTAAGCTTTCTAGCAGCGCGCCACAAAGAGTAATTAGACGCTGGTGTGACATCAAGACCTTCCAGATAATTTTTAAGAGATGCAGTTTTTTCAGTTCTCGTTGAACCTTCATAGTGAAGAGACATTAAAGCGGATTTTTTTTACATACATACATACGAAACAAATATAAAAAACAACAAAATCAAAAATCATACAAAAAATATTCGTAATACATATTCACCTTGATAAATAAGCTTATTGGCTTTACTAATATTTTTTACATAGCAAGAAATAGCAAAAACAAAAAAAAACCGTAAACACAAACAAAGTTCCCTTGAGGAATAATACTCTGTATGAGTACCTCAAAGGAAAAAAATTTTGAAGTGAGTTCTAACGGCAGAAATGCTTATTTTACTGTGAGTTCTGAAACTCTTAATGAAAAAAATATAAATAATAAATCTGATGAAAATCTTTTTTTAACGGCAAAGCCAATTTTTCGTCAGCGATCAACTTCGCTTTGTCCAATGCCAACTAGTGAATCGTTAACATTACCATTGCCTAGTACTTCTTCATTTAAATCTGCGATATCATCCGCATCGGGCTCGCCTTCATCACTAAACCAAGTTATCACTACAGATAACAGTAGCTCAAAACCCAAGGTACAAGTGGGAATGGACAGATATATAACAGTGGTAAAGCGTGGGCGAAGCCCAAATTCTTCAAAAATTTCATCTGCTCCAAAGATGTCTAGGGATAACAGCGCATCATCTACCAATCGTCAAAATCGTTTTTCATTATTGCAAGACACCGACGACAAGCCCTCTACATCATCGCAAAAGTCTTTTAAGCCACCACCTATTTATCTGAGAGAAAAAAATTCTAACGCACTTATAAAAAAACTACTGTCGACCATTGGTGAAAATACTTTTCACATCATTCCAATTAAACGAGGTAATATTGATGAAACTAAAATCCAAATATATAATGAAAAAGATTTCCGAAAAATTGTTACTGAATTCGAAAAAAATAAAACAAATTTTTACACATACCAACTTAAGAGTGCTAAAGGCCTACAGATAGTATTAAAGGGCATAGATTCATATGTTGAACCCGAAGAAGTAAAATGTGCACTTGTCGACCAGGGATTCAAGGTAAAAAATGTTACCAACATATTTAATAGAGAAAAGGTCCCCCAACCCCTATTTCGGGTTGAACTGGAGCCGAACGACATACAATTGAAAAAAAATGAAGCCCATCCAGTTTATAACGTAAAGTATCTCTTACATCGAAAAATCACAGTTGAAGAGCCACGTAAGCGTTCAGGTCCCGTACAGTGCCATAATTGCCAAGAATATGGCCATACGAAAACTTACTGCAAGTTACCTACAGTGTGTGTTATCTGCGGTGAATTGCATGGTACTGCTAGCTGCACTAAGCCAAAAGATCAAGCAGAAAAAAAATGTAGTAATTGTGGAGGTAATCACACAGCTAACTATAGAGGGTGCCCTGTATTTTCTTTCATTAAACAGGCTATGGGTCAAAAACCCAAGCTAACTCCAGCTCTACAAGTAAACGCGAACTCCGACACTTTTGCTCAAATCAGCCAACCAGTTACTTCACGTGTATCGTATGCTGATGCTGCTAAGACTAGTTCAATTCCCACGCAAAATGTTCCACCGCCAAATAATTCAACGAATTCAAACTCAAGCTTTAACTTTAGTCGCCTTGAAGCTACTATTGAGAATCTGGTGCTAACTATAAACAACTTTACTACAACTATGACAAGTATGATGCAAGAAATGCTGCGAATGCAGAATACACTGCTTCAAGCATTAGTTAATAAACCATGAACACGTTAAAAATATGTTTCTGGAACGCAAACGGCATTCGCCAACATAAAAATGAACTTGAGCACTTCCTCATGGAAAAAAATATTGATATAATGTTAGTTTCTGAGACTCATTTGACCTCAAGAAGCTTATTTAAAATAAATGGTTACACTTTATATGATACAAAGGACCCGAGAGAGAGAGCATGTGGTGGATCAGCAATTCTGATTAAGTCAAGACTCAAGCATTATGTCCTTGACAACGTTAGTGAAGAATATTTGCAAGCAACGAATATTTTCGTAGAAAATTTTTGTGCGAATTTCGTGATATCGTCAATTTACTCACCTCCCAGATTTTCAGTTACCGAAGATCAGTACGAGAAGTTCTACAAATCGCTTGGATCTTGTTTCGTGGCAGCTGGTGACTACAATGCAAAACATACGTACTGGGGATCGCGTCTTGTTACACCTAGAGGTCGAGCCTTGTTCAATACAATTTCAAAAATGGGCTTAGATGTCATTTCGAGTGGGGAGCCTACTTACTGGCCTACTGATGTAAGAAAAATTCCAGATGTTATAGATTTTGCCGTCACTAAAAATATTCATAGGGACTTAATTCATGTAGAGGCCTCTCTAGATCTGTCCTCCGATCACTCTCCAACAATAGTTACAATTTTCAACCCACTAAGGAGTGATTTAACTAACTCATATGTGAAGATGATTAATGGAATCAACTGGCTGGCATTCAAAAAATATCTTAGTAGTCACTGCGTAGAAAACATTCAGCTTAGATCATGCGATGATATTGAATTTAACATTGCCAATCTTAACGAAAATATTAAACAGGCTGCTGAACACGCCACTACCTCCTATCCGCAGACCGTCTTTAACAGAATTTATTCTACGGAAATTGAACGTCTTGTATGTGAAAAAAGGAGAGCTAGAAGAGAATGGCAACAACACAGATCACCCCTAAATAAAATCAGACTTAAAGAATGTACTAAACGACTCAAAGAGCTGCTATCGTCGGAAAAAACTGCACTACTGGAAAAGTATTTAGAAGGTCTTGATGTAACGTCCGCATCTAATTACTCTTTATGGCGCGCTACTAGAAATCTTAAACGACCCGTTGATATTAAATCACCATTGCGTACTGCGACCGGAGGCTGGGCAAGAAGTGATAGTGAGAAAGGCAACTTATTTTCTGAGCATTTAAAATCTGTATTCACTCCCAATTCATGTACGGGTGCTGCTGATTTACCGTGTGTAGTTTCTCTACCCCCTCGTCCCTTAAGGTTTAAGATGCGTGAAGTACAAAAAGTAATTGCTGAACTCAACCCGAAGAAAGCTCCAGGTATTGATGGCATTAGTAACAAAATGCTCATGAACTTGCCTCATATTGCAATAAGAATCCTGCTATTTACTTTTAATGCTATTTTAAGAATGTATTAAGAAAGTATTTTCCACATAACTGGAAACTGGCCAAGATCAAAATGATTCCAAAGGCGGGCAAAGATCTTACCAAGACTGAGTCATATAGGCCTATAAGCTTACTATCTACAATCTCAAAGCTTTTCGAAAAGCTGCTCATGACTAAATTGTCCAAAATTTTAACTGATAATGGGTGCATTCCAGACCATCAATTTGGCTTTAGAAGTCAGCACAGCACGATTGAACAAACGCATAGATTGGTCCAAGTTGTAAGAAGAACATTTGAAGGAAAGAAGTATTGTTCTGCTCTCTTTATTGATGTTTCTCAGGCGTTTGATAAAGTATGGCACGAAGGCCTAGTTTTAAAATTGAAGACATATCTGCCAACAAACATTCAAAAGCTTTTGGAAAGTTATATTATTGGTAGGAAGTTCACTGTTGTGGAAGGAGAGTTCACGAGTGTGCCCGAAACTATTTCTTCTGGTGTGCCCCAGGGTAGTATTCTGTGTCCTGTCTTGTATTTAATATATACTTGTGATATGCCTGTGAGCAATAATATCCATATTTCTACTTTTGCCGATGATACAGCCTGTATGAGTGTGCACGAAAACCCTTATGAGGCATCCCGCAATCTCCAGGAACATATCACCCAGCTGGAAATATGGCTGAACTTATGGAGAATTAAAGTCAATGAACAAAAGTGTGTCCATATAACGTTCACCCTAAGAAGAGATACTTGCTCCCCCATTCGAATCAACAATCAAAATATTCCTCAACATTCCCAAGTGAAATACCTTGGTATACACCTCGATCGAAGACTTACATGGAAATATCATATTGACTCTAAGTTAACTCAGATGAAACTTAAGTTAACTCAAATATATTGGTTGATTGGCAGAAACTCAACACTCAGCCTAGACTGCAAACTTTTATTATACAAGTCGCTTTTGAAGCCAATATGGCGCTACGGAATTCAGTTATGGGGCACTGCTTCAGCTTCCAATGTCGAGAGAATCCAACGAAGGCAAAACAAAATTTTACGGTTAATAACATCGGCTCCATGGTACATCCAAAATTCTATTATACATCGAGATTTAAATATGCCACTAGTGACTGAAGAAATTGAAAAATACGCAGGCAAATATTTAACAAAACTCGAATCACATCCTAATCCGCTTGCTCGTAATATTTTGAACTTTACTGGACACGTCCGCTTAAAAAAGAGGGACACACGGGCTCTTATACCTAACACTCCAGATGGGACTACTTGAAAATACTTTCCCCCCTTTTTTTTTTTGATTATCACTACTAATGTATTATTTATAACTATCACTAAGTTTATGTCCGACACTGGTCGGGCCTAATAATTTTTTTTATAGATTTAAGATTTGAATACTTATTGTTAGTTCATATATGAAGATACAATAAATAAATACATGCATTAAAAAAAAAAAAAAAAAAAAATGCAGTTTTTTCAGACGCAAGCAACTCTTGGAGTCGTTTAGTGCACTCTTTAAATCTGATTTTATTTTGTGGTGATCTGTGCTGTTGCCATTCCCTTCTAGCTCTTCTTTTTTCACGTACGAGACGTTCAATGTCTGTAGAATAAATTTTATTAAACCCAGTCTGCGGATGGGAGATAATGGCATGTTCAACAGCCTGTTTAATATTCTCGCTGAGATTGGCAATTTTAGATTCAATATCATTGGATGTTCTAAGCGTAATGTTTTCCGTACAATGACTACTGAGATATTTTTTGAACCCCAGCCAATTAACACGATTGATCATCTTCACATATGGGTCAGGTAAGTTACTTCTTAAGGGACTACAAATTGTAATGATCGTCGGAGAGTGATCGGACGAAAGATCAAGAGAAGCTTGAACTTGAATTAAATCCCTAGAGATATTTTTTATGACGCCAAAATCTATAACATCCGGAATTTTTTGTATGTCAGTAGGCCAATAAGTGGGCTCCCCACTCGAAATGACATCCAAGCCCATTTTTGAAATAGTGTTGAACAATGCCCGACCTCTGGGGGTAATAAGACGCGAACCCCAGAACGTATGCTTAGCATTGTAGTCGCCAGCTGCTACAAAACAAGGTCCAAGAGATTTGTAGAAATCCTCATATTGATTCTCAGTGATTGAAAATCTGGGAGGGGAGTAAATTGATGATATAACAAAATTTGTACAAAAACTTTCAATGCCAATATTTGTTGCTTGTAGGTGTTCTTCACAAATGTTATCAAGAACATAGTGCTTGAGTCTTGACTTTATTAGAATTGCTGATCCACCGCAAGCCCTTCCTCTAGGGTCCTTTGTATCATATATAGTGTAGCCATAAATTTTAAAAAGACTTCTCGAAGTCAAATGGGTCTCAGATACTAACATTACATCAATATTTTTTTCCGTGAGGAAGTGCTCAAGTTCATTTTTATGTTGGCGAATGCCGTTTGCGTTCCAGAAACATATTGTTAACGTGTTCATGGCTTATTAATTAATGCTTGAAGCAGAGTATTCTGCATTCGCAGCATTTCTTGCATCATGCTAGTCATATTTGTTGTAAAATTGTTTATAGTTTGCACCAGATTTTCAATAGTAGCTTCAAGGCGATTAAAATTAAAGCTTGCGTCAGTATTTTTTGAATTATTTGGCGGGGAAACATTTTGTGTGGGAATTGAATTTGTCTTAGCAGCATCTGAATACGATACGCGGGAAGTAACTGGTTGGCTCATTTGCGCAAAAGTGGCAGAGTAAGCGTTTGCTGATTGAGCTGGAGCTAATTTAGGTTTTTGCACCATAGTCTTCTTTACGAAAGAGTACACAGGACAACCTCTGTAGTTAGCGGTGTGATTACCTCCACATATACTGCATTTTTTATCACTTTGATCTTTTGGCTTATTGCAACTAGCAGTGCCGTGTAATTCGCCGCACACAACACAAACCGAGGGTAAATTGCAGTATGTTTTTGTATGGCCATATTCTTGGCAATTATGGCACTGTACAGGACCTGAACGCTTATGTGGCTCTTCAACTGTGATTTTTCGGTACAAGAGGTATTTCAAATTATAAATTGGATGCGTCTCATTTTTTTTCAATTTTATATCATTAGGCTCAAGTTCAACACGAAATAGGGGTTGGGGAATCTTCTCTCTGTTTATTATATTGGACACATTTTTTACCTTAAACCCCTGGAGGACGAGTGCATCTTTTATTTCTTCGGGAACAACATAAGAATCTATGCCTTTCAATATGATCTGCATGCCTTTAGCGCTCTTAAGCTGGTATGTGTAGAAGCTTGTTTTATTTTTTTCAAATTCAGCAACCATTTTGCGGAAATCTTTTTCGTCATAAATTTGGACTTTAGTTTCATCTATGTTTCCACGTTTTATTGGAACAATGTGAAATTTATTCTCACCAATGACCGAAATTAATTTTTTAATAAGGGCATTTGAATTTTTTTGTCTCAAATAGATTGGTGGCGGCTTGGATATTTTATTCGAGGATACCTCGGGTTTGTCGTTGTCATCTTGCAAAATTTCGAAGCGATTTTGGCGATTAGTTGAGGCTGCGCTGTTATCCCTAGACATTTTGGGAGCAGATGAAATTTTTGAAGAATTCGGGCTTCGCCCACGCTTTACCACGGTTATATATCTGTCCATTCCGACTTGTACCTTGAGTTTCGAGCCGCTGTTATCTGTAGTGAT
This sequence comes from Tachina grossa, assembly GCA_949987645.1. Taxonomy (NCBI): domain Eukaryota; kingdom Metazoa; phylum Arthropoda; class Insecta; order Diptera; family Tachinidae; genus Tachina; species Tachina grossa. Next base: position 65,339,432 of record OX465275.1, on the reverse strand, counting down.
AACTTTGTTAAGTGATGAACACGAGCATGAAGGGGATGATATTACTGGCTTATATGAAGAAGTACTAGGCAACTGTAATGTTAATGCATCATTACTATTTGGCATTGGACAAAGCGAAGTTGATCGCTGACGAAAAATTGGCTTTGCCGGTAAAAAAAGGTTTTCATCAGATTTATTATTTATATTTTTTTCATTAAGAGTTTCAGAACTCACAGTAAAATAAGCATTTCTGCCGTTAGAACTCACTTCAAAATTTTTTTCCTTTGAGGCACTCATAAAAAGAATTCCTCAAGGGATATTCGTTTGTGTTTTTTTATGTTTGCGGTCTTTTTTTGTTTTTGTTATTTATGATTGTTTATTTGTTTAGAGGTACACATATATATAGTATTCCTCAATATCAATTTGTTTAATTTTTTTTGTTTGCGGTTTTTTTTTGTTTTTGTTATTTTTACTATGTAAAAATAACAGCAAAGCATAAAGCTTATTTATTAAAGACAGTATGTACCTATTACGAATAATATGTACTACGAATATTTTTTGTTTGTTTAATTTTTTTGTAAGTAAGAAAAATTCCGCTAATAGACTGTTCGCTATGAAGGTACACAATTTTTTTTAAGTTGTAACTCTCCGTTAAGACTTGCAATTTTTTAAATTTTGCTTTGAAATCGCATTAGTGTCCACATTATGAAATTCCAGTTTGGCAATTATGTATTAAAAAAATTCTCTTACCCCACAAATTTCCCTGAAAAATGTACTTACTTTTTATTATATTTTATATTATTCATACAACTGAGGAAATAAAATAAATCCTCATTGCATCATTTTCCACCTACACGAGCATTTTGAGCCGAAAATATTAATAAAGGCGTATATAAAGATCAAAACATCACATATGAGCTTTTTATAAGCTTTGTTATGTATTTGAAAATTATCCTACATATCGTGATCCATTTGTATCAATTAAATATCGGCTGAAAATTATGGTTTAGGTGAGAAATGAAACAATAAATACACTGAAAATAAAAACAAATAGAATTTAATTTCAAGTTCCCGGCTATTCCCAAAAAAAAATCGCAAAATCAAAGCTATGGGACGTTTTTGAATCAAACAATTTTTCATTAGTAATTAGTGGTTACGCTTTTTTTCGCACATGGCGCACAGATGTAAACCCGGCCTTAGGAAATTTAGTAAATATTTAGGGTGTTTCAAATTCAAAGTTTCAAATTTCAAGGTCAGTGGGCGTGTAATTTTGTATATTAATCGCATCAAACTGCGAACTAAATTTAACATAAATTATAACACAAAATTATAAATATAAATAAAATTGAATGAAATTGAAGTAAATAATTAAAATATTTTTTTATATATACCTATATATTTCTATGAAAATAAAATTAATGTGTGTTTGTATAAAAAAGCCCAAAGGAAGCAAAAAAAACCAAAAAGTTGTTGAGTCAAAATTGTTGGGCAAACTTAACAGGATTGTGTAAATAAGTTTCCATACAATTTTTGATATTTTAAAGATATTCATTTCAGTTTTGTTTGTTGGAAAAATGGAAAAATTTAATTTTTCTTACAACAAACACAGGAAAAAAATTCCACCAAAAGTTGAATTTTTAAAAATTACATTTTTCAAACAAAAAAAACTGAAATGAAAACCTTTTTTATTTAAGAATTTGTAGAAATGCACAATTGCACAGTTTGCGAGACTTTTGAACATTCTCATGAACATTTGTGAGGCATTTATATAAAACAGCTTCTAACAAATATTGATAAAAATAAGATTTTCTATACAAAACCTAATATTTTTTTTGTAAGCTTATTCCCCAATTGCAAGGATAAACTTATAGGGCCTAATTCGTAAAAAATATTGTGGTTTTATAAAAGGTTTATTAATCAAATTTCAATAGAAAATTTGTTTTATAAACCCCTTATAAAACAGAAATATTTTTTATAAATCATGCATGTAATATTATCATTATTAATTTTGTAAATTTGTTGCGATAAATTTGTTTTTTTTTAAATTTTAAGGCTTGTGTTAGTAAGCTCATTATAATGTTTTTCTCAAGGTATTCTGTATATTGGGTTTATACATTGTACATATTTTATTTATTTCATTTTCATTGTCTTCCATGTACAGTACGCCCTCGCTTTGTGATACCCTCAATTAACGCAACTCCTCAACTACTGCAACAGCCAAATTTTTCTTAAATTGCAGACTCTATTATCGTTTATCAGAACTTTTAATTTTTTGTCCTCATTTTATTAATTTTTGCATATACAAAGTGGATTTTACCGTTAGTTTCCAGTGTATGCATCAGTGTTTCAATCATAGATGGAAGTATTAAAATAGGTTCGCAATACACCCAGAGAAAAAATAATTTAAAATTAATAAAAACCACATTGATTCAATAAAAACATTAACGAACGTCTAGTCATGATGAAAATTTTTATTTCAATATTATATATTATTAATTTATTTTGATAATTTTAATATGGAATTAAATATAGAAATAATCAAGGCACATTTATCAGGTAGTAGCGGAAATGCAGCTGAGCTATTTTTTTTTCCAAATTAAAGTTCATCCGAAACTTCAAAAATTGTTTACGAAAGAGAAATTAAAAAAAAAATTTTAAAAATGTTCAATGTGAAAAATATTTTATTAAAAAATTATTTTGAAAAAAATTTAAAAATATGAAAAAACTATTAAAAAATTGTAAAAAGTGGTGAACGTTGCAAATTTTGTTAGTGGTAGCTGCCGTGGAGAAATTTTTTCAACTTTATGTGAATAATTTTTATCATTATTGTGCTACAACAAATTCTATTTTTGATATTTCGGATAAATTAAAACCATATGAAACCATGAAAGTTTATAATATAATAACTGTAGTTGTTCTAAGAAGCTTTGGGTAAAGGTTCCCTGATGATCTGCATTAGCAACAGTGAAATGCGCATAGGATCCAGTTAAACCCATCAATAATCAATTTCAATGTATTTTTAATAAAAAAATATTTTACTTAATAAGTAAAATATTAATTTGGGATTATTAGTGCGTTTAAAAATTTTAAACTTAAAAACCATATTGTTTTTTTCATTGTTGTATTTTTTCATTGTTTTTGTAATCCTGATATTACCTGAAAATAAATGTGTCCCGGAAATAATATTTTTCGACTCTTATAGATGAATATTGTCGCCTTTAATATGATATGGCTTACACATTAACTTAAGGTGGTGTCCTTCAGATTTTAAAATGTTTCTTATTAATTTAATATTTTGAAATTTAAAATTTTAACTTAATTGAGAATTTAATGAAATAAAAAACTTAAAGTAATATGTTTAGACTTTAAAACAATATTGATTCAATGCAATTTCATAATTGAATCGAATTAACATTAACGCGAAACCGAAAATTATCGATTTAAAATATTTTAATATATTTTTTTATTATATTGAAATTTATTGAATTAATATGACGCATTCTTAAACCCCCATACACGTTTCAATTCAATTGTGAATTGAGTCTTTCAATTGAATTGATTCTTGGCCACACACTTCATAAACTGAATTTATATTTTTTATTTAAAATTCAATGAAATTAAATACAATTTATAAATAAATAATTTTTTCCACACAAAATAAAGCTAAAAACATAAATTTTGACAGCTAATCAAAAGACTCGAACACACACAGCACAATCGAATTGAAAGATTTGCTAATCAAATTTAATGATCAAACAGAATAAGTCCGTAACTTCAGGAAAAATCGCTGTCAAATTAACAAAGCCCATAATAAAATCTATGGCAGTAACTCAAATGCTCTCTAATTTTTGTTTTATTTTCTTTTGTGCTTATTTTTCTTTGTAATTTTGAATTCAAAATGTATAAAATTTATTGAAAGTATGGTAGCGTTGTTGAGAATATTTATTTATATGTAAGAGGATAAGAAAAAACGTTGTCAAAATAAAATATATTCTATTTCTCGACTGCTTTCAAGTGCTACTTTTTTGTGTCAATTTGTATGGAAAATGTTTTTATGGCGGAGTTTTTTTTTTGATCATTTAAAAATCAAAATCTTTTGATTTTTCGTCAACCAATTCGACAACTGCCAAACTAATCAATTGACAAAGCCATACACGTTTTGATTTGAGCAACAACCGACTCAATTGAAAATTTAATTGATTCGTGTATGGGGTGCTTTATTTATAAGTTGCAGCTTTTTCTTGAGTGTAGCAATCAATAAAGTTTACAAACTTTTTATTAAAATATCTTTTCTGCAAATTTGTTCAACCAATATTATTGCAATGGCAAAAAAAATTATGGGTATTTCTAGTTTAGGCAATATCAATAAACAAATATTGCTTCAAACAAATTTTCAATCAATAAAATTATTTAATTACATTTATATATCATTTACATTATAAATTTAAATAAGATTTAGTTATTTTATTCGAAGACTTATTGATGAAATGTTCAACAAAGGCAAAAACAACTTTTTGTCATTGTCATTTTGGAATGGGAGTTGAAGACGCCAGCTTTTGCCAAAAATTCGTAATAAATAATTGGAGTACCGAGAACTTATTAGCGTTATGCCTAGCTAGAATTTTCTACCTTTTTGTTAAGAAAAATACAATGAAATGAAGACAGAGACTTATCTTTTGTATGGCTGTCCAAGATACGCAAGACCACATGATGAGCATTCGGGTCTGCTCCAATAATAAGCAGCAAGTATAGTTCCGCTACGTTATGTTCACATGTACTTATGTTAACATATGAAAGTATGTATGTAGTATATGTTGCAAAGAAATTCTAAATGTGAACCAGATAGTTTATTAAATTTTTTACATTGTTTCTCTTTTGCTTAATGTAAAATAAGATTTGCCTAAAAAAGTTTCCAATTATTTAGATTTTGGAAGCGTGAAAAATAATATTCGGAATAGGTTTGTATCTGTTGTATCTTCATTTAAGATTTTACGAAAAATATCCTCCTGAAATCGGGAAAGATAATCAAAAACTACAAAACGATCTGTCCTCAATAGGCAGATTTCTGTTCGACTGTGCTGAGGACGATTCTTGGAAAATTGTGTCTTTTCCAAAAGGAAGGGAAGATAAAGCACCAGTACAACTATTTTTATGCTGTGAAGTCAAGATATTTTCAGACAGGAAAAGTTTTCCAGCGGTAAAAATGGCAATTGAGAGAAATAATTTAATATTTTCTAAAGCGTAACAATGCATTCCTTTGGAAGCGAGAGGGTAATTTTAAAAGACACGATAATTACAGATTGATTACCACGTGTATTATCACATCTGCAGAAGAAGGAATGTATTGTTTTTGCTTGTAGCATGTGTTTGTGTTTTCATTGTAATTTGTTTAAAAAAAGAACTCCGTTATTTCTTGCTGCTTTAAATCTTTAATTAGACGTGCCATATAGATTTGCCATAACATCGGCTATGGTATTATGGCAAGTCAACTATAATCAACTACAGTTTTGACCATTAGTTGGGTTCGAACAGCTCTTTTCTATTGTTATGGTTATGGTTATGGTTATGGTACGTCTAGCTTAAAGCTCAATCAGACGTGACATAATCATAGCCATAGAAAACAGCCGCTCGAACCAAACTAATGGGCAACACTGTATTTGATTATAGATGACTCGCCATAACGCCATAACTCTCACCATAGAAACCAATTGAATTTTGGTTTGGTTATGGCTATGACATTATGGCTATGTCACGTCTAATTGCACCTTTAAGCTTTGCCGCCTGCAGACTCTAATGTTTGCGTCAGTATTTGAAAGCGTGACAGTGAACTTCAATAGAAGTAAAAATCGTATACATAACTTTTGCAAAAATCGTATTTAAAAATTTTGCATTGGAAAAGATTGATAGCAAAATACAATAGAAATTATTCTATTAATTAATGAATAAATAATTAATTATTTATAGGTTCACTGAATTATGAATGCATGAGTAATATAATGCAATTCATAACAAATAACTATACATTTCATTAAAAAAATTAATTATAGAATTTATTCCTCGAAAGCATTAAAATGATTCATTACTTTGCTAGGACATGTTCTGTGTTTACAGTATCTAATGAAATATGAAATGAAAACTTATTCATTAAATTTTCCCGCTGGGTTACTATGCAAAGTTTTTGATAAGTAGAAAAGGGTATGAGAATATTTTCCACCCGCAAATTCATTTTTTTTTCGTCTTATTTTATTGTATATTTGTTATACAGTAGAAACTGTAATTTTTTGTATCTCAGCAAGGAAAATAAAATAGATTCATATCGAATATAAATACTATGCTTATTTTTCTTTTGTGATTTTCAAAAATATTATTATTTGTGAATTCTCAAATAGTTTTTGAAAGTCTTTGCATAATATAAGAGGTGTGGTTGGGGTCTGCTGGGGATTTGTTACAGCAACAATGAAATGCATATAGAGAACGCTGAACCACCAGCAAGTGGATTTCGAATCAAGAAAAATAAATTTAATAACAGCATTAAACGAAATATTTCAAAGTAAACTTTTTCTGTCGAGAAGATATTCGATATTCGACTTGTCCTGAACCGTACCAAAAAAATTAACATATCACACTTGAACACTTAAATTTTTCATTTCATGCAACTTACCAAATATAAATTTTGCTTTAACTACAGGCACTTCGTTCATATTAATTGTTTGATTTTCAGGCTTTGGAGATATTTGTCGTGGTGGATTTATTCCGCTTGTTATTGGCTTCAGTGTTACTACATATTTTTTTCTCTTGTTACGAGTAGTTGTAAGCAAAATTGTCCTAAAAATTTACAAAAAAAAGGTTTGCTTTAAAATCCGTTACTCACATTAATTTGTTTTTTTTTTGTGACTTAACAACATATTTTAGCAAATTTAAGAGATAAGAAAATTATACATACATACTTACATACATACATACATACCCAGTCGGATTTTTATTAGCTACCCAGCAAAAATTTTCAAAAAAGGTAATCGGGTTTGGAATTAAGCATTTTTGGTGGAAGCACTTCCCTACTGGATTACCAACTTAATGATTTTAACAAGGCATGGGACTAAAATAATCGATTCTTGAGAAGTAGTTATGTTCTTTATTGTAGGAACTAGTTATTTTTTTCCTTTTGGGAAATACTTATTTTTTTCTTGATGAAACTACTTTTTTTAGTCGAAAAATATTTTTTTTTTAATATTCCGTTGTTTGAGTAAATGGGAGATCTTGATTAAAATCTCAGTTTGATTAAGTAAATAATAACTTTTTAAAAATAATATAAATAAATTAAAAAAACGATTGTTTACTTTTGTAAACTTTCTTTTATAATTTCAATTGAAATGGGTTATATTTTATTCATATCCGTGCCTGTATTGTTACTTATGTATAAATACTATATTTCGAAAAATTTCAATTGTTTGGATTGATGAACTTTTATTAAAACCGAAAATTAAAAAAATTATTTGGAACTACTTATATTTTAATAATAATTTTCAAAAATGTAAGTACTTATTTTTTAGTTTAAAAGTAGACAATTTAGGGCCATTATTACAACTTAAAGATAGCTAAAAGTAGGATTTTGTCGGACTTATAAAAACTTCATCATTTTCTAAATTTTACTTTAACCTAAAGTGAGCGATAAATTATAGGCAAATTTATCCTACCTGGTAAGTTCAATCCAATTTGCATTAATGGAAAGCTTTTTATACCTCCGATAAAATCCTACTTTTAACTATCTTTAAGTTGTAATAATGGCCCTTAGAAATAAATATGATTTATTTAAAATAACTACTTATTTTGGCAAAATTTTCATGTCATCTTTTAAAACCCAAAGAATATGTTCAACTTCTGATTCCTATTTTTAAAATTTTACGTAATGTGTTTTGTAAGCGAGTACTTCAATTTGGCAATCAAGAAAGTAAGTCATTATATGGCAAGTAGTTCAGATGGTAATGTCTAATTTTTTGCTGGGTAGCTCAAAACATGGGTGACTTTTTGATAACTTATTTACAACTAGCTTCAGAACTAATTCATAAATGATACAGATGTGAGTCAGTTGTTTTTCGCACAACTGTCTTCTTTCCGATAAGTACTGAATTAACTTTAAGCTAACTCAAAACTGATGCAGAGATTAGTGAGTTGTTTTTGTACAACTAACTTCTCCGATAAGTTTTGAGCTAACTTTTAGCTAACTCAAAACTGATACAGTCAAAGTTCAGAGAGAAGATTATAGCATAAAAGTCATGTTTATAATAATTATGTGCCGTTTATATTTTATATGACGCGATGGCAAAGTGTTAAGTATGATACCACTTCTCGTTTCTTAAAAAATAATATAAAATTGTTTAAACTTTAAGCTAACTAAAAAATGTTAATAAAGAATAAGCTAAATCATAATTAACTAACAACACTTTCTTTTTATTTTGTTTATTTGGCACAAGCTAACTCATAATGAGCTAACTCATGGTTAGTCTCGTCCTGCGTCCACTCAATGCTAAATCTGATCACTTTTAATATGCAGAATGAGTGTTAATTTTAATCACCTCTGACTTATTTTTGGCTGATAATCCAATAGCTTAGAGTTAACTCAAATTCCCACTGGGTACATGCTGCGCAGCCTACGTTTACAATAACATCTCTTTCAGAATCGTAAAGTGTTTGAGTGTTAGTCAACTCACAGAGTTCGTGAATATAACATGACAAGACATCATTATTAAACAAAATAAAGAAAAACATTTATGGCATTTTCTTTTCTGGAAAAAAATGTTACACTTATTACACTTTTCAATGAAAATTCGCAATAAAATGATTTTCAATATACATTTTATTAGAAATTATTGTATCATCCCTTGCAAACTTAAATTTTTTCTTTAAACGACATTTTATTAGAAATTATTGTATCATCCCTTGCAAACTTAAATTTTTTCTTTAAACGAACGCTAAATTGTATTTTTTTGAATAAAAAGTTAAAAAATGTTACACTTTTTCCAGAAAAGAAAACGCCATTATTTATTTTTTTTAAATTTTATAATTAACAAATTCATTTTATCTTTCTATTATTATTTTTAACCCCCGACTAAGAAAAGGGTTGTTATAAGTTTGTAGTGTATGGCTGTGTATCTGTGTGTCTGCACAAGTACACGTATAGACCAAATGGCTGGGACGATTTTGATTTAGTTTTTTCTGTTTGAAAGGTGACTTGATCGAGCTATGTTTTAATAAAATCGGTACAGCTGCTTAGAAGATATCACATATTTTCTAGAAATATTCAGGGGTTTTTAAAATGTTTAATTTTTGTTATTATTATCATTATTTTTATATTTATTTATTTATATTTTTTATTATTATTATTATTGTAGAATTATACATTCTCAGCTTGAGCTAGAATTCATGTAACTGGTCATAGATCAAAGGTTACACTCTGTGGGAATAAAATCTAGGTTTTATATCCATTATTCTGTTGCTTCCCTCATTATAGTTGCTGCGTTAATAAATATTGCCTTTTGCATTTCCGTGAGTACCTTTAAATCCAGACTTAAACTGTTTATTGCATTGGTTGTTTCCTCAGGAATTGTTCCTATTGAACTTATTATAATTGGAATTATGTTTATTTGAACCAAATTTTGTGTGTTTTTCATATATTGAGCTAATGTTAAGTACTTATTTTTTTGTGGCTATTATTTCCTGTATGTTATTATCGTATGGTATTGTAAAATCTATTATTTGGGCTATTTTGTTTTGTTTGTCTATGATTATCATATCTGGTCTATTGTCTATAGTCGTTTCGATGGAATTATTGACTAGAATTGATCTATTCCAATAGATGATGTAGTGGCTATTTTCTATAATTGGTTAAAGGTTGTATTTAAAGTAATATGTTAGTAATTCGTTGATCTGTAGCTGTTTTATTACGTTCATTTGTACTATTTTTCCCAACATTGCTTATAGTGGCTGTTACCACACCTACGGCAACTATAGTTTGCTATCGTTACGTCGTGGATTATATATTTTCTGTAATTTCTTCTGGGTATTACTCCGTTCTGGAAAGCTGTTATAAAGCCTTCTGTTTCAGCAAATATATTGCTGTACATGAGCCAGTCGAGTGATCATGTTTGAATACTTTCCGTGTATTGGTTTTGACTTCCAGTTCTGTATAATGGTTTCTATTGTGGTTGGTTGGTTGTTATTACTGTTTTTTAGACTGAGAGGCGTAAGATTGTCATACGAATTTATTATATCTCTATTCAGCTGGGATATTTGTTACTTCGGTTATGAAATATTTTTTAAGGTTATATAGTTAACGACTAATATTATTGTTATTATTATTATTATTAATATTTTTATTATTATTGTTAAATTTCTTTGATTTATTTCTGCATATAATTAATTTACAGGAGATCCTGGAGAAGTCATTGATTATTGATGGAGCTCAGCAATCTTTTAGACTGATAAAGATCAAATGAGATGGTGCATGCTTGTTTAATACTCCAAGTGTGACAATGTATGGGACAGATAACTATTAGCTTAAAGTTCCTAATGATATTGTAGCTCATGTTGCCGAAAATTGTCAAGAATATGCAAATGCCATCAATATTACTGAGTTACCTGAGAATTCCACTTAAGAGCAGTATCGGTGACTATATAACTCGTCTATATGTGTAAGGTGACGTTGTTTCAAGAACATGTTATAGCAGTTCAATTGTAAGATGAGAGGAGTGACTGGTTATTGTTACCGAGTATCCGGGGGTAGGGATGGAAATCAGTTTGATTTGCTATGGCCTCCCAGGAGCTTATTCCACTGCAATGCTTTGCTTACACGTCTTACCATTCTACACCCACTGCAAACCAATCGGCTATTAAGCAGAATTTAAAGTTCACCACATGACTAAAGGATAGATAGAAGAGGTGAGAGATCAAGTAGTAGGGAAGGAAGAAGTAACCCAATCTGATTTCACAGTTGTCAAGGTAAGGGGCTGCTCAAAGATTGTAAAAGTAGGCCTACCTAAAATCTCAACCAAGACTAGAGCAAAACAATTGTGAGAAGTTAACAAGAAGTATAGATAATAAAATCCGGCTGTCAATAAAAAGGCTGTAGCAAAATATAGTGCTTGAAGCCCTAAAATGCACCAACAGGCTGTGGCCGAATATTCTAAGTTATATGCTGAGGTGAACCAATCGACTTTGGTTAAATATTCTACACCACACTCTGAAGAGCACCAAAAAAGCTGTAGCTAGATATTCTGCGTGTCATCCTAAGATGCAGCAACAAGTACAATCACAGTATTTTTGTAATCATCCATATAACATTATCATCCGATAAAATGCGATTGATCGTTTCTATTTAAAAAAAAAAGAAGTACGAGTATGATCATCAAATCGATACTGTAAACAAACTGAGTAAAACTATCAAGTGGAGGTCAGACAATTCGTGTATCTAAAACGTGTAAACAACAGCGATGATTGTATAGACTTGTACCTGCCATCTCGTCAAAATTTGGGAATTTGATTGTTAGTCAACTCACAGAGTTCGTGAACATAACATATAAAGATATCATTATTAAACAAAATCTAGAAAAAAAGCTGATACAATAAAACTAGAATTATTTAACTTTTATGTCAATTTTATAATTAACAAACTCATTTTATCTTTATATTATTAGTTAAATGGTTCCTACAAAATCGAAGGATTGTAATGACACAATATTTGCATTAACATGAGTTATTAAGAAATAAGATAACTATCAGAGTAGCAAAGCTTGAAAACCTTTCTGATAACAGTACTTTACAGAAAAAGTTTAAAGTTCTGTGAGTAGGGTTGCTTTACTATAATAGAGGGGCAGCCTTATAGACCGATACAAGGTTAATTGGACAAAGGAGTTGCGGAGGATTGCCATCTGGATAGTTCTTCTTTACTAAATTTGCTATTTGCTTTTAGTATAGACAGACTGACATGTCACCATGCTCATTTCATTTCAATTTAACTCTTTAAAGCACCATCCACCTTATCCTAGGACAATTATTAGACAATTATACCAGTTGAACTGTACAATTCAAAAACTTATTTTTATTTTACCTGGAAAGAAATTGCAAAATTAGGCTGGTTCGCTGAGTAAGAAAGGTCTGATTATTGATGTCGAAGTGGATAAAATTGAGTTCAAGATTGCATTTAAGGATTTATTAAAAATAGGTAACGACACTCCCAAAAACGAGTTTCGATCTTGGTACGGACTAAAATATTTACAAGATGTGTCAAAAATTTAAAACCTTCACAAACCTATTATTCATAATGACGTTTGGATTATACTTGAGGACCTTTTTAATGAACAACCAAGGTCTTTAATTTGTCATGCTTGGTTGAAAAAGAAAACAAGATCTAATAACATTCCAAGTAACTGAGTGTTTAACTGTCTAAATTTCAGCGTCATTCTGAAATTAGTGAGCTCAATTCATTTGAAAAATTTTAAATTCAGCATGCTAAAGCCTTCCAAGTGGTAACAAGGACATATCTTATAATCAAAGAATAAAGAAAACAAAGGTCGAAGTTATTATCTGCCCTTGCCGATCTAGTAAACGTTGAAAAGGTTGCAAAATCCGGAATATCATATTAATAAAAATCAGAAACTTTTCATTCTAGTACGAAGCTCTACCACGAAAACTAAAATCATGTGGCAAGATTTAGTTGATGCCAATAAAGTGTTTAAGGTTATGGCTTATTTAAAACAGCACAATGGATACTATTCTAATATTGTTCTTCCCATTAACACAAGTAATCTCCTAAATGACTTAAATGAAAATATAGAATATGAAGTAGAAGGTCGAAACGTTGAGGATGTTACTGTGAGTAAAGAAGCACTGATTACCAGGGTTTCTGAAGACGCGGGACATTCAGAATGCGAGCAGTATACTCTTATCCAAAAATTTCAGGCGTCAAAAGTACTGAGATCAAATTTTTGACCAAGATCTTGTTTGGTACAAAAACTGTCACTATAACATACTATGAATTTTATTTTGTCATCGTGAGGGTGCCATCATTTTAAGAAAACTGTGTGTAAAACTGAACAACTTTTGGGAACATATCAATATAATCTGAACGTGTTTAGGCGTCCTAATAGCTCATACAGACCACTTTATACCTCAACAATTTTTGTTTTTCACAATTTTACGGCGCTCAAAAAGGCATTTTTTTAAAATCATATAATTAATTTAAGCTTCTTTGTTGGTTTTCCTTATTACTTTGTGCCAAAAAAAAAATATATATATATATTTCAAAAAATCGAGGAAGGAATATTTTATAGTTTTTTAAGCATAACTTAAAATAGTAAATACTAAAACTTGCAAAACAAGAAATACAACAATAAAAAAGAAAGTGAATAAAAATGCAAAAATGTATTTATGTAGTCTAATGAAAATTTAACTTCCGAATTTATTTAAAACCGGAGTGAGTCAAACCGAAAACGGGGGGTCTAATCTGTAATTCGAAACGAAAGAAAGTGCTTTCGAATTTGTATGCTTATAACATGTAAATTCGAAAGCATTTTCTTTCATTTCGAATTACAGAGTAGACCCCCTGTTCAAACATCTCTACTGCTGAAGTTCTGCGCTGTGTATAATTTTTCGATTATTGTATTCGCTTTTACTGCAACTGTTTGTATTTTAAGAAGCAGAAACAAAAGCAATTACACAAATCATTTTTTATATGTTACGTGGCCATAAAATACACTTTACTGTCTTTAAATCTCAGCAATGTACAATAGTCTACTTAAAGTGTTTAAGAATACTATCATATAAATCTAAAAAAAAAATGCATTGACCCGATCGATATATTAACGGGTAAAGTCAGAATTATATTCTACATTTTTGATTTTTATAAAGTGAAAGTAGTCCACAAAAATGATAAATTTCAAATTATTCTAATATTTCACGGCTCTAAATTTTTATGGTTCTGAAAATTTTGCCGCCCCTAAAATCATTCCGCCCAAGGTCCGGGCCCAAATGTAAATCCATCACTGCGCATGTGCTAATTGTTAACTCAACTAACTGTATCGCTTATCAAATGGAAACGTTTTTAAAAATATTTATACTGGTGGAAATCACAAAAAATATAGGAATGCGTTTTGGAAACTCCTACTTCCTATATAAAGATATCCTTAACAGCTCTCAAAAGGAAATGTGCTTCAGCCCCGTGGGAAGAAAAATACATCATTCAATAAATGCCTGACAGGCTTCTTGTAAATTAAATGCAATTGGACTGATAACAATTTACAAAATATGTATACAAAGTAAATTTTAAAAATAAAGGAAATTTCTGAGAGTAAATTAAATTTTCAAATTTAAAAGAGATCCTCTGTAGTTTCATTATATTCGGAATATATAATTTTTATAAAAAAATAACATTACAAATTATCATTATACATACATACATATTTGCTTAAATTTCTTCGATCTTTTCGATTTTAATGTGTTTTTATTATTATTAAGCTTGAGATCTTATTTTTTTATTATTATTTTTTATAAAAGAATTAACAAATTTTATTTATATTCCAATATTTCGTTGTCACAATGGGTAACTTCTTCTATGTTTGTATATATACAAACATATTTCCCAGAATAATAAATATAAAAACACATACATACATTCATATATTGAAATTTAAAATATATTTTAACATCCTTATTTATAAAACTTATTAAGGTTTTTTAAAACTAATTTTCATAAAAAATTTTTTCTTAAAAAGCCTTTATAAAGCCTTACAGCCTGTTTGTGTAAGACGTTGCGATGGGAAACTTGACGTTTCTGTAATAGCTTAAAGAAAGCTTTGACAAATTTCCTCTAAACTATTACAAAAACGTCAATATTTCTAACGTCAACATCTTACACAACAGGATGTTAATAATTTTTATAAATAAGGCTGAGTTTACATCTGGCATTTCTTGTGCATCATTTTCCTAAAAAAACGTAACCAACTAATTACTAATGAAAAACTGTTTGATTCAGGCATATATTTATTGATTTAAACAGTTTCCAACCATGTTGGATTCTATAAAATTGTCTATTAGTTATGTATGAAACTGTTTAACTTAATAAATATGTGTCTGAATCCAACTGTTTTTCATTAGTAATTAGTGGTTACGCTTTTTTTACGCTTGTGTGGCACATGGCACACAGATGAAAACCCGGCCTAAGTCTGTAAGAATTTAAGGGCCAGTTTCAACAATTCTATTTAAATATCAAACTAGGGTTATAACGTTTTGCATTTTTTTTTTCAAATTCCATACTGTTAACCAATTTTTTTTGTTGCTGCAATTAATGGGTTAAGAGTTATAATTAAAATATAGTGGTGCCACAAGAAAATTGAAGTCGTTATGCCAGAATTATATGATAGTTAGTGCAACCGCCAAAATACGATTGGCAACAATTTCGGTTGTCTCAACGAATCTGTTTTCCCCCTTAGGAATAAAGAAACTCAAGAAATAATCGGTAAAAGGCGTGTGCCAAACGGTAGAAAAGTACTATGGTAAAAAAATATTTGCCTGTGGAGAAAAATTTCATTTTTCTGCTGTGCCAAATGATATCTTTTTTGACAATGTAAAATTTTGACAAATTCGCTTTAGCATAGGAAGAAGCTGATGAAACAATTGCTGCGGCGGCGAAGCTAAATATTTGACTACAAGCCGCCAGCTACCAACAAATTTTTAAAAGGACATTTTTATATAAAATAATATACTTGTAGCAAAAAATTATATAATATTATAGCCCAGTTCACAAACTTGTGCAAATGGTCTTGCATCGTAGCATTTGCAAAATGGTTAGTATATTGATACTCACCGCTTAACAATTCTTAGTGGTGAGTATCAATATACTATACAATTTTTCACATGCTACAATGCAAGGCCATTTGCACAAGATTGTGAATTGGGCTTATATATGTATATGATGCAACATTTTTCCTAAATTAAAGCAAACAATGATTTTTTTCACACTCTAATTATATTTCAAAGACGTAAAAATCTATTTGTTGGTCGACGGCTCGAACCGACGACGGTGGTTTTAAATTTAATGATACCATGCTTCTTATTTACTGCTTGTCAAAACTTTATCTGTTGTGTCAAAAATTCTACTAGCCCCCAGGGCTAGTGAAATCTTATTCACCTCAGAAGTGTCAAAAATTTATTCACACTAGTACTTTGCTACCGTTTGGCACAGGCCCAAAGTTGAGTTTTTTAATAAAAATAATTTGCGCGTAGCATTTCTCTATTAGTGCGATTTTTTCAGCTTAAATTTGGAAAATAATTGTTACTTGCGAACCCTGCTCACAACTTTGTTTACACACTCTAATGAAAACGTGAATAATTTTTTTCAACACCTGCAACGTATTTTACAACAGAAAAAGTTTTTATAATGGGTGTTTTTTATTGAGGTATAGAACTTTAAGTTGGCATCACTTTTTTAACTGGCGGCCATTTTGTCAGCTGTCAAGTGATTAATATTTAGTTTGGTTTGCCATTTTATCATGAATAGGTTGACAAAAGAACAACGCTTGCAAATCGTGCAAATTTATTTCGAAAATAATGGTTCAGTTCGCGAAGTTTACCGCAAGCTCCGTCCATTTTATGGTCGACATAATCGTCCATCAGAGCAATTAATTCGGTTAACCATGGATCGTTTTCGCACTACGTTTACTCTATGTGATAATACGCATCCGCAGAGACGTCGAACAGTGCGCACCGAAGAAACAATTGCCGCTGTAGAGCAAAGTGTTGAAGAGGACCCGAATGAATCGATTCGCCACCGTGCACAGCAATTGGAGCCGACTAACCGACTATTTTGTTCCCGAATTGGATGGCATGAATGTGGATGAGTTGTGGTTCCAACAAGACGGCGCTACATGCCACACAGCGCACGTCACAATCGATTTATTGAAGGAAACATTCGATGAGCGCATAATTTCGCGGAATGGACCTGTCAATTGGCAACCAAGATCGTGTGATTTGACACCATTGGATTATTTTCTTTGGGGATATGTGAAGTCGCTCGTCTACGACAGCAAACCAGAAACGTTAGGGGACTTGGAACCCAACATTCGTGGCGTTATTGCTAACATACGGCCCCATATGCTCGAAAAAGTGGTTGAAAATTGGACCTGTAGAATTGGCTTTATTCGAGCCAGCCGCGGCGGCCACATGCCCGAAATCATATTTAAACATTAATGGCATAAAATTATCCTTCCAATAAAGCCAAATTGATGGACATTAAAACGATTTTCTTGTGTTTTATTTCAATTCGAAGCTCTATACCTCTAAAAAAACACCCGTTATATTGCAATGCACACTATTTTTAATTTTTTTGGTGAGGTCGACACACAAGTTTCAAATAATGTTATTTTTAAGTAGGGATAAGCGCAAAATGCAGCGTTTGCATCAGCAAACAGTTTATAGACCATAGCAAGAGTACTTTACAATAATCGTTTAACGCAATTTTTAATATTGTTGGTTGGTACCTTGAGGTAACATCGGGATAACTTAGCCATTATTCGACTTGTGCCATTTAGTTCATTTCAGTGACCGGTCATTTTAGTTCATTATTTGTAAATGAACTAGTTCGTTCATTTAGTTCAATCGCTCTTTTTAGTTCAATGAACTAGTTAGGTCTTTTTAGTTCAATGATTTTACATCTACAATTCTACATACATATGTAAGTATGAGTGTTGTGGTCTTTGACAATATTAAGAACACAAATTCTGTGATTAAAATACTTTATGAAAACTAAAATTAATTAATTAATAAATAAATTTGATTTATAAAAAAATCTCATAAATCCAAAATATTTTTTATGAATAGGGTAGTATAAAGTGTTTACTTGTATTTTCTTGTTTATTGTACTTTTGGTAGTAGCCAGCGATGAAAAAAAATTAAAGCAAAACATTGAAAACATTTAGTTCACAGCCTCTGTGTTAGTTCATTTTGTGTATTAGTTCTTAGTTCAAAAAAATTAACTAGTTCAAAAATTGAACTAGAAACCGTAAAACAATTGAACTAGTTCACTTAGTTCACAGTACTGAAAAGTTCATTTGAACTAGTTCGTTCATGAACTACACAAGACTAGCCATTATTGCAAATCGAATATGTAAATTGTTTTGATTCATCTTATTTCAATTTGCTGAAAGATTTTTTGTAATGAAAGCTCAATTTTACCATCTCTAAATTTACAACAGTTATTTGATCTTATTTGTTCATTAATAATTATCACATGAAATTTGGCTTACAAACCGATACGAATTTTAGCCTGTTCAAATCATAAAATAAAGAAACAAATGAAGTTCGAACAATAATAATTAAATATTTATATTTTATTTTTATAAATCTCTCTTTGTAAAAATGTCTTTTAAAATAGAGTGCAACCTAAAGGCTCAGTTAGCCGACTGTAATGTAATGTAACTGTAACGCAGAAAACAGCTGATTGATATTTTTATATGAAAAGTAGGTTACGTTACATTACATTTCTATAACCATTTTCATTACTTTTCACATAACAAAATCGATCAGCTGTTTCTTACTGTTGCAGTTACATTACATTACAGTCGGCTAACTGGGCCTTGAATTAGAGAGTCAAGCGTTGCGTTAGCGGCAGATTACGCATTTTCAGTACATTTTTACGTATAAAATATTATTTGAATGTACTGAAAATACGTAATCTGTCGCCAACGCAACGCTTGACGCTCTAATTTAGGTTGGACTCTATTTTTTTATACATAAATCAAAATACAAACTTAATAACATTGATATCATTCGCCTAAAAAAATCAAAAAATAACTTTTTAAATTAATTTTCTGGACGTTGTTTAGTAATCACTTACTGAAAATTTTGATTACGTGGTTTTAATTAAGGGTTTGTGTCTAAATGTTTCAGGTAGCTCGTTTTGGACAAAAACCAATCATCAAACCCATATAATTTAAATAATCAACGATCAAGCATTGGTTTGCGTCAAAAATGAGCTACTGAAATAGTTCGATACAAGTCCAGTCTAAAATGAGCTACTGAAGGAATTAGATACAAGTCTAGCTTGAAGTTGACTACATTAAAATGTTTCAAATGCATAAAAAAAATCTGATCAAACCTATGTAATTTAAATGGGTCTGATCGTAGGTTTGTATCGAAAATGACCGACTGAATGAGTTTGACCCAAGTCTAGTTAATTAGCAGCATCATGTTTGGTTTGTTAAGTAAGGCTGACTGGCAAAACGTATTAATACAAAGTTTGTATACTTTCAGCTATATCCTATAATGGAAAAATTTCATTATATATTAAAAATCACGCTAGGATTTAACAGTGGGTCAATACTACATTATGTAGTTCAATTTCGTCACTTATGGTAACTTCATGCCAGTTTTTTCTTGTATATAGGGCTGTTTATTTATACTCAAGCATTAAACACATTCACCACAGCAGGCTATACGAATACACGACTTCAAATGTCGCTAGCAGCATTTGTCGCCTCGTAGCCGGCTACTTAATTATTTTGAAGACGGCAACAGCACCATCTGCACCTCATATTTATGTATGTATGAATACATAGTTCAGTATTACTAGCTTCAAATATTTCGCATTTATAAAAATTAAATTACTCTTTTAAAATATACTTATTTCACGCAAAAGTACAAAAATGAATCAATTTATTCCTTACATCAATTTTTGGTTATTATTTCTGTTCAATAATATGAAATAATTGTACAAAATCATTAATTCAACATTTTGTATTATACTGGCAACACTGAATTTTCTCATTTTAGCCAAAGAAATAGAAATTAGTTTAATTGGACTACAACGACAAAATCAGCATAGACAAAACTTTTCGCCGTGTTGCCTTGCTGTCTTCAAAATAATTATTCTCATATAAACATGTGTATTCTATCCTTGACATTTGGTAGTCGGTAGCTTGCTGTGGTGAATGTGTTTAAGAGTCTAAACACAATGTTTGTGGTGCGGTGCGATTTCTCGTTGCGGGATAGAAAAATAAACATAATACAATGGAAGACGGCAATACTTGTCATTGTTTGTTTAAATTTTAATTAATTTTTTTGTGCATACATTTTTATAAAAAATTTAGGGTCTTATGCAAAAAAACTTAATAAAGCTTTGCCAAGCAATGTTAAGTAAAGTTGTTTTCTAAAAAAATTATTGTATAAAAATTCTAAAGTAGACACCCACGTTTGTTAAGACTACTTTAAGTTGATATTTCAAAAATGTGTATTTTGTACCTCAAATATTTTTACTAATATAGCACATACTGATTCATGTTACATCTGAAAATGAAGCTAGAAGTGCCTGCTCTTTTCTTAAATTTATTATTTCTGTCATGTAATGGGAAACATCACCAAATTATCCAACTGATTCGAAATACATAGCAAAATCCATAAAAAAATATTAAAATAAATACAATTATACAAAAATGTTTTAGTGATGTACATACAATCAAAACAAATCGAAAAAAGCTGGATATTTAAATACTCGTTTCATTCGAATAAAACAAATTGTGATAATTTTTCACATTTTTTTACTTTTACTTCATGGTTGTGTTTATCTGTTTTCCTATTAAGTCAAAAGCTCATATTTATTAAACTAGGTTGCTTTACTTCAAGATAATAAAAATTTATTTAATAAAATAAAAAAAATATTTGAATATCCGATTGAAATTGTATTCAATTTTGTACATCATAAGCTGTGAGTGAAGTGGTTGTTGAACACGGTGGTGTTACCAGTATTTATTATTAAATCACAAAATATTTAAAGTTGTCTTTTGCATATGATTTTTTAATAAAGCTATGTTAGCCCTAAAGTGCTTATCAACTACTATGAACTTTAAAGCTAAAGCAAAATATTTTTTTGCATAAGGGGGTTAGTCTTTCTGTTAAATATTTTGTAATGGCAGTAGCTAAAAACAAAAAATTTTCAAAAATTTTATACATTCGCATAGGTCGTGTACAGTCAGTCACAAAACCTTTTAAAATACTTTTAATACCATCTTGGGCATATGGTCTAGTTACCCCGCCCATATTTATGCAACACCATATTATGCAAATTTACTTTGTATAATATGTATAATAGATAAATAAATATTTGATAAATTTTTTAAGCTTTTATATTTTATGACAAACATTTTTTAACTTCAAAATCATGTTTTTTGTTCTGAACACCGCCAATTATTCAAAAACTATAGCAACATCATAAAGCGAAAGAGAGTCAAAAATTGAGAGAATAAGAAAGTCCGCAATGAAAATAAAATATATTTTAAATATATGCCGTTCCGCACTGCTGGTTTTTATTTCAAAATCGTATGAAAAATCGCACCGCAATGAATTCTCGTTACATTGGGTTCAGACTCTAATGCATCATGATACAATAATATATAATATAATATATATTATTTCATCATGTTTATACCGTTTAGTTCCCATCCGTACTGTGAAATATTTGCTGCGAAACATTTTTAAATTCTCGTTTGAAACTGCATTCATATCCACACTGTGAATTTTTGGTTTTGCAGCTTTGTACATTTGCTCATATGTATATTCCTCATGAGAATGAAATAAGAATAGTAATAATTTCTTTCTATACTCACTTTAATACCTTCAATGAGTCTGAATTTGAAAACGTTTTGTTTGTTGTGACCTTCGATCCGGATCTGGAACTGTTAAATTTTGTATGCATTACGTGAAGAATTTTCTTAGCATTATTTTCAGCAATATTTGCTAATATTTTCCTGGATATTGCACAAATTTAATTTTTTTCCCCAATTATACTGTTTTCATTAATTTCAATATTATTATTTATTATTCGAAAGCAAAAGAAACACAAACTTCAGTTTGACAAGCAATGTATTTTTGGTTATTGCAATTACGAAATTGAAAATCGTAAGGTATTTTTAGTAAGCTACACTGAACCAAAACAGTTAACTTAAAACGGAAATTGGTGGTAAAAAATTCGCTGAATTAGTTAAGGTGAGGTGAGAGGTGGGACCTTTAAAAACTAAAATTTTGTAACATAATAATTAATTAAACAATAGGGGATTGTCATTTGGTTTCACATTTTAAAGATGTCCGAGTTAGAAAAATATAAATCTATTGTATACAATTTTGATCTTATGACTAAATCCGCAAAAAGTTGTTGGTCTATTTTAGTGTAATGCAGCTGTGGATTATGTTCTTTTCATTTCATCATTTACTTCTAACAGTTTTCGTACTCCAACTTATATTAAAACACTTCTAATAATAAAATTAAATAAATGTATGCTAGTTTAAATAAAATCGCTTGAATTAAAAGCTTTAAATAAGCTTAACAAAGTGAAATAACAATAAAAGTAAAAAAATCGCAAAATTAGTCTATTATTATATGTTTAAAAGTTTTAAGTTCAGTTTTTAATTCCGCGCTTAATGTAGTGTAGCCTCACCCGCACTGGTAAGTTTTTTTAAGTTAGTTTCTCACCTAGGCCTACTTGCACAGAAAAAAATATCCTTGCAATAAGCAACTTTATTTGAAAATAAGACCAAAAATTAATTAAAAATGTAGTTGAGTCAATTAAGCTTTTGTTTAAAATAAAAAAAAACAATAAACAACTATAATTGAAAATAAAACCAAAAATCAATTAAAAATGTTTTTAAGTCAATTAAATTTTTTTTAAATTAATTACAAAGTTTAATTGACTAAATTACATATTTAATTAACTTTTAGTTTTAATTTCTATTAAAATAGTTTCTTGTAGGAATATTTTATATTTAAACAAAACTCTAATTGACTTAAATACATTTAAAATTAATTTTTGGTTCTAATTTCTATTAGAGTTGTTTATTGCAGAAACATTTTTTTCTGTGTGACTACAAAATTTCAGAAATAATTTCTTAATCGGGCTTAAGTTCAGTATTTATAATTCTTATTGGATGAAATATTTTAATAAATTAATGTGATTTTCTAGAGAAGATGAGAAAAATTATACCAGACTTTAGTTCAGAGCTGTTAAATTACGATTACGATTAGTAATCAATTAGATTACATTTGAAAAAATTTGTAATGATTATATAATTGCCTTCAAAACAATTGCTGATAAATAATTGATTACGATTACTAAAATCGAAAAGTAATCTGAATTACTTGAAATTACTACAAAATAATCTAAAAGAATCAAAATTAAAAAAGTAATCCGATTACTTTCAAAGATTACTTTTGATTCTTTTTGATTATTTTCAAACATTCTGAATTAAGATTACTTTACTTTGAAAAAGTTCTAAAGAAATTTATATAATTAGATGTTTTTTTGTATAACAACATTAATAATATCAATCTGAAAAAAAAAAAATAAAGAAAAACATAAAGTGAAATTTTTTGCTGGTGGTTAAGCATTGTCTGTATGCATATCATAGTCGCTTCTACAAAATGTCAGTAGACTTCAAACCACACAATTTGAACAGCCACAAACTTCTTATCTTATACACAGACTTTTAAGAAATGATTTGAGAATTCACAAAAAATATTTTTGAAAATCACAAAAGAAAAACCATATACACTCCAATTTTTTTAAAGACTATAAAAATGTATCAATAGATATCTTTCAAGCTTTCCTCAAAATTTTGCTCATTTGTCAAATTATTAAATATTTTAAATTTTAATATAAGTGAAATGCAATAAACTTAATAAATAATCAAAAATAATTAAAAGTAATTCTTAGAAGTAATTGAATTATTTTTTTAATACTTTTGATTCTTTTTGATTATTTTGTAGTAATTTTAAGTAATTCAGATTACCTTTCCATTATTAGTAATCGTAATCACAATTACTAAGTATGAAACTGAATATAATCGTAATTTAATCATTACTTCACCTTTAAGAAAAAGTAATCAAATTAGTAATCATTACGATTACTAATCATTACTTAACAGCTATGTTTTAGCTGGAAGCAAAATCGGCATTTTTCTGTGCACTTTTTTTCATAAAACAGAATATAATAAATGATTTTATTGTGTATACAATTAATTATTGATTTAAGTCATTCTAATCTCATTCTTATGAGAAATATATGTATGAGAAAATTTATTAAACAATAAAACAAAAACTTCACTCTGTGGACACGAATGCACTTTTAAAGGAGACTTTAAAAATGTTTTGCAGTAAATGTTTTTCTGTAAATGAATTTCGTTGTTATCAACTAGAAAGGCCCTAACTCAAATAATTGCAAGGTTTACAGGAGAAGGCAAAAACATAAAAGAAACTGTAATATTCAATATGTAACTTTTATTGTACAACTGCTTGTAAAAACGTTATTTTTAACATTATTGCAATACATTTTTGTGACGATGTATATTTCTCTGAAATATATTGGAATCACTGAAAAACTTAATTTCGCACAAAATACGAATTAGGGCCTTTTTACTTGTGACCATCGATTTGTAAGTAACTATTGGTTTTCTGTTGTTGCGCTTGTTAATTTTTTGTTTAACTATTGTTGTTTATGATCGTAAAACATCACATTAATTATTTTTACTCATTCGATGTACTATCGATACATACATATGTACTTACATACATGTAAGTATTGTTGTAGTGGATATTATGTTACATTGTTTTTGCTGTCTACTGTTGGTTTTACCCCCTGTTTGTGTAAGACGTTTGAATTAGAAATCTTGGCGTTTCTGTAATAGATTAAAGAAAAGTTGAACAAGTTTCCTTTAGTCTATTACAAAAACGCCAAGATTTTTAACTCAAACGTTTTACACAAACAGGGGGTTACTTTCAGTTAGATTGCCCAGTGAACATATATTTGTCACGTTCTCATAATTCAAGTGATACATATCCTCACAAAAACATAAATGTAAAAAAAGGCCAAGTTCCTATTAAAAATTTCGGCCATCAAAAGCAGTGAGATATAAATTTTGAACAAGTTCTTGTTTCGAACAACACCTTTCACTGACATATGCTATGCGTTATATACATTTGTAATCGTAAGGGTGTCATATAATTTTTGGATAATCTGCTAACTGGATAACATTGGCAACATTGGCATTACCCCTCCCACTATTTTAAACTCACAATGTTGAGAGCAGCGCTTATAATTCATGCTAATTTTCTTCTAAAATATGCTAGACCGAAGTAGATTAAACACAAGGATAAAATTTTGTGGGAGTGATCACGACCACTTTTTTAGGTTATAGTTCAAAGTATTGTATACGTGTAACGTATATGCAAGGTTTCACTAACTTAATAAGTCTTTATAGAGGGGTTTTAAGACAAATTTTCATAAAATTTTTTTCTTAAAAAGCCATAATAAGTTTTATAAATAGGCTGTAAGTTTTCAGGTTCAAATAATAGTAGAGCGGCCCTGTCCATTCTAGTAAAATTTTTTGGTTTTTCAGATTTTTCTAGTTGGTTTCTCACTTAGATAGATATTAATTTTTATGGGCGTAGCCCCGCCCCCTTGCTTGAAACTTTCGGGTTTTCAGATTTTTCTGGTTCGTTGCTCGCTTAGATCTACTCGTGTACCAAATCTTAGCTCTCTACCTATAGCGGAAGTGCTTCATCAATTTGATGAGTGATCAGTGAGTCAGTGAGTCAGTGAGTATGTCTTAAAATATGCACTTTTACACCTCCATATCTCCGGAACCTTTGATTGTAAAACTTTGAAACTTTGCATATGAGGTAACATGAATTCATTCTAATTATAATTTAAATTTAATAATTTTACGGTCGCGGGGAACAAAGTTATGAGGGGGTAAAAACAGCTCGAATGGCTTCCTGTAAATATACACACTGCGTGCATTGGCCGGAACTTGGCCTGGCGCACTACCGTGCGCCTAGATTCAATTTATTTGAACTGGAATGACTTTTAATCAGTTATAATTTTTTAATCGGGCTGATAAAATGTGTGGCTGCACATATTCACAGACAAATTTCGGCATTTCCCCCAAGTAAAAGTCTAGTTTGATTTGTCTTCTCTTCTTTAGAAAATCGCATTAATTAATAAAAATATTTCATTCAATAAGAATTGAAAATATTGAACTTAAGCCAAAATGTCTGTAAACATAGCCACAGAAGAAAAAAACTGAAGGCAAAGCATTTTTCAGTACATAAGACTCTCAAAAGATTTTATTATATTTTCTCAAAAATAAATTTCTGGGAACTTGAATTCAATAAAAACTAGTATTACAGCTAATGAAATGTTAAGAAAATTTGAAAAAGAGTCAATCTTAATTATTATTGTAACTAATAAGTACATTAATCAATAACACATTTGCAACAATCTTATATTGGTCATTTGATCGGTAGTGATGAGATAAACATTTATCAATTATAATTGTTCCACTAAAACATTGTGTTCATATGCCAAAACCTTAAAAAAAATCCAGTTTTATTGTAAGATATACAATTCATTCGGTGTGTGAAAATTAATATTTATAAAAGTGTTAAAAAAGATAAGTAAACAAATTTAAAAAGTTTAATTTAATATAATACATATTTCTATTATAATTTTTAGATATTCTTAAAAAACAAGGTGAAAGATGTTAATAAGTTTAGATACCTCCTATGTTCTTTTGTGGTTTTGGGTATTTGTATTTTTCGTTTGTAATATTTTATTTACTTGTATATTTTTAAGTAACTTCATATAATAAAAACATAATTAAAATAATATAAAAATAAATTTATTATCAGAATATTAATCATCTATGATTACTCGTTTGAGCATGCAAAGAAAAAAAATGGTTGAGGTAATCATAATCGAACAGCTAAATACTATGATTGAATTATATGGTTGCAACCAAATCATATTATTTTCAGTAGAAAAGAAATGTTTTAATAATATTATTATCTGAGTTAATAATAATATTATCTACAAAAACAATTAACTTTGTTATATATCTGTGCCAATAGATAATAATGGCTTAAGTCGAAATATCATGTTTTGATATATTAATGGTTTTGTCTAAAATTAATTGTGTTTGGTTTTTATATAAAATTTTTAGCCTCCGAAAAAGGTGCACATTTATTAACAACAAAACTGTTAATTTTATAAAAAAAACAAAACGTTTGATTAGTTAATATTCGCTGTTTTTTAGTTAAGATGTTATGAAAAAATCCATTGTTGAAAAAATAAAAACTTAAGTGCACTTAAGCTATTATATTGAAAGGCAAAATAAGTTTTATTGATGGTAAGTTGAGATAAGTGCTTTAGGTTAAATTGAAAAATGCGGAAAACCTGAAATAAGATAATTTTTTAAAATCTTAGTTAAATATAATTTTTTTATTTTATTATATTTTAATATTGATGTAGCTACAGATAAAAAAATAATAAGTTGAGGTAAGATGTTTGGGCTTACGTATAATTTTCCAAGAAGACTTAAGTTAAAATATAAATGGGTATAGTTTTCTTAATAATGACATTTTTGAATTGAAATTTAGTTGAGTGATAGATCTTGAAGAAGAGAATAAGAATATGTAATAAAATGAAAAAGCACTTATGTCAACTTAAGCCATTATTATTTATTGCCACAGATATAATCTTAGTATTGTAAATGTGACTAAAACATAATTGAGACTTACCATACCATGTTCTATTATTATAATACCCCTTAATGTGAATGGCGTCGTCGACGTCACATTACGACAACACTAAAATATGTCACTTGTCTACTGTATATAACAATTGACTACTATTGACATGCTCCATTTATTTACAAAGCCTTGGAGATTAGTCAATGAGATAACATTATCTAGGCACACGGCAGTGCGCCAGGCCAAGTTCCGGCCAATGCACGAATAACTTTGTTCCCCGCGACTGCAAAATTATGAAATTTAAATCATAATTAGAATAAATTCATTTTACAATGAAAGGTTCCGGAGATATGGAGTTGCAAAAAGTGCATATTTTAAGACATACTCACTGATCACTGACCACTGACCACTGACACACTCATCAAATTGATGAAGCACTTCCGCTATTGCTAGAGAGCTAAAATTTGGTACACGAGCAATGAACCAAAAAAATCTGAAAACACGGAAATTTTAACCAGGGGGGCGGGGCTACGCCCATAAAAATTACAATTTGTGCTAGTGAGCTGAAATTTACTACAAAACTGGGTCTAGGTGAAAAATAAGCTAAAAAAATTTTAAACTTCTAAAATTTTGGCCAGGAGGGCGGGGCTACGCCCATAAAGGCTAGAATTAAAAAAGCAAATCTAAGGCGCTTAATGGACGCTATTTTATTGAAATTTGGCATACATACTGCGATAGGGCAAGCCTAAAAATTTTTCATTAAAAAAGTGGGCGTTGAAACGCACATACAATTTAAACGTCATTTTCGTGTACTACGGCTCAGCATATTTAAATATACTATTTATGTATGTATTATTATCCGTTTGCAACGAAACTTGACAAAAGTAATAAGCACCGGCCGAAAAAAATTTTGAGTTTAGAAAAGAGCGCATGGTTACACCCATAAATATTAAAAAGAAAAAGTTGCGCTAAGGAACTGAAATTTGATACAAGATTAGGTGTAGGTGAGAAAACAACAAGAAAAACCTGGAAACCCAGAAATTTTAGTCAGAAGGGCGGGGCTGCGCCCATAAAAATTAAAAATTGCGCTTATGAGTTGAATTTTGATACACAAGTAGGTCTAGGTGAGAAACCAACTAGAAAAATCTGAAAAACCAAAAAATTTTACCAGAATGTGCGGGGCCACACTACTATTGTTTGAACCTGAAAACTTACAACCTTATTTATAAAACTTATTTAGGCTTTTTAAGAAAAATTTATTATGAAAATTTGTCTTAAAACCCCTTTATAAAGCCTTAAAAAGTTTTATAAATAAGGCTGTTAATATACAGCTTTTAACTTAAGCCATTTTAGTGAAACCTTGCATATACGTTACACGTACACAATACTTTAAACTATCATCTTAAAAGTGGGGCGTGATCACTCCCATAAAGTTTTAGACTTGTGTTTAATCTACTTCGGCTCAGAGCAATATTGTGAGTTTAAAATAGTGAGAAGGGTAATGCTCATAAAATTATAAGGTATAGTTCACGCTTGAGAGCTGAAATTTTATACACAAGCAAGTGTAGATGAGTTAGCCAATGGGAAAATCTTCAAACCAAGAAGTTTTATCCGCTAAAACTCCAATTCGCACTATAGAGCTGAAATTTAGTACACATTATCCTAGATCAGAGATTACTAAGAAAAATCTAAGAAACCAGAAGTTTCAATCAGGGATTGGGAACAAGCTCTGTAAACTCAAAATTAAGTTAAATTTTATGTGTTTATATTGTTGTTTGACCAATGTGTTGTTTAAATATTCGTGGGGATTTCCCTAGGCTAATCTTTGGTCCAGTTTTTGTTTTAGATTTTTAATAAAACAATTTTCTTTCCAAAGTATAGTTGTTTTTTACATCTTTATTTGCTCGACGTTTCGTTGGCTTTTTTCCAACTTCTTCAGGAGCTTTCTTTATTTAAATCTGACAAATAAATTGTACATTAATATTTTATTACAATATGTATATATATATATATATATATATATATATATATATATATATATATATATATATATATATATATATATATATATATATATATATATATATATGTGCGTGTGTGTGTGTGTGTATGTGAAACTTACAAGGCTTATGATCTTTTACATATTAGTTTGAAACTTATATGCAAATAAAACTGGACATCACGGATATAATATAAAAATTGTCATTTAATAAAATTAAAACTGGACATCACAACATTTGAAAAATAATTGATATAATTAAATTGTATAAATAAAAATATAATCACGGCACAATCACAAATTATCACAGTTCGGTTTTCTATCACAGATTAATCAGATGTATTGCAATTGAATATTGTAATTTAATGTTGTCTTTGTCTTCTTTGTTGTTCATCGTTTTATTGATTCGTTCCTGTATTCTTAAACTTTCCAGAGTGTATCTAAAAATTATATCTATATCTTATCTAAAAATTATATGACACCCTTACGATTACAAATGTATATAACGCATAGCATATGTCAGTGAAAGGTGTTGTTCGAAACAAGAACTTGGTCAAAATTTATATCTCACTGCTTTTGATGGCAGAAATTTTTGATAGGAACTTGGCCTTTTTTCACATTGATATTTTTGTGAGGATATTGTTATTTATATTATATTATTTTTACATTATACTAAAAATTTTGTTGTAGTTATAAACTTTTAACAAAACTATGTTGTTAAAATCTAACCGTATCACACTTCTTTATGAATGTAATAACGTAATTATTAAATTCAAACATAACTGTGTTTACCGTAGCGAAATAAATTTTTTTAATAACAATAACTAGTTTTCAACGACCACACATTTGTTTCAGAGAACATAATATTGTTTTCTTAACCATGCTACAACCAAATCTTTTCCCTGCGTGTGGGAGATTGATTAGTTGGATAGGTATATTCATCAATTTTGATCAGTCAAATTTGACAAATTTATATGATATTATTAACTCGTAAAAAGCAGTAGAGGGTGCAGTTTGAATATATGTTTTATATGTATTTGACGGCATTCATTAGTTAGAGAAAGATGTACAACATGACACTTACACAAATCACATTTTTCATTTTGTCCTTAATAATATTTTAGAACTTTGTTATTCGCAATGATGAATATATTTTGCATGACTACTGATAAATTATCGGTAAATTGATTGACACTGTTTTTGTAGGGACTTTTTTTTATTGTTTATCATCTTAGGGGAGATTTTTAAATACGTTATTCATACTAGTAAAAATATGTTTTTTGTTTTTTCTTCATGCGAAATTTATTTTGAGAACCTCTTTTTGTAAAAAAAATTTCTTGCAAATACGACAGTAAATAGTTTATAACTCTAGAAATGGAATATAATTTTAATTTGAACATCTTGCAATTTCTGTACCTTAACTTATAGTACTAAATCAGGAAATTATGAAATTAAAATCATCTGTTTATATGTATGTTAGCATGCGAGGCATTTGGATTTTCATTGTTCTATCAAGGTTTAATATTATATGCTTGCCTAAAAGAAGAAACAAGTAAAGTAAATCCTGAATTGATACGAGCATTTATGGGTGCCATAAATATGATTTACCTGAACTTATAATACTTACAGTCAGTTTCAAATTTTAAAAATTGGTTTTAGTTTAATCGTAACATCAATTGGTAGCCGCTACATCCTTATACAAGTTCAAGTTCTACATGTTGAACATTTCCAAAAGGTTTGTTTTATTCAATTTAGTTGCGAGCATAATATAGAATTAACGTTCTATGGCATACAAACCATTATACAGACATCCATAAATACATATTTATAATAAAATGAGTTTCTAAATTTGTTGAAGCAATAAAGTAAATCGCTTGATATGGACATTCCAAGGACAAATATAATCTGTCCCCTTCAAACACGTGTATTTAAGAATTCATAAGGGATTATAAAGTCTAAACAAGATTTTGTTCAATATATACTTTAATCTTAAAGGAGTACTGCAATGCCATCTTGTAAAATCGCAATCGCGATTAATCGCACCTTTTATGTTAAATAATAAATTTCTTAAATGTAAAGCTTATATTTTATTTTTCATTTAGCCTTATAAATGCTTTTAGTGTTATCCAATGGATTTCTAATTGTATAAAGGTGTACAAAATAGAATCATATCGAATATAAATTATTTTCTGGAGTTTCTTAAAGTTTCTAGGTCTACTACGCTTATTTTGTGATTTTCAAATACATTATTATTTGTGAATTCTCAAACAGTTTTTGAGAAAGTATTTGCATAAGATAAGAAAGAGGTTTGTGACTATGCAAAATATGTGGTTAAAGTCTACTGATGACTTGGATAAGCATCAATGAAATATATAGAAAAGTGTATTATATTCTGCCCATTTTATTTCAAAAACGTAATATCTCAAAAATTTCTTTACATTTGATACAAAAATAAATTTTTATTAGGGTTGTAGATACGTAGACTTCTCCGTATAAAAAACAGTATGAAAATGCTGTTCTTATATGAACTTGTTCATTCATTATGATATAAATTCATTAAGTGTAGATACAAAATTGAATAAAAAATAAATTAAGAAAATAGAAATATTCTTCGTCCGAGAAAAACTTTCCTATCAAAATATTGACTTTGACAATTTGTATTGTTTTTGATACTCATACGTTCTGATTTACGAACATCGTTTTACATGCTTTAAAATTTTCTCCAAATATAAATATAATTTAATTGAAAAATTCAACTAAAACACGAACTTAAGACAAAATAACTAAATTTCTTTGGCTAAACCCATACACTGAACCAAAACAGCACTTTTAAAACAAGAATTTTGCGTTTTCGTTTTAAAAATGCAGCATTTTTAAAAATAATTGTTAAATTAAAAATTTTTCTTATAACATTAATATATAACATTCTTATTTTTATAACGAAGCATTTTTAAAACAAAAATGTGCGTTTTCGTTTTAAAAATGCAGCATTTTTAAAAATAATTGTTAAATTAAAAATGTTTCTTATAACATTAATATATAACATTCTTATTTTTATAACGAAGCAATTTTAACACAAAAATAAGCGCTTTCATTTTAAAAATTTCAAAAACAATAATGTTTTCTTATTAAAATAAAAATTTTAATTTTTGAAATCATAATGAAAAAAAAATGTATTTTTAAAAAATTTAAAAACAAAAATATTTTATTATTATATCAAGAATTTAAATTTTTTAAAATGAAGGAAATTATATTTTTCACCGAGTAATATTTTATATTTGTGTCGTGTTAAAAAAAGAGAATTAATTTATTGTTATGACCAAGTGTATATTAATGTCCATTACCCTGTATGATCATGGAGCACAAAAAAATCGTCATAACCCAAATGAAAATTCGTTCCATTAGCGGTTTGGACTATAGTTGAAGATCGAAAATTGTTCATAAAAAGGGCATTTTGATTTCAATAAAAATTAATATTTTTAATTGTAAAACGAAAGTTCTATATTATTATTTTAAAACGTTTCGTTCTTAATTTAGAAACTCTCCATTATTATTTAGGACGTTTCATTCTTAATTCAAAAACGCTTCATTAAGATTTAAGACTTTTCATTCTTAACTTAATAATTATTCATTATTAATTCAAACGCTTCATTTTTGATATAAAAATAATAAGTTTTAAAATAAAAAATGCTTGATTATTACTCCAAAAATATTTCATTCTTAACTCAAAAACATAATCCTTTAATTTGAGTATGTTCAACTTTATATCAAGGTTGCTGTTTTTTTCAAACAAAAACTATTCTTTTTTGATTTCAAAATATTTTTCACTTTTAAAACAAGAGTAAAAATTTTTAAAATAGCAGAAAAAAACTAGGTTCTATTTCATAAAGGTTAAGTTTTTAAAATCAAATTGTTTTTTCTTGATTTTAAAACTTTTTTTTTTTTTTTGGTGTAAAGTTCGACTAAAACTCATGGCGCAATTTACTTTGGTTTTAGAAAATATTATAATTGTATATTTTCTTGATCAATCGCATATTTTTTAATCGTAATCGCGATTATGAAAATCTGCGGTTATATGCAAACCCTAGTGTTCTCATTTAATTTAATTTGCGACATCTCTGCACATAAAATGTCAAAATAAGCGAAAAACACAAAGAAAAATTAGAAAAAATATGATTTTTTTTTTTTTACTACAACCGACAGCAAATGTCGTTAAAATATGGTACTGGGTAGCAAAATCGATAAGTGTTCGTTATATTTGTTTATTATAGCAATATGATCATTCTAATAAAAGTTACTGAATTCAGCTACAGATGTCAATTGCATATTCAATTGCTTTTTAGTTTAGCATTAATTTTGATTGACCGTGGCGAAACTATTTTATTTTATTTTTGAATAAGTCTATATGACTTTATAAACAATGCAGTGTGGTGCAGTTATGTAATTATATTTCAATTAATTGAGAAGTAAGAATTTATTTCATTGAGCCGACGAAAATTGGTACATACGTGTGATCCTAGCTTAAGGAAGCACAGCACAGCCCAGCACAGCACAGCACAGCACAGCACAGCACAGCACAGCACAGCACAGTACTTTGTCAACATATATAGATATGTATATTTATACATATGTACATTAATTAGTGTGTCCCAAAAAAATTTTTTTTTCTTTAGCCCCAGTATTTTTTGAAAGCTTATAGGGTACTGTACCCTGTACCCTATTTTTGTGATTTTTTTTCAGATTTTTCGGAAGAGGTTTAGCGGTCGCTAAAACCAATTTTAACCCGAAAATCGGGTTTTCTCGAATTTTTTTAATTTCGTTCATTACGCGAACTATTAGCACGAATTTTTTTGTTACTAAGTAAATTTTTTTAAGGCAAACTGTTCAAACTTAACTTCTCTGTGCAGATACCTATGCTGGGGTACCTATGTATAAAAATCTAAAAAAAAACGTTTTTTTTTAGTACACATATGTGTAGTTTCCGCAATGCAAGCAAGCGGATTGTCTAGAAAAAATATATGAAAAGCACTCAAATTTTTGAGTGATTCCTCTAAAATTTTTGTAGACAATTCATTTGCTTGCATTATGGAAACTACACATTAATTGCAACACAGATATAACTCAATATATGATATGATAACAATTTTTCTGCTTTACTAACTCTAAAAGTTAAATTTATGAATCACGTCAATGTTGTTGTGAAGGATTGATATGTTGTATAGCTTCAATTTTTGATGGAAAATAATATAATTCGATTCCATTCCTGGTATTAATATCACTTTTCTTACTACTCAACAACTTGAATGCTTCTGGGATATTCATTATCGGCAATTTTTATACCATTTACCAAAAATTGGTAAAAGGGTATATATAGGTTTGTCATTCCGTTTGTAATTTCCACAATATTAATAAGCGAGCCATAAAATATATGTATATTATATTCTGGATCCTTATGCATAGGGAAGACGAATAAGAGATGTCCGTCTGTCAGTCTGTCTGTACGTGAAGTCGGTTTTCCGAAGCTCCCAGAAACTAGAGCTAGAGACTTCGGGTCTTCGAGCGGACAATTTCAGAGCTGGAAAACTCAAATTTTACATAGCCATACTAAAGTAACTACCTTAAACTAATTTTGATTTTTTTTTTTATTAAATGAACTTATTTTATATTTCAGTATAAATAAAATTCGTATTTCTAATAAATAAATTAAAAAAATTAAAAAGACATTTCCAGTATTGGAAAATTTTAATTTTTTTTTTAATACAAAATTATACAAAATTAACATACTAAAACAACGTTTTCTTTTTCTCTATAAATTAAACATATCTTATACTCTTAAAAGAAAGAGATTAGTGTAAGAAATCAGAAAAATCTAAAAGGATGATTCCAGGGTTGGAAAACTTAAAATTTTTTTAATATAAAAAATTAACTACCGAAAACAAACTTTTATTTTTTTTTATTAAATTAACGTATTTGATACTTCAGTACAAATTAAATTGATATTTAAAAATAAAAAAAAAGTTAAAAAAATTAAAAAGACGTTTCCTGGGTTGGAACACTTTAACTTTTTTTATACACAAGTAATTTACTAAAACAAATTTTTTCTTTTTCTCTATAAATTAAACATATCTTATACTCTTAAAAGAAAGAGATTGCTGTAAGAAATCAGAAAAATCAAAAAGGATGATTTCAGGATTGGAAAACTTACGCTTTTTGTGATATAAAAAATTAACTACCAAAAACTCATTTTTATTTTTTTATTATATAAACTTATTTTATGCTTCAGTACAAATTAAATTGATATTTCAAATTAAAAAAAAAAAACAATTAAAAAAATTAAAAAGACGTTTCCAGGGTTTGAAAATTTTAAATTTTTTTTATACAAAATTATACAAAATTAACTTACTAAAACTAATTTTTCCTTTTTTATATAAATCAAATATATCTTATATTCTTAAAAAAAGAGATTAGTGTAAGAAATCAGAAAAATCAAAATGGATGATTCCAGGCTTGGGAAACTTACACTTTTTGTGGTATTTCATATACTATATAACTAGGTCTAATTAATTTTTTTCTTTTTCTTTATGAATTATATATATATTACGTTTTGGAAAGAAAAGTTTGGTGTAGAAAATTATAAAAATTTTAACTTTTTTTCTGCATATTAAAGTTACTAAATAAAACAATTTTTTAAATTTGATTTTTTGATATTGTATGACGTGACGTGGTTTTTGACAACTGGAATAAGTGTTAATGTAAAATATTTCTTAATTACAAACCCCCATATTCATAAAAAAATAAAATGACTTGAAATCCGTTTTGTATGCAAAATTTGAAATAAAATACATTTCAAATTCATTTAAAATTTTATGAATATGGGGGAGAGTAAATAAAATAAAAAAATAAAATATTCAACTTACTGCTAATATCGAAAAAAAAAAATATTTAATCTTGAAATATCGAGAGGTCACTTAATAAAAATTGCACTAGAGCAACAAATTATAAACTTTTTTTTCACAAAAAATATGCACATGTATGGATGTGCTTATGAATGTATCTCTATACTTTATAAACGCACTTTGGTGAAGGGTATATAAGATGCAGCACAGCCGAATATAGCACTCTTACTTGTTCAGACTATTTCTGACACACCAGTCCAAGACCGAAGTCCCTAGCTTTTCTGGGAGCTTCGGAAATCGATTTCACTTACAGACAGACGGACATCGCTTTTCGTCTTCCCTATGCATACGGATTCTGAATATAATATATACTTTATGGCTCGCTTATTAAGCAATAAGACTTGCGTAGTATGAACTGGGACTTATCATTCTGTCATCTGATTTTTACTTATTTTCTCTTTCTCTTACAAATATTCTGTTCCATATATATACATACATATGTACAACACACATATCGCTTATTTACTCAAAGAATGTCAGAATTCAAAAAATTAGTTATGCCCGAAAACGAGTTTAAAGTTTTCAATTTACACACAACTTTATAATTTAATAAAAAATGAAATTGAATTTTTCTCTCAATAACTGACTAAACAAGATATTTTTTTATGAAATTTTTACACAATATGACGAACAGTATGATATCTACTTAAGCATAACTAACTCAAAAATATGAAATTTTTTGAGTTATGGCGTTCTTTGAGTAAATGAGCGATATATATTAATTTCGTAAAGAATATTTTCCGTTAAACATGATCTTTAGATATCAAGAGGTCTAAAAGTAAATTTATAGGAAACTATATTATAAGGTATTGTATCAAGCTTCATTTCGGTTCTTATTTATTTATTATTATTATTCTTTTATTGGGCAAAGTTTTTAAATACCAACACGTTAATGTTTTTGAACGAAATTTTTAATGATACTTCTCATGCTAACTAATTTATTTTTGCCAAATTATCAAATAAATTATATATCCGTAATGTTAATTAATTTTTTACACTAAACGATCCTCTATTCAACATGCAGAAAATGATGTCGTCCTACATTTATTTTCTAAGAAAGGGAAATTGTTATTGAAAGTTTATTTAAATCCAAACATTTGTTCCTTAAAGAGTTGCAGTATTAGTAGAATTAAATATAAGGAATAACATTCAACTTAAAATATTTTTTTTGTTATTTATTATTTTAAAGTTTATTTTATCGCAGTGACTTATTTTCTTAAAATACTCAGATCGAAAAAGGAAACATATTTCACTTTAAAATTATATAATGTTCTTAATTTCACCAATTGAGAGACATGGATATATATGAAAGCGTGTTTCTGTGTGTATGGGGATGTGTGAGAATTGAGAATAATTAGACAGCCAGTCAACATTTTGTGAAATTAATGATCATATTCGAGTCTAATTCGACTTCTCCGCGTGATTAAAATAAGCACTTGTGCGCTCGTTTTCGAGTCGAAAATGACTGTTCATTCGGGAGAAAATTGTACTCTAGCCGCGAGTCTTCTAAAAGAGTATTTTATGACTCACGTTTCTGATCAATTTCGATTCATTTTCGAGACAGTTTGTGGTATTAGGAGCATTTACAATCAGTTTTTTTGTTTTAAATTTTTATATACATAGATTCACTCCCACTTTATATATTATGATTTTACTACACGAGTTTGCTGGTTGTTTTTGTTTTTTAAACGAATAAGTTTTTGCGTATTTCTGGAAATCATTTTCGAGTCTTATTTTAAGCGCATAACTGATTAATCAGTTTTTGATCATCTAAGGCATTCGATAAATACTCAGTTTGGTAAAACAATCTTCCACATGCTGACTGGGCAGACAAACATTTATTGATTGGCAACAAGTTTAATGATTTAGAACTCAACGAAAAAAATATGTCCGCAATTATAATGATATTGAGCTACTCTTGGCTTCAGTTCATAATGAAGAATTATTTTCATTTAAGAGCTTATATGAAACACAAACACAAAACACACAACATTTAGCTTTTTGGCCAGAAAAAACTTATCTTTTAGAGAATCAGGAGCTCAAATAGTCTGAGCATGTACGTCAATTGAAAGGCAATGCAGGATATATTTACAATAAGACCAGCATATTACTTGGGCTCGTTTTTAGTAACTCGCTAAAGCTTAAGAAAAATTCGATCGCTGAAAGACTGAACAAATACAAAATTAAACATTTTTGGCGATGACGTTAATAATGCATTTACATTATCTCAAAATCTAGTACTTACGGGATTTCGAGCTAATCTTACTGCTTTTTACTTGATTTCCCATACAAAACAAAATCTAGTTTATGAGTAGATTTGAAGGCAATCTACTCAAAATCTAATATTTTCTTTTATTTTTACTACCCTGTCTCAATGTATAAAAAAATGATTGAATTAGCTACATATATGTAGCTACTTTAAAAGGTGTGTGAATTGGCTACATTGCAATTGTTTGGTTGTAGTTTTGGAAATTTTTCGGTTAATTATATTAGGTAATGTTTCATCGATATTTGGCGATGTAGGTTCCATTAGAATACGCTCTAATAAAAACTTTTCGCATCCCAATTCTTCCAACGTAAAATCTTTGTTTTCCATAGATGCAACAAATTTGTCTAAACCTCCTTCAATATTTTGATTTAAATATTTTCTAAGAAATATTTGCTTTTCTTCACGAGATAGTGTGGAGTTTGTCGTATCTTCAATAGTCTTCTCCAATTGTTCGTCTTGTGAGAGAAGTTTCCTTCGAAGGGTTCAATAACTTCTTCCTTGTTATCTTCGAAGGGATCTAATGCTGCAGGAGCATTTTTCAGATACTCCATAATACGCCGTTTGCGCAAATGCTAAAATAAAGATAAAATAATTAAATTAATTCATTCATTTGCAACATCTAAATTTTGTGTTCTTATACTTACCACATATTGTCGTTGAACGTTTTCGGTCATTTTATCACTACTAAAAATTTATTGCTTACTTACTTAATGGTTGTTTAGTAAATGAGCTCTGCTTGTAACATGTTCTTTAATTTCATACTCGACAAATTCAAATTTAATATATTTAATTCTCAGTTTTAATCAGGTAATTAAGTCGCGGTTCACACATGCCATTTGAGCATCTTTTTAGTTTATTGGTGAGAGAGACAAATGTAAAATAACGCCTCATTATTATATCCTCCTCTCTCTTTCATAAGCTCAACTAAAATTGCGCGTGTGAACGCAGTATAAGTCGTGCTTTAGGTGCAGCAGTTTTTCTTTGAGCAAGTCTCAGTTTATGTGAGAAGGACGAAAGTATAAAAGACAGGTACATACTTGATTGTATCAAAAAGTAACTTCAATTCGCTGCATTATAAAAATAGGAAAATGAAACAGGCAGACTGCCTGTGTTTAAAAAAACGGGCAGTTTTAAAAGAGAATTCAAGAATCTCTCTTCAGGACAAATATATATGTATCTAAAACATTACTAAGCACACCTTTCTCACTTTTATTTTCTCACAAGTAGGTAACGTGACTATTTAATGCTCAATTATTTTTGGAATGCACTTATATTAAAACAGCTTAATCAAAGTAATAGAGAGTCATTGCTGCAGGATCTATATGGTACATATACATATAACATTTTAGAGAGTTTAAATCTGAAAGCAATAAATAAATGATTACCTGTAAATGTGGTTGGTGAGTTGGTTGTTGTATTTGTATAAATTATAGGTCTTTACTTTATAAATACTTTACTTTTATAAATACTGAGCAGGATACTCAATACTAATGTTGTCCTAAAGTTTAGGACCTAAACGTTAATATGCATTTATACATGCGTGTCCAAGAAATATAGACTACAAGATTACGCCAATGCAAAAACTAGTAGACGTGTGACGTCACGCATACTGCATTTCTATTGGCTGATAAGTTAAGCTACAAGCACACAAACAACTCTTTAAAGTTATTTTGACTGCATGATTGCCAACCACTAAGCAAGTAATGTGATCCCGTAATGGTTTTGCTAAGTTCGGAGAAAAAATGTGGACATATGTATAGGGTGTTTTTTTGAGGGGTATAGAACTTTGAATTGAAATAAAACACAAGAAAATCGTTTTAATGTCCATCAATTTGGCTTTATTGGAAGGATAATTTTATGCCATTAATGTTTAAATATGATTTCGGGCATATGGCCGCCGCGGCTGGCTCGAATAAAGCTAATTCTACAGGTCCAATTTTCAACCACTTTTTCGAGCATATGGGGCCGTATGTTGGCAATAACGCCACGAATGTTGGCTTCCAAGTCCCCTAACGTTTCTGGTTTGTTGGCGTAGACGAGCGACTTCACATATCCCCAAAGAAAATAATCCAATGGTGTCAAATCACACGATCTTGGTGGCCAATTGACAGGTCCATTCCGCGAAATTATGCGCTCATCGAATGTTTCCTTCAATAAATCGATTG
The DNA here is from genome assembly GCA_949987645.1 of Tachina grossa. Lineage (NCBI taxonomy): Eukaryota > Metazoa > Arthropoda > Insecta > Diptera > Tachinidae > Tachina > Tachina grossa. The sequence continues at coordinate 65,298,502 of OX465275.1, read as the reverse complement.
TGACGTGCGCTGTGTGGCATGTAGCGCCGTCTTGTTGGAACCACAACTCATCCACATTCATGCCATCCAATTCGGGAACAAAATAGTCGGTTAGTCGGCTCCAATTGCTGTGCACGGTGGCGAATCGATTCATTCGGGTCCTCTTCAACACTTTGCTCTACAGCGGCAATTGTTTCTTCGGTGCGCACTGTTCGACGTCTCTGCGGATGCGTATTATCACATAGAGTAAACGTAGTGCGAAAACGATCCATAGTTAACCGAATTAATTGCTCTGATGGACGATTATGTCGACCATAAAATGGACGGAGCTTGCGGTAAACTTCGCGAACTGAACCATTATTTTCGAAATAAATTTGCACGATTTGCAAGCGTTGTTCTTTTGTCAACCTGTTCATGATGAAATGGCAAACCAAACTAAATATTAATCACTTGACAGCTGACAAAATGGCAACCAGTTAAAAAAGTGATGCCAACTTAAAGTTATATACCTCAATAAAAAACACCCTTTATAATAATCCCACTTTTTTTACTTTTGCAGGTACGAGTGCTCACAAAACAATATTGTTTTTGTTGTATGTAAATAGCTACCCTTTTTGAATATTCCTGGTAATAGATAATTGATTTTTAACGGATAGGCAAATTATTTCCTGTGAACTTTTAAGCAGTTCAGTTTTTAATGAATTTTTCCCTATAATAATGCGTGTGTGTTGCTAGCAGGTAACCAAAAGTATTTGTAACAACTTTTTTCCATGAAAAATGTTAAACTATTATTTTAATAATTAACTGATCGGTGATACGTTTATACATATGTAGATGTTATGTTTGTATATATATTAGACCGTCTCACTTTTCATATTTTTTTTCGAAATTCCTTCATGGACATCGATTTTCTGAATTTGCTATAAAAACCAAGAATTTTGGTGTAGAACACTTTAATATTGGTGAACGGGAAGTGGTGTCTCAAATCGTTTTTTTGTTTTTTGAGGAAAAATGCCATTAAATTTAAAAATCTCGCTTTAGTAATATGCCTCTATCTCAAGCAGTTCTTAACGGATTTGAACTTGATTACATGCATTAGAAAGTCTATTAAATTTCCTAAATGTTTCTTAAAACAATATTGCCATTTTATCGAAGGTTTTTTATTCATAGCATTACAAATTTAGATTTTCAAATGCTCACTTATTATTTTTTTTTTAATTTTTCTTACCTTTTTTTATATAAAAATTGAATGAGGCAAAATTTTGATATTTTTTAAATGCAGTATGGTAGAAAATTTTATTATATGCAATGCTGGTACATTGGGTATTTCTTAATACAACAAACATTTTTAACGGCCTGTCCCACGATGTCACCAGAAATCGTTCGATCGACAACTTGTATTGCAAACAACAATAACATTAGAAAATTTGTTGCGTATGTATGTATATACATTAAAGCCACTCACAAAAGTTCTTGTTACCTTCTCAGATTAAAGTTCGAAATTTTTAATAAGGCTTCCCAGTGCTGCCAGTTTAGGGAATTTGTCCCCAAATTGGGGATTTTTGATGTGTAAACATCTATACGCTAGGGGGTAAAAATCTTTTGACTTTGATTTCTTTGCTGAGATTTCTTTGCATTGTCAAATCGGTATGAGCTATGTTAGTATATTAGTGTTTGAAAGAAGCAATACCAAGCAGAGAAACAAGTCGACCGGCTCGAAGCCGACGGTGCGCCACCGCCGGTTGTTTTTCTGTATATTTCCGTACACCAAAGGTGAAAATGAACCGTAAGAGCTACGGACTTGAAATTTGGACACAATGTGTAGACATTTGGCTACTACAACCAGGGTGACCGATGACATTTTTCAAAAAGTGGCACCACATAGGGGATTTATCAAAAAAAGGGGGCAAAATTAAAAAAAACGAGAAAACTGCACTAAACTTTTTATTTTTAATGTATTTTCATATAACTAACCCTAAATAAAGGGGGTCAAAAAGTGGCAAGGCAGTCGAAAAAGGGGAAACGCAGTCGAAAAAGTGGTAAATTGCCACTTTAGTCGGTCAAACGGTCACGCTGACTACAACAACAAATACATGAGAGTTAAAAGCTAAAGAGAAACAAAAACAAAAACGAGAAACAAAAATGTTAAAATCCCATGTAATATAGATACAATTGTATGTACAGTCAAATCCCGATAATTCGTAATAGCAAGGGACCGGCCATTTCTTACGATTTAACGGGGTTTTTTAATTTATTTACTAAAACATAAAAAACAATTGTTAAAAATAAAATACAAAATAAAAATTTGTTGTTTTTGTAACACCGACAGAGTTTTATGCGTGCGCTATGACATTTTTCTTTATTATTCATTAGCAAACTGATCTTAAGAAAATAAACACACACAGGCAAAAGCAAAAATCCACGCAAAAAAAACTGTGGAAAAGAAAACATCATTCTTTCCATGTTTTTGCTGTTTTTTTATTACGAATTATAAGTGGTAGTTAGTAAAAAATCACGATTTATAAGAGGTAAGGAAGATTTTATTTGAAAAAAAAATGCGAATTAGAAAGGGGACCAAAATGTATGGAAATTTTACGAATTAACGAGATTTTTCAAGGGACCGATAGTTTATTACGAATTATCGGGAATTACGATTTATCGGGGTACGAATTATCGGGATTTGACTGTACATATATACACTTTAAATTTTAAAAGTTAGTGTATTTTTATACAGATTACAACAATTAACACTAAATTTAAAAAATTTAAATCAATGGGTGTTCCATCAGTTAATGCAATTTTGACTTTGTAATTTTGACAACTTGCTGTATCTTGGAAACCGTAAGAGCAAAATCTTGAAATTTTCAAAAACGGTAAAACTAAAAAATCAAAAAATATAAAATCGCCAAAAACAAAAAAAAAGTCGCCAAAACGAAAAAAAGCACCAAATTAAAAAAAATCTCTAGGACTAAAACAAATCGCGAAAAACCGGAAAAATCGCCAAAATGAAAAAAATCCTTAAACAAAAAAATCGCCAAAATGAAAAAAATTGCGAAAATTAAAAAAACCCAAAAAGAGAAAAAAAACGTCAAAACAAGAAAAAAGCGATAAAACTGAAAAAAATCGTTTAAACTGAAAAAACTTAAAAAAAGAAGAAAGCTAAATCAAAAAAAAAAATGATCAAAACCGAATGTGCGCGAGTCAAAGTCGCACTTTACTGAATTTATTTTAATTGCAATGCGTACACAACAACAAGAACGGCAACAACTAAACGATGAACAACAGGAATTAAAAATTAAAAAGTAAAAGTAAAGGCATTTACCATAGATGAACACTGCAGTACCACTAAAGTTTCAGTAAACAATTTTTATAAATACAATTTTTATAAATTGCCTAAATGATTTGTTATATGATGAGGTGCATTGAATTTTCAGTAATCAGTAATGCCCGTATTCATAATGAAATTCTACCAAGTGGCTAAATGTTTTTCATACAAAAGTTTCAAAATTTGAATGAAAAAACTTTGCCACTTGCTACAATGTTATTATGATTACGGCCCTACGATTTTACTGGTAATGCAAATTAAATTTCATTAGCAGTAAAAATTTACTGAATTTCTTTTTAGTAATGAGTAAATTTACTGCTTACTGTAATTTTGAATGCAGTACATATACATATACTGCAGTGTGCCCATTTACTAACCAAATAAGTTTGATAAAACAAACAAAAACCAACAAATTCATATGTATTTACAATATTGATCCTTTTAATTAATTAATTTAAAGAAAGATACTAAAAGCATAAGTACTTCCAACTTAAAAAAAAATTTTCATTACTAAATGTTTACACATCTCCTCTGTGATCGGACTCACATTGCTTTTTTTTCAAGATGATAACCAAAATTAAAGGGATTGTTTGGGATTTTTTATAACTGATGGTAACAAGAATGATCTTTGGGCTAAGAAATGTGTGTCTGGCAAGTCTAAAAATGTATGTTTCTATTCGTATTGAATGAATTCTATAGGTAATAGAGAAAAAGTATCAAGGCAGATTAACCAATATAATGAACACTACCAAAACAAGAATACGTAACACAATGAAATATGACTTGTTGGAAGCACTTCTTAGAATAAACACACTTTAAAAATAATGCCATTTGTTGTGACAAATTAATCCTTCTGCTGAAATGCTAAAGCTTTTTAATACAAGTACTATGTACAACAAAATTTCTGAGGCTGATAAATCGGAAGATTTCGATTCTGAAATATTAGAAAATGTAAACATTGGTTAAAAATATGTTTATACTTGTGTATATTAAATTATGTGTTATTTTTTCTTTGCAAGTTTTATAAGTACAAATTAAATTAATATTAATGTAAATATAGCTATCGATATAAATGTTATTTTTTTTTTTTTAAATAAAATTAAAAATTTTTATTTCTTTCACAAAACAAAATATATTAATAAAAAAACTCAATTTAGGGATTTTCGTGGATGACAAATCCAAAATTGGGGATAAGCTCTAGAAAAAAATAACTGACAACACTGAGGTTTCCCAAACTATTTGAATGGTCTTGAGATGATCGTTCGTGGACCGTGTCTTAAAAGGTTTATTTTTGTAGTGTTTTTTGTTCATATTTTCGTATTTTCTCCTAATAAAATTCAAAATTAAGCGCTTTGTTAAAATTAATAAAACAAGTTGAATTTCAACAATTAAGAGACACTTTCAATAACAAATAAGAAAAATTTTTGTAAAGAAAATAAAATAATAGAATAGAATTTGATTGTTGCGATTTGTTTGTTTAAATTTCTTAGTTTCCTGTACTCATACTTTAAGCCTGTCATTCGATTTTTCCCAGCCTTTATGGCAACTCTTTCAATAGACGTGTGACGTCACGTCTTGCGGTAAAATCTTCGCATGGCGTAATCTTGTAGTTTATCATTCTTGTGTGTATCTATTTCTCTTTCTTGTCGACATAATTTTATTATAAGATAAAATGAAAAATTAACAATTTAAGTCCTTCTTAAATGAGGCCATTTATCCATGGAGGGTGCCAGGCCCGTAAAACATTAATGATGTAAAATAATCTTATCTTATCTTATCTGGTAAAGCAAATGATTAGAGGCCTTAGGGCCGAAACGATCTCACCCTTTTTTCAAACGTTAAAAGAGCAAGAACCTCACCTTTCTTGGTATGAAGGTAGTGGTTGTGATGTAATGTGCCCAGTGGGCCACTTTTGGTAAGCAGAACTGGCACGGTGTTATGAACCAAACGTAATGTTATGGTACCCAAATTAACAACTCATGCAAATACCATGAAAGACCCTTTTTATACATGTAAAGTTTACTTTACAAGTGTCTTAATTCAGCTAAGAAATACTTTCTATTTCTGTCTTTCTCCTAGCTGAACTAAGGAGATAGTTAAAGGTAATAGTGTCTTCACACTGACATTGTTTTAATAAATGTTAGTTTTTACCTTAAAACCAATTGTTAAAATCAGGCTTTACCAAATAAAACAGTTTTGTTAAAATCAACTTAAAACTTTTTCTGAATTGGTTTTTTAAACTCTTTCTTATGAAACGCAGCTTTGATATCGCTGCACAAGATTCAATGCTTCCAAGTCAAAATAACCGGAAGCATATAATAGTTTGTATGCTAGGTAATAAGAATGGATGCCGATTGAAACATTTTAAAGTTAAAAATGCATTCAGCAGCAAGAATAAAAAAAATTGATTAAAGAACTTTTTGGAGGGGAAAAAACGAAAATATTTTCAGTTAAGAACAAAGATAAAACACGTTTGTTCCTTAAAAATTATCACATGCAATTTGGCTTCCTAAGAAAACGAACCTTGGCCAAAGAACGAAGCCGACGAAAAAAGTCGGCAGCGGTGGCTGAGCCCAGAATGAAGCGGCGGCAGCTAAAAATCGACTTCAATCGGCTTGTTATATTGTATCAGATATGTCCGATGAATTTTTATTTGAAATATTAGAAAAAGGGCTTATTAGTTACATTCTTTTAAGATATGCTGCCGAATTATATTCACCGTAACTTATTTTTACACATTTTATATGTTTGACACATCTTAAGCCTATAGTACACGGCATGTAAAAAACCACATCCGCATGTGATTCTGACGTAATTTTTACGTCATCACAAAGCTACATTTGCTACATGCCGTGTACTAGCAACATATGTACACACAAATACTCACATGCTTGTAGATTTGCTGCCTAAGAAAATGTGTTCAATTCGGTTAGAAATGTCACATTTGTATTTTGGAACAAAATTTTGTATCAAAATTTTACGGCATGTAGCCGCTACTAGTAATTTAAAAAAATGCAACTAACATGCTGAAAATGTCCGTGACGTCATCGCCACATATGCATGTGGCTTTTTACATGCCGTCTACTATAGGCTTTAGAATGACGCGTGTAATATATATCGGAATGGTCTAGAAGTGTTATGAAACACTGATACCAGCTTCGTCCATTAAGCACTATTTTGTTGGATTTTTAAATTTTAAAGTTGTATATCATATCCGACCAAAGTGGCCCCAGAATACGAAACTTCAATCAGCTTCCTATAGAAATGATTACACATACACGAATACATTTCTCTCGTTAGCTAGCACTGCTGTATAGTGGAATTTTATGAAGTCAAAAATATTCGGCTCAATTTTTAGCCGAAAGCAGCCGCCAGAGCCGGCGGCGGCTGAGATACCTGCAAATAAATCGATCGCTGAAAACCTTTCGGCTTCGTTCTCTGACCTTGGCATAATCAAAATCTAGCATAGAAAATCGTATTTTTTATAGAGTTGTAATTTTGTTGTAGAACTGTTGGTACTTTATTGAGGTAGCTGTCTTTGTTATATTTATGACATGTACGTCTAATTGAACCTTGATTGAATTTTGTTTAAACGACATGTGACAAGGTAAATTTATAACACGTATACTCTTCCAAATGTTACCCCGAAAAATGCGTTCTTGTGATATCAAAACATTTACTGAAAAATGTGTGTTGACATCTGATTGAGATTTTAAAATTATAAGCGCCGAAAATAACGTCCTGGGCTGTCGAGGCCAGCTGATATGATTTCGCTTAACATATGATATGTATGCCAAGACTGGAAAGTAAAGTTAAAAAAATATAATTTAGTTTTTTCAACAAACATAGCGACTATTGCAACATATTTGCTTCAGCTTATTTGTTGCTTGTTTTCAGCTTACTTAAAACCAAATGAAGACAACAAAAAATTTTGTCCTGCAAATTGCAGATAAAATTAATTAATTTGCTAATTTAAACATAATAACTCGTTCAGTTGTATTCTTTTGCATATAAACCTTGGCCTAACTCAACAATTTAAAATTAAAACTTCTACAATTTGCAAAAGACATGGCTATTCTTTCACCACCATATTCATAAAATTTTAAACGAATTTGAAATGTATTTTATTTCAAATTTTCTATACAAAATTTTCCTAAAATGGATTTCAAATTCGTTTTATTTTTTTATGAATATGGGGGTCAGTATTTACCATTTAAAAAAAAACATAAAAATACTTAAATGCCAATATACATTTCTCTTAATCACTTGCAAAATCCTTGAAAGCAAATTTCCACATTTTTAAATTATCAAAGTTCAAAACTAAAATTTTATAAATACAAACTTTTTTTAACTTAACAAACATAATTGTGCTTAAAATAAAATCCTAAATAATTCTGCATTTTAAAACTCCGAAAAAAGCTCAGAATGTTGTTGAATACAATAGTGTTGAAGTGCAAAGCTTATGCTACCAGATTAGTTGGGGAAGTTGAACAGCTTGCAAAAAGCTTATAGCTTCAAGAAGTTTTATTTGCACGGAATGCTAAAGCTTTTCAGCAGTGCCAGGATAGATAAAAGCTAAAAGCTAATAAAAGCACAAGTTAAATGGTTATTGTTCTTGCTAAATTAAACCTTTTTTATATGAATTTTATAAACCATATCTGAAAGCTCTAATTGCATAGATTTCAAAGCTTTTCAATACCGAAATCTTAAGGCTCAGTCAGACGTGACATAATCATAGCCATAGAAAACAGCCATTCGAACCAAACTAAAGGGCAACACTGTATTTGATTATAGGTGACTCTCCATAACGCCATAACTCTCGCCATAGAGACCAATTGAATTTTGGTTTGGTTATGGCTATGGCATTATGGCTATGTCACGTCTAATTTAAGCTTTAAAACATGTCTCAGCTACGTAAATATTTAGCTTAAATCAATGCTGCCCACAGAGAGAAAACCAAGAGTAATGTATAAGCGTATGTGCATTCATTTGTACAAAAAGCCGATTGATGTTCGGCACTCTGGTGCTTCTCTGTGTATGTGTGCTTTTGCTTACAAAAAAATTGCCACACATATACGGCCTTATGTATAAGCAAATATTGGCATAAAGTTAGCATAAGTGACGAAACGAAATTAAATTGGGTGTTAATGAATTCCTCTATACAATTTGGTATTAAAAATGGTCGCGTAATTTTGAATGTGATATATCATGGTAAAGCTCTTTCAGATCATGTTAAATTTTGCCACTTATGCTAACTATTAGAAGATTTAATAATAAAAACAATAGCCCAATTCACAATTTTGTGCAAATGGTCTTGCATCGTTGCATGTGCAAAATTGTGTAGTGTGTTCTACTCACCACTTAACAATCCTTAGTGGTGAGTATTAATATACTATACCATTTTGCACATGCAACGATGCAAGACCATTTGCACAAGATTGTGAATTGGGCTAATTTGTAAAATGATCAAAACCTAAAAAAAAATAAAGTAACTAGAAAGATCTTAAAGAAAATGGAATCTACTATTACGATGCATTAATTCATAAAAAAATACATGTAAAGTGAAAACTAAAAACACATGCCTGTCTTTTTACCTGACTACCAAAAAAGGTTATGTAATAACCTGTTTACGTTGAGCATTGTGAGAAAAATAAGCAGAAAAAACTTAAGACTTTGTGCAATTAAGAGCCTGTTTTTGTAAAACTTTGACGTTGGAAATCTTACCATTTATGTAATAGACTAAAGGAAACGTGCGCAAGTTTTCTTTAATGTATTACAAAAATTTCAAAATCTGCAATAGCAACCTCTTACACAAACAGGATGTTAACCGTATTTACCTCAAATAATTTTGAAAAAGTAAAAAAGACGAGAGATGTCGTAGGATACCCAGTTATAGCTATGCTACTTAGCTATAAAAAACAAATTTCATAAATGAAATAACAATGCAATAAAATTTTAATATATGATGAAGTCAAATTCTCTGCAAATATTTGGAAACGTTTCGATTTATTTCCCATTATTTTATTTTCTAGCGAAACACGATTAAATTAATGTATTGCTTGTGGATGGTGGCGGCTGTTAGCCGGCGTACAGCCAATCGGCTGTAATCTCTTGTTTGTGGTCATGTGCAAGAACAAATTGAGCAATCGTTCTATATGTTTTTATTTTGTTTTTGTTTCACTCACTTCAAAGAACGAAACAAAAAAAATTAAACAATTTGTTTTCTTTATTTTCTTTATTTCAAAACAAAATTAAATTTATAACTGCAATAGTGTGGATTATATTTGTTACGCAAATCACTTCCTAACTCCTGTATCGCGCCATAAATAGCAAAGCTATAATAAAACTTGCCATCAAAACATCAAGTACGGGTATTTATTTCAATGTTTTACTTAAAATTGTTATAAAAATTATTTATGAAAGTGCTTTTATTTAGTGTTTATATTGGAATAGCAAAAAAAACTATTTTCTCATTTTCTTAACTCATTTGAACTTAAATATAAGCTAGGAGGAAAACTTTTAAAATCAATTCGTTTATTTAATTGTTATGGGGCATTCAAGAGTTCTACTCACAAAAAGTAAATCTTTTTCTAAATTTCTGGGAAAAAAGTTGTACTCAAATGGGGAAAGTGAATGTGTGGAATTTTTCAAAACAAAATTTGTCAACACATGGGCAGTATTCGATGTTTGATGCATATGTTCTTGCGTTAGTGCAAATGCAAAATATCATAACTTTTCTTTGGATTGTGTGGGTATTTTGTTGTTGGATTTTAAAGAAAAGCTACGATATTTTGCATTTGCACTAACGCAAGAACATTTGCACTAAACATCGAATACCACCAGGGTGTTCTAATTTACTTTTTACATTGCAAATGCCATAAAAAGCATGGGAGTTAATTTTAATTGGGTCGAACTCATTCATTAGTTAATTATTGACATAAACCGCTGGTCGTACCCATTTAAATTGCTTGAGTTTGATCATAGGTTTGTGTTAAAAATGAATTAGTGAATGAGTTTCTCCCTAGTTTTCTCCCATTATTCCCACTCGAACATAGCACTACTAATGAAAGTTTACGACGTCTTTTATTTAGTCTTTCTATTCCAACGCACCTCAAGTAAAATCAATCGATACTTCGGCGAAATTGAAGTTGATTCATACTGTCTTCCACTGTTAGTACATGGAAACAATAGTTACGTTGCAATCTTCATTTTAACTCGAATACATTCGTTCACAGGCAAGTTAATGCCATCCGTTCAAAAGTATAATGACAAACAAATATTTTGAAGTCATCCACATTTGAAAATTTGTTCAAATATGTTAGCTGGTATTTGGTCCTTTAACTCGTTAATAACACTTTCCTTGGGCTTCTTGATGTTACTCTCATTTCGTGATGTATGCGAGAGAACTAACCGCCACGAGTACTTCAACGTTAGGGTACTGCAAGAAGACATTATTTTTCGTTTGTGAAACTACTACGGTCTGGAGGAATCGATACTTAGGGCCATTATTACAACTTAAAGATAGTTAAAAGTAGGATTTTGTCGGACGTATAAAAAGCTTTCCATTATTGCAAATTGGATTTAACTTACCAGGTAGGATAAATTTGCCTATAATTTATCGCTCACTTTAGGTTGAAGTAAAATTTTGCAAATGATAAAGTTTTTATACGCCCGATAAAATCCTGCTTTTAACTATCTTTAAGTTGTAATAATGGCCCTTAGTCATATATCAGAATCAACATCTTTATTAAAAATAGCCTCAATAGCTCAATAGCTCACCTAAGACCACTGTTTGAAATGTTATACAACCGTTTGCCCATTCTAATATCATGTATGTATGGGCCCATTGGACCCATTTGGGGACAACACTCTAAAACCTATGAAATTTCAATCAGATCTTGAAAATTTTCTAACACAATAGGTCTGTTCATTTACATCCCCAGCAGAAACTAGCAACGAGAGAGTAAAGCAGAAACTTACAAAATTACTGTGCCAGATACGAAAATATTAATGAACTCTTTACTTGCGGAAACTTGCAAGAAAATTTTTTTCACATCAGCAAAATTGATGCAAATCATAATACAATTGTAATTTTTCTGATGTATTTTGTTTGATAATATTTTAAATTGAACATTTTTAAAAACTGACATTTAATATGAAATACTTTACAAAGTTTCACGTATTATTTAATATTTTATGCATTGCATATGCGACTTTCTATCTCTGATCAAGAAAAACAATAAATTAAGAAAATATGCTTTCTTTTTACATACGTATACATATTTTTTAAATAAGGATATGCACATTTTTCAGATTTCCTTTGCAGATATTTTTCAAATAATTAATTTAAAATCAAAACACAGAATAGCTGTTCGGATAGTTCTTGCAAGTAAAAAATTTTACTAGTAATTATTTTTAAGAATTTTTTTGTCTCTCAATTTTTTTCTCTCTTTTTCCGCTTTCTCCTTGCAAATTTTTTGAGTTAATGAACACTTTTCAGTAACAATTCTTGCAAATTCGTAACAATTTTTAGTAAATGAACAAACCTAATATTATAATGTTCTAATCAAGATAATAAATAGTCAAATAAAAATATTACTAAATGTTTTTAAAATATCCAGTATATTTTACAATTATTTAAACTTAAATTTCTCTTATAGCGTCCTTTCAAAGCTAACCAATTCAAGTCATGAAATTTAATACTTTTTTACATTGAACCATAAAATTCTACATATATTTTGTTTCAAAGATCAAGTCCTTAGCAATACGAGTTTGCATTAAAACTGCAACTAAAGTATCAAAGCAAAATTATAAGTGTAATTGAATAACCGTCCTCAAGCGAGGACAGATGTCGTATATTAAATTTTTTTAAAAGGTTCAACAAATGAGAGTTATTTTAGAAAAACCTATACTTTTTTTCCAATAATAAGGGCTAAACGACTTCCACTAATACTCGTACTTTTATTGCTGTGATGATTTGTAACGCATGAGTCACGCATAAGTTACTTCTGAGTCACGCATGATTGAATGAATATATAATAATGATTTAAGAAAATAACATGTGTGACTTCTTGCTAAAAATCAATTTTTGCATAATTCGTATCTTTGCTGCTTCTGTATTTCTTGTATAAAAAGAATTATAAACGGAGTACCTGTCTCCCGGTACCCATAATACCAAGATTTTTCGGAACATGCAGTTTATTCTAAGAGCTACTTACATCAAATTAAGTGTCTCTTACTACTGTAGTTCAAAGGATATAGAAAAAATATTAATTATTTTATAAAGGAAGTACAGTATGGTGCCGAAATCAATATATTATAGTTCGAATTGATTCATCACAGAACTTATTCAAATGATTTAGCTCCTTCTCATTTACTTTATTTCCAAACTTGTAAAGATAGCTCGTTGGTAAAATGCCAACAATATGAACAGAGTATCGAAGCTATTGGACATCACTGGGAAAAGTGTATCGAGCTTAAATGACTTTTCGTTAAATTTGCTGATAAATAGTGAAAATTTGTTTCACTTTATCATTTCTAAAATAAATTTTTTTTTTTAATAAACAAATTAATTTTATTTAATCTGATCTAAAACTCTTTTCCCACCCACCGCTTTCAGTTTTCAAGATTTTACCAACACACACACACACACCTAAACGTTTACCATTTCGGGCAGCCGACAAAAGCTCTTTACACAAGCACCTGGTCATTTACTATTTTGTCTCTAACAAGTTAAAGAAATTAATGGCAAATATAATTTGCTAATAAATTGTGTCTTATAACTTGCAATTGTTCGTGTTAATGTGAGTTGTTGAGGAAGTTTAGATACAATTTTATTGTGTAATAGATTTTGTAAATCATGTCGATTAAGAGATAATAAGCAGGTAATTGTTACTTTACAACATTTTATAATTAAAAATATTTTAAGGTGTGGAAATGTTTTGAGATACATATGTGAATATATATGTAGTATAGTTTGTAAATAACGAATACTTATGGCAGGACAAATATGTTGTATATTTTTAGTTTCAGGAATTGCTCACAAATCTATTTCTTTTACAGTTGAATTAGAAAATTTTGTATTCATATAAATTTCTTTCAGAAAATTTCCTTCTACACACTATAAATAACACTATGCAACAAAAAAAAAAAAAAGAACTTCTAAAATGAGATATTTTCTTAGCTAATTTAGGGTCGCTAAACACGAAAAACGAGATATTCGCGAAAAACGTTTTTTTTTGCAATTTACAAAGATATTTCCAAAAATCTTGAGAACTGTTTATTAAAATTTAAAAAATTTAACACCATTGCAAATAATATTGAATTAAAATTTCGTTCATGATGGTACATATTTAGTGTGTATCTAAAGAATATTTGAAGTTGTTGTGGCTGCAGTGGTAAGCACGCAATGAATACCGAGTTCAAATCTCGACCGGAGAAGCCAATTTGTATGCAAACTAACATTTTTCTGATGTATATGTCAACCACACGTAAGTTAAATTAAAAAAATAAAACACATTTGCTATATTAAATTTATGTTGTTCCAACTTGAAATAACTTTCATTCAATATGATTCTTCATTTTGATTTTAACAGTACGTGAATGTTAAATCAACGTTAAATAGAGTTATTTTAATAGGACTAATTTTATTTGGAAATTACTATAAATCATGTTATATTAACATGAAACACATATGAAGCAAAATCATTGCCAAAAAAGATTAATTTAACCTTGTTTATGTAGATTTACGTCCCTTTTCACAATGTATGGTTAAGAGTTAACATGAACTTTAACTGACAGTTCTTCATACAAAAGTTTCCGTTAAAGTCCCTGTTAGCTCTTAATTCTACATTGTGAAAAGGGCCGTTAAAGTTTAAAATTTCCTGTGTGTATTAACTTGTCATAAAGTATATGTAGTTACAAGGAGGTTAAAGAAAAGCAAATCAAATTTGTAGCGAAAAATTTAACAACACACATTACAAAAGCACTTTTATTTTACCATCTTGAATTTCTTAACAAACAAAAAAAAAAAAAGGATACACTCCAGTGTAATAAAAGTAACTGCACCTTTAACAAGAGGATAACAATTACCTGTAAATATTTTGCTCTGGCAGATATAGACACACATCTATGTACGTATACATATGTGTATGTATGTACGCACACATGTATACAGCAACAAACGACGAAACAAGAAATAACAATAGCATCAGCGATGTGACAACATCAATAATTTTGTAGTTAGCGTTAAGCAACATGGTCATATATCCTACATTTGGTGGTAAAAATGACTATTAATATATGGTCGCGTATCCCTAGTTTAGGTCTGAGTTTATGTTTTAGCTCGTATCTAGGTTTAAACGATGTCATGTCTTACAACCACTCGCATTAATTTTCCTTTTTTCTTTAGTGGTTTGCGTTTGATATACCCTCTAGTCAACCTAGAACCATATGTCTCTATGTCAATACTCTTCCTCCACCGACAATTGCACTAGTTAAAATGTCGACAACTTTCCTTTTATGCGCGAGTAGAGATACGTTAGAGACCACAGTTCTAGTGTATTTCTGGTGATATTGTTAATGAGCGCGTCAATAGTTTGTTTTTCTTTTTTATTATGTTGTGCAATAATATTAAATAAATATATGTAGATGAGGGTCACTAAAATCTACGAGTGAATCTTCGGTTCAAATATCTTCATATGGTCGTAAAAGAACTACCTTCTCAATAGTGCTAAAATCTACTGATAGATTTTGAATGACAACCCTATGTTATTTGTAAATAGGCATTTGCATTGGCTGGGGTACAGCTAGTCAGTAGCACTATTGACAATGTGACGAGAAAATTACTATAAGTTTACTATTGACAACGAGACAGGATATTTCGATATTGTAGACTAGAGCCCGTAAAATTTACTAGTGAATCTTTGGTGCCAATGTCTCCATGTGGTCCTGAAAGAACTACTAAGTCAGTAGTGCTATAGTCTAGTGGTGTATTTTCAATGACAAGCTAATATTAAATGTCAATAGACAATTAAATTGGCTGGGGTACACCTGGTCAGTAGTGCTAATCACCACAATTTCATTATTTGCAGTTTCTGCAGGGTCGAATTGTTTCGTCACTGTAGTTGTTGGAATTAATACTGCGTTATAGAACAGTTACTGATATAAATACATATGTATGTAAGTATGTATTCCTGTCAATTTTCTTTACTACTTTTTCTATTAGCTAGATATTTTCTTTTGTTTTTAACTGCAGTTCATGTTATGGGTGCTGCAAACAACACCTTCTTGTTTTTCGTTGCGATTTTGTGGCAAAATTAGAATTTGTTGCAGTTTGTGTCAATTCAATTCAATTGAATGTACAAACTTCCTAAATATTAAATAATTTTAAAAATGTTTCTTATATGAAAACAAATTGTATAATTAATTGAATAAATACTTTTTTTGAAAATATTCTCGATACTTAAAATTCTGTGGCAACAATGAAAAACTGCTTAAGTCATATTTTACTGTTTTGTAGGCGAGCACTTTTAAACTTTCACGTCGATTTTCGGAAATTTATTGCTTTTACAGTTGAATTGGGAAATTCATTGTTCTTTTTCATTTTATTTTTATTTTACACTATAACCGATATATTTAATTTAAAATATGGTAAAGCATAAGCTAATTGAAGCTATTATTCATTCTATATATCCAAAAGAAGATAAGCGCTATAACTTCCTGAAAAATCGCACAAAATTATTTTCAAATATGAAGATTACAAAACTCAAAATTAGCTTATCTCAACTTAAGAACTTTTTCCTGCTTATCATAGAATTTTTGCTGTTTTTAATTTTTTAATCTCTTGAATAATTGGGATTTTCCTAAAATATACTGTATTGAACAAGATGTTTGTTTACAAAAGATTCTCGGCAAGTCAATTTATGCTAAGATATTTCAAATTAAAAACTGTGCTTTAAGGGCTTTATAGAACAAATTTTTTATGGAAATCTGTTTCATGAAACTTTTAAAATCAATAATATATTTTTTATATATGGCCTAAATAATTTAAATTCAAACAAGTAAGAGTGCTATACTTGGCTGTGCCGAATCTTATATACCCTTCACTGCAGTAGGCAAATGGAATATATACATACATACATACTTGTTTTATGAAAAAAAATGGATCAGAGTTCCGCCCATTAAAATTTATTATAATATTTCACGCGGAGGCACGTCCATTAAAAATTAATTTTATATATCACGTACTTCTTCTTATCTTCTTGTATCAGATCTTTGCATTGAACTCGGTTTTTTTTGGCAGAAAGAATTATTACGCATCAACTGAAATATGTGGCTTCTGCGGGAGCCTTTGCTAGGAGTTTTATTGTTTTCATTAAACGGTGATAGATATAACATGCATTTTTTTAGGTCTGCGCATACCCATGTGTGCTTGACTTCCAAAAATAGTTTATATTAAGTTTTTTTTAGCACAAATGCATAAAAAATTTAATTTTACTGTTCCAAAGTGTTTGGAACAATATAGTTGAGGAAGTCATGAAATATGGCAGCTATATTAATAGAAATATGAAAACTACATGCATTTGATTATCAATTTGGTCTGCCCAGACCCATATGAACATCTGGGTGTAAAACATTTTATTGCCAATGTTGTGCAATGTTGTCCGATCACTCTTCCACTATCGTGACAATCTGTAACCCACTAAGATGTGACTTACCTCATCCATATATGAAGATGATAAATCGTGTTAATTGGCTGGGGTTCAAAAAATACCTTAGTAGTCATTGTACGGAAAATATTAAGCTTAGAACACCAGATGATATAGAATCTAACATTGCCAATCTCAACGAGAATATTAAACAGGCTGCTGAAAATGCCACTACCTCCCATCCGCTGACTGGGCTTAATAAAATTTATTCAACAGACATTGAAAGTCTCGTACGTGAAAAAAGAAGAGCTAGAAGGGAATGGCAAGAGCACAGATCACCCCAAAATAAAATTAAATTTAAAGAGTGCACAAAACGACTCCAAGAGTTGCTTGCATCTAGATGCATCTGCATCTAGATTAGTTCAAGTTATAAAAAGAACATTTGAAGAAAAGAAGTATTGTTCTACTCTTTTTATTGATGTTTCTCAGGCATTTGATAAAGTATGGCGTGAAGGCCTAATTTTAAAATTGAAGACATATCTACCAATAAATTTTCTAAAGCTATTGGAAAGTTATATTCTATCCATTCTATCCCGGAAATTCATTGTTGTGGAAGGAGACTTCATGAGTGTTCCCGAATCTATCTCTGCCGGTGTGCCACAGGGCAGTATACTGGGACCAGTTTTTTATTTGATTTATACTTGTGATATGCCTGTTCCCCCATTAAAATCAATAATCAAATTGTTCCTCAACATTCACATGTAAAATACCTTGGTATACACCTTGATCGACGGCTTACATGGAAGCAACATATTGAGTCTAAGCTAACACAAATGAAACTAAAATTAGCTCAAGTACATTGGCTGATTGGTAGAAATTCAACTCTCAGTCTAGATTGCAAACTTTTGATATACAAGTCACTTATGGTGCTACGGAATTCAACTATGGGGCACTGCTTCAGCTTCCAATGTCGAGAGAATCCAACGAAGGCGAAACAAAATTTTACGTATGATAACTTCGGCTCCATGGTACATAAAAAATTCAAATATACATCGTGATTTTAATATGCCACTAGTGATTGAAGAAATTTCAAAATACGCAGGCAAATATTTAACAAAACTCGAATCACATCCTAATTCGCTTGCTCGTAATATTTTGAACTTTACTGGACACATCCGCCTAAAAAAGAGGGACACAAGGGCTCTTATACTCATCACTCCAGATGGCACTACTTAAAAATACTTTTTTTTTCCTTTTGATTATCACTACTTATGTATTATTTATAACTATCACTAAGTTTATGTCCGACAGTGGTCGGGCCTAATAATTATATTTTAGATTTAAGATTTGAATACTTATTGTTAGTTCATATTTGAAGATACCATAAATGAAAAAACATGTATTAAAAAAAAATGTTGTGCATCCACTTACATTGGGATTTGCTAAATTAAACAAATCCCAAAAAAATTTCGATTTTGATCAGTAGAAAGCAACAGGTTCTGAGAAAGGAACTGACTGCAATGACTACTATTTAACGATATATTTTATGTTGTCTTCATTTACTAAAAGTTAATAAAAACTCGTCAACGTATGGCCATCGATTTGAAACATAATTATGCTGAGAGAATAATAGTCAACATATCGTAAAGCTTCGTGAGAGTAATAAGCGCCCATGTTTAAGGGTAAATTAGACTATCATGCACTGAGAATATAAGATTTCATTGATTTCGTAAAACTCTTTCATTAAAAAAATGAAATAATGCCATTATACGAATACATATGAAATTAAGTCATTGTTTGCATTATCTCGATAATGACTCAATTCTACCGCGTGGACAATCCCCCAGTGTATCGAACTCACACTCTTTATTTTCGTCAGATTTGTAGACAATGCCTTAACCACTTTACCCAACCGCACTATACACTTTTAAAGCTTTTTCAATAAAAATGTTTTCTATGAAAACTGTTTCGTTGTATGTAGGAAACACTTTAATTGTACACGCAAAGAAAAAACATGATTCAGAAATGATCACTACAGTCATTTTGAGTTCAGTTTTTCCTCATATGGTTGAAAGAATTAAGTTATTCTAATAAAAATAGAGTTCGAACATTATGTTTTTATTCTCAACATTAAAATGTATGCAAATTTTTATAATATGGTCGTCATTTCTCAAATATTCACTATAGTTGATCCAATCATATTAAGCTTGTGGCGAATAAAATTTTAAAGAACAATATACATACCTACATACATACTTCAATAAATAAAAGTTAAATATTTCGACAAATAAAAGTCAAAAGTTTATATTGTTAACATTTTACAATGTTACATAAAAAGAGAATGTTTATCATCATTATTATATTTTGCTTAAAAAATTGTATTCTTGTTAGGCTGATAGTTTTACTAATACAAACTAATTATGGTTCTATAGAAAATACCATACCAAAATACCAATTCTTCTTCTTCAGTTTTCTCAAATTAATTAAATGCGTCAGTCACACTTTAGATCGCAAAGTAAAAGAAAAGAATAAAATATATTACCGGTAAAAGTGAGTCAAATAAAATTAATAAAAACCATGTTCAACGAAGAAAAGGTGTTAGTGCCATGCACTTTTAATGAGTACCTTAATTATTATCAGCCGTATTCATAAAAATTTTAAACCGCGTTTCAAATATTGTTTAAGCAAAATTCGCTAAAATTGTATTCATAATAGAATTTTAGCTTAAAAAACGGTTTTTAAACCTTGTGTAAATCACCAAATTTTAAAATTGACTGCCCCCATGTTTAAACCAATTTTAAGGTGACGTTGTTGTAATTTTGCTTCGTTTTTGTTTACATTTTGAACTTTACCTGTATGTACATATGTGTGTATGTATGTATGTACTTATGTATGAATGTATGTATGCATATGCCAGTGTTATTTAGAAGAAAACAATGTAATTTTTTTTATAGAAACTATTGCCGAAATAACAAATATACTCCAAAGAATATTTAAAAGAAAAGTAGCGATCCAGTTTCCATTCCCAGTCATTGTTTTCTCATTTTATGTGTTAACAAAAATAGTATAATTGTAGAAAATTAACTAGTGATGTACAAACACTCAAAACAAACAAAATAAAGCTCGTTATTCTAGTGCTTCTTTATCTGCAATAAAATAAATAATATAAAAAGCACTTTTAACAAAGATTTGCTGTGAACTTTTTTTATTATTTTATTAAATATATACAATTGGAACATATCTTTTATTTCATAGAAACAATATTTTTCTGAAAACCGACAAATAAGCAAAATAGACACGAGTACTTTGTGAGTTAACAATCATTGTTTTGCAGAACTAATATGCAAGTGACAAATAAAGAATACAGTGTTGCCACAAAATTTTAAAAAAAATTTAGTTAATTGATTTTTAGTTAAAAAACTGATTATGAATACCAATATTTAAAAAACGTTATTTAGCCTTAAAATGTTTTTTAACTAATATGAATTTTAAACCTCAATCAACTTTTTTTTATGAATACGGCTGTATATATGTATATATTGAAGTAGGTGCGAAAATAGTTAATTTTTATTAATTTGGCCATATTATTTACATATGTATGTATGTATGTGCAATGAATATGCTTATTTCTCATTTGCAGCAAAAGAGGTGCACCATATCAATGCCAATCAATCCAATGCTAATTTGAAATTTTCAGCCAGAACTTCGACATAAAACTATGTACATATGTATATAGTTACATATAGGATAAGTTGGTTTAAGAAAATTGAGTGTCAATAAAAAACTATGGAAATAAAAAAACTATTATTTTTTATATTTTAGTTCTTAGGAACATAGCAATATAATCAAAAGGACAATTATCATAATACTCACAAAAAAAATATATAGTTAACGGGAAATGTGGCATACTTGTAATGAACATAATAAAATTTTTAACATATAAATTTTTTTTATATTGTGCTTCACATAGCTGAACATATAATGTTTCGAATCGCTTCATTATATTACATGTTTGACATAAT
This sequence comes from Tachina grossa, assembly GCA_949987645.1. NCBI lineage: Eukaryota > Metazoa > Arthropoda > Insecta > Diptera > Tachinidae > Tachina > Tachina grossa. The sequence continues at coordinate 65,277,527 of OX465275.1, read as the reverse complement.
TATAATCGCAAACATTAATGATAGTTTGCGATTGTGATTGTACTAACTATGTTTTTTCTTTGCGTGTATGTGTTAAATATTTTCTTAGACTTTGGGGAATTTTAAAAAATCGGTTAAATGGTATACATTTAGTATCAGAATTTGTTTAATTTCATGTATTATAAAGTCGTTTTGCAAGAACTCATCAGATCTCAAGAACATTTCACAAGCAGTACACTTAAAAGAAAATCATTAATTTAGAGACTGAAAAAGTTTAATTTCATGTATACAATTACATTGTATACATAAAATATTTAAATATCTGCTCTTCATGTGTTCTTCATAGTTCAGTAGTTATTTTGTTAAAAAATATTTTCTATTCCTTATTTTTCTAATCCCTTTTAAATTCAAAGCATTATGTTCGTCATAAATGCAATGAAATCATTTCATTTAAACAGTGTAATATTCTTCATTGTTTAGCACACATCTCTCTCTCTTTCTCCTATTTAGGGTTCCATACACCAAAGGTGAAAAGGAACCATATTTTTCGCTACGCTGTCCGTCTATTCGTCACAGGCTATTTTCTCAGAAACCGTAAGAGGTACGGACCTCAAATTTGGACAGAGTATGTAGAACCTTGAACGCTGCAACAACAAATGAAAATGAGAGTTAAAACTTAAACAAGTAAGAGTGCCGAATCTTATATACCCTTTACAAAAGTACGTTTATGTAGTATAGAATACATACATAAGCACATAGTTACTTTTATGTACAAAGAAAAAAATTTTTCAAGACCTAGAATCATAATTTTAGATTTTTCTGATTACTTATACCAATCTAGTAGTTTTTAAAAAAAATATAGAAAGTGTGTTAAGTGAAAAAAAAGGAAATTAAAAAAAAAATGTTTTATTTAGTTACCTTAATGTCCAGAAAAAAAATCATTGTTTCCAGCTCTGGAGCTGTGGTTTTTATTTTTATAATTTTCTATACCAAAGTTTTCTTTCCAAAACGTAAAATATATATAATTTATAAAGGAAAAGATAAAAATTAATTAGACTTAGTTACTTTTATATATCAAAAAAGTGTAAGTGTCCCAACCGTTAACTCATCCTTTTTGATTTTCTGATTTCTTACACCAATCTCTTTTTTTTAAGAATTTAAGAAATGTTTAATTTATAAAAAAATGAAAAATTTGTTTTAGTAACTTACTTTTGTACAAAAAAAGTTAAAGTTTTCCAACCCTGGAATCGTCTTTTTAATTTTTTTCATTGGTTTTTATTTGAAATACCAATTTTATTCGTTATCAAGCATAAAATAAGTTTATTTAATAAAAATAGATAAAAATTAGTTTTCGATAGTTCATTTTTTATATCACAAAGAGTGTAAGTTTCCCAACCCTGGAATCCTCCTTTTTGATGTATTATAATTTCTTACACCACCTTATTTTAAGAATATAAGATATGTTTAATTTATAGTAAAAAAGAAAAAATTTGTTTTACTAAGTTACTTTTGTATAAAAAATAAGGTTTCCAACCCTGGAAACGTCGTTTTAATTTTTCTGATTTCTTACACCAATCTATTTCTTTTAAGGATATAAGATATCTTTAATTTATAGAGAAAAAGGAAAAATATGCTTTAGTAAAAAAAGTTACAGTTTTCCAACCATTTTTTTAATTTTAGAAGATTAATTTTTAATTTTGAATACCAATTTTATTCGTACTAAAGTATAAAATAAGTTCATTTAATAAAAAAAATAAAAATTAATTTTTGGTAGTTAATTTTTTATATTAAAAAAGTTTTAAGTTTTCCAACCCTTGAATCATCCTTTTTGATTTTTCTGATTTCCTACACCAATCTTTTTCTTTTAAGAATATAAGATATGTTTAATTTATAAAGAAAAGGAAAAATTTCTTTACTTTAAAGTTACTTTTGTAACTGTTTGTTACTGTTCTCGTTGAACCTTCATAGTGAAGAGACATTAAAGCGGATTTTTTTTACATACATACATACGAAACAACTATAAAAAACAACAAAATCAAAAATCATACAAAAAATATTCGTAATACATATTCACCTTGATAAATAAGCTTATTGGCTTTACTAATATTTTTTACATAGCAAGAAATAGCAAAAACAAAAAAAACCGTAAACACAAACAAAGTTCCCTTGAGGAATAATACTCTGTATGAGTACCTCAAAGGAAAACAATTTTGAAGTGAGTTCTAACGGCAGAAATGCTTATTTTACTGTGAGTTCTGAAACTCTTAATGAAAAAATATAAATAATAAATCTGATGAAAATCTTTTTTTAACAGCAAAGCCAATTTTTCGTCAGCGATCAACTTCGCTTTGTCCAATGCCAACTAGTGAATCGTTAACATTACCATTGCCTAGTACTTCTTCATTTAAGTCTGCGATATCATCAAAACCCAAGGTACAAGTGGGAATGGACAGATATATAACAGTGGTAAAGTGTGGGCGAAGCCCAAATTCTTCAAAAATTTCATCTGCTCCAAAGATGTCTAAGGATAACAGCGCATCATCTACCAATCGTTAAAATCGTTTTTCATTATTGCAAGACACCGACGACAAGCCCTCTACATCATCGCAAAAGTCTTTTAAGCCACCACCTATTTATCTGAGAGAAAAAAATTCTAACGCGCTTATAAAAAAACTACTGTCGACCATTGGTGAAAATACTTTTCACATCGTTCCAATTAAACGAGGTAATATTGATGAAACTAAAATACAAATATATAATGAAAAAGATTTCCGAAAAATTGTTAGTGAATTCGAAAAAAATAAAGCAAATTTTTACACATACCAACTTAAGAGTGCTAAAGGCCTACAGATAGTATTAAAGGGCATAGATGCATATATTGAACCCGAAGAAGTAAAATGTGCACTTGTCGACCAAGGATTCAAGGTAAAAAATGTTACCAACATATTTAATAGAGAAAAGGTCCCCCAACCCCTATTTCGGGTTGAACTGGAGCCGAATGACATACAATTGAAAAAAAAATGAAGCCCATCCAGTTTATAACGTAAAGTATCTCTTACATCGAAAGATCACAGTTGAAGAGCCACGTAAGCGTTCAGGTCCCGTACAGTGCCATAATTGCCAAGAATATGGCCATACGAAAACTTACTGCAAGTTACCTGCAGTGTGTGTTATCTGCGGTGAATTGCATGGTACTGCTAGCTGCACTAAGCCAAAAGATCAACCAGGAAAAAAATGTAGTAATTGTGGAGGTAATCACACAGCTAACTATAGAGGGTGCTGTATTTTCTTTCGTTAAACAGGCTATGGGTCAAAAACCCAAGTTAACTCCAGCTCTACAAGTAAACGCGAACTCCGACACTTTTGCTCAAATCAGCCAACCAGTTACTTCACGTGTATCGTATGCTGATTCTGCTAAGACTAATTCAATTCCCACGCAAAATGTTCCACCGCCAAATAATTCAACGAATTCAAACTCAAGCTTTAACTTTAGTCGCCTTGAAGCTACTATTGAGAATCTGGTGCTAACTATAAACAACTTTACTACAAATATGACAAGTATGATGCAAGAAATGCTGCGAATGCAGAATACACTGCTTCAAGCATTAGTTAATAAACCATGAACACGTTAAAAATATGTTTCTGGAACGCAAACGTCATTCGCCAACATAAAAATGAACTTGAGCACTTCCTTATGGAAAAAAATATTGATATAATGTTGGTTTCTGAGACTCATTTGACCTCAAGAAGCTTATTTAAAATAAATGGTTACACTTTATATGATACAAAGGACCCGAGAGAGAGAGCATGTGGTGGATCAGCAATTCTGATTAAGTCAAGACTCAAGCACTATGTCCTTGACAACGTTAGTGAAGAATATTTGCAAGCAACGAATATTTTCGTAGAAAATTTTTGTGCGAATTTCGTGATATCATCAATTTACTCTCCTCCCAGATTTTCAGTTACCGAAGATCAGTATGAGAAGTTCTACAAATCGCTTGGATCTTGTTTCGTAGCAGCTGGTGACTACAATGCAAAACATACGTACTGGGGATCGCGTCTTGTTACACCTAGAGGTCGAGCCTTGTTCAATACAATTTCAAAAATGGGCTTAGATGTCATTTCGAGTGGGGAGCCTACTTACTGGCCTACTGACGTAAGAAAAATTCCAGATGTTATAGATTTTGCCGTCACGAAAAATATTCATAGGGACTTAATTCATGTAGAGGCCTCTCTAGATATGTCCTCCGATCACTCTCCAACAAAAGTTACAAATTTTCAACCCACTAAGGAGTGATTTAACTAACTCACATGTGAAGATGATTAATGGAATCAACTGGCTGGCATTCAAAAAATATCTTAGTAGTCACTGCGTAGAAAACATTCAGCTTAGATCATGCGATGATATTGAATTTAACATTGCCAATCTTAACGAAAATATTAAACAGGCTGTTGAACACGCCACTACCTCCTATGCGCAGACCGGCTTTAACAGAATTTATTCTTCGGAAATTGAACGTCTTGTATGTGAAAAAAGGAGAGCTAGAAGAGAATGGCAACAACACAGATCACCCCTAAATAAAATCAGACTTAAAGAATGTACTAAACGACTCAAAGAGCTGCTATCGTCGGAAAAAACTGCACAACTGGAAAAGTATTTAGGAGGTCTTGATGTAACGTCCGCATCTAATTACTCTTTATGGCGCACTACTAGAAATCTTAAACGACCCGTTGATCTTAAATCACCATTGCGTACTGCGACCGGAGGCTGGGCAAGAAGTGATAGTGAGAAAGGTAACTTATTTTCTGAGCATTTAAAATCTGTATTTACTCCCAATTCATGTACGGGTGCTGCTGATCTACCGAGTGTAGTTTCTCTACCCCCTTGTCCCTTAAGTTTTAAGATGCGTGAAGTACAAAAAGTAATTGCTGAACTCAACCCGAAGAAAGCACCAGGTATTGATGGCATTAGTAACAAAATGCTCATGAACTTGCCTCATATTGCAATAAGAATCCTGCTATTTATTTTTAATGCTATTTTAAGAATGCAGTATTTTCCACATAACTGGAAACTGGCCAAGATCAAAATGATTCCAAAGGCGGGCAAAGACCTTACCAAGACTGAGTCATATAGGCCTATAACCTTACTATCTACAATCTCAAAGCTTTTCCAAAAGCTGCTCATGACTAAATTGTCCAAAATTTTAACTGATAATGGGTGCATCCCGGACCATCAATTTGGCTTTAGAAGTCAGCACAGCACGATTGAACAAACGCATAGACTGGTCCAAATTTTAAGAAGAACATTTGAAGAAAAGAGGTATTATTCTGCTCTCTTTATTGATGTTTCTCAGGCGTTTGATAAAGTATGGCACGAAGGCCTAGTTTTAAAATTGAAGACATATCTGCCAATAAACATTCAAAAACTTTTGGAAAGTTATATTATTGATAGGAAGTTCACTGTTGTGGAAGGAGAGTTCACGAGTGTGCCCGAATCTATATCTTCTGGTGTGTAGTATTCTGGGTCCTGGCTTGTATTTAATATTGTTACGAAAATAGCAGTCAACAATGTTAAGCAGCATTACACAAAAATATTCCAACAGGGTTAATGTAAATGCTACGCGAATATATTCCTACAGGGTCAAAGCAAAGAATAGTCTAGAAAGTAGCCAACAACTAAATAAGCATGCCTAGCTTGATTAAACAAGCAAAAGCAACAACAACAAAAAAAGCGTCTGCTTATTAAGAAGATTCACATAAGTATTTGTACACATACATACATGCCAATTCAAACGAAAAGCAAAAGATAAACAACCACCGTGTGTTGCTTAGTTAATGATGTACACACGTACGCATATACACATGTATGTACATAGTTACAACATGAACTTAATTAAGCAGTATATAAGATGATAATGATCGTCTAGACATTGCTTGAAACTTCTAGTGGAATTTGTGTGAAATATAAATAGAGGCGACGCATCCAATGAGTTAGTTAGTTGCAGTTGTAAGTCAGTCGCGAACAGTTATAGTTAGTGCTAATCAGAAAGTAGTGAAGTTAAGAACTCGTTAGTCAGTTGATAATTAAGTTGTGAATTAATAATAGTCTGTCGTGGAATTGAGATTATTGTGGAGTCTATCGTGTCGACTGGAGTAAAGGGAACAGCGCAAAAAAGAGACGTGTATAAGGGTGTAAGTAAAGCCAGTGAGTCTTTATTGGTGTATCAACTGTGAGTGTCGGCAGAGTGAGTGCCGTGTGTGACAAGCAGCAGACAAAGAGGTATTGGTGTATCAACTGTGAGTGACGGCAGAGTGAGTCTCGGAAGTGACGAGCAGCAGACAAAGAGGTGTCACGTGATTACTTGCGCAGCCAGCTAAGAGACGTGAGTAAACTACAGCGAAGAAGGCGTAGTGATAACCAGTTGTGAATATTTGTGTGTAATTCAGTAGTTTAAGTTGTATTAGTGTATTTAAGCTCTTGAGTAATTTAGTATAAGTGTATTTGTAAATAAAACTTGTATCATTCTTAACCCTAATTACTACACTCGGCTCTTGTATTCATTTGCAAATCTTCGGATCTACGGAAAAGCGTTTTTATAGAGAGAAAAACGTAACATTTGGTGTCAGAAGTGGGATTTGCAAATACAAGCGATACGTTTAAAAAGGGTTAATCATAAAATAAGAGTGATACGAAAAGAGGAACCACACACGTTTGAAAAGTTTAAACGTAATAATTGGTATTGAGGAAAATGAAATTTCAAGAGCTTAAGTTGGAGCAACTCAAGGAAGAGTTGAATAATCGAAAACTGTCGACAACTGGTAATAAAGTACAACTACAGGAGAGACTACTGCAAGAGTTCCAGCGGCGCAACATCGACATTGAAACTTATGAGTTCGATGAAAATGAAGAAATTGAGGTATGTACTCGTGCAGCGGCAACCAGTACAGACATCGGTGCAATGTTTGCTGCTATGATGAGTAAAATGGAGGCAAACAATGAGAAAATGTAAACAATGCATTAAGAAACTTCTAGAGCAAACAATGAAATGAAGGCTGAAATTCAGGAGTCTTCTAGAGCAATGAAGGCTGAAATTCAGGAGTCTTCTAGAGCTATGAAGGCAGATTTGCAAGAAATTTCTAGAGCCAACAATGAGAAAATTCTAGCTGAAGTTTGGGCCACAAACGACATACTTGACAAATGGAAAGCGAAAATTGTGACTAACGTTCAAGAACCCCCTAGAGCCAGAAATGAGAAAGTTCAAGAAATTGCTGAACTCGTAAACAGACAAGCAGATAGTGAAAAAATAAAAGTCAGTAATTCAGACAAAGAGATACACAAAGAGATTTCTGACTTGGGGAACAGTGTCAACAAAGACGTTTCTGGCACAGGGGAAAACGTTGACCAAAGACTGAAGGCAGAAGATGAAATTAGCAGTGGACAGTGTCAACAAGTTGGACGTGAGCCAGAAGTTTCCAGCAAAGAAAATGAAGCTAGTGACGTAGAAGATGTGGTGGTCTGTGAAACAGCGGAACAAGCTATGGGTGAAATGGTCTCGCTTGCCCAGGGTAAAGAAACTGCTACAGCATACAAAGCGCATAGCGTAAAAGCAGTCAGGAAGAAAAAGAAAACTTCTATACGGAGCCTAAAGCGTGTGGTAAGGCAAGCTCTAGTCAAGGTACAAGGAAGAGTCGGAGCCAAAGGCCATAAATGTGGAATGGTAAGGCAAGCTCTAGTTAAGGGACAAGGTAGAGTCAGAGCCAAGGGCCATAAATGTAGAATGGTAAGGCAAGCTCTAGTCAAGGGACAAGGTAGAGTCAGAGCCAAAGGCCATAAATGTGGAAGGAGTTGCCATCTACAGCGTACGGCAAGGCAAGCTGTATTGGAAACAGGGAGCAGAGTCAGTACCAGGGGCCACAAATGTCAACGAAGTAGTCATCTCCAGCGTATGGCAATACAAGTTCCAGTTGAGAAACGCGACAGAGCCAGAACTAAAGCCGACAAATATGGAATAGGTAGTCGTCTCGAGCGTAACTACAAGGCGTTTAGAAAACGCAGAAAAAGAAAGGCGATGATGTGCTTATTCGGGACGAATAGTCTTAAGTGGGCGGCAGTGTTACGAAAATAGCCGTCAACAATGTTAAGCAGCATTACACAAAAATATTCCAACAGGGTTAATGTAAATGCTACGCGAAAATATTCCTACAGGGTCAAAGCAAAGAATAGTCTAGAAAGTAGCCAACAACTAAATAAGCATGCCTAGCTTGATTAAACAAGCAAAAGCAACAACAACAAAAAAAGCGTCTGCTTATTAAGAAGATTCACATAAGTATTTGTACACATACATACATGCCAATTCAAACGAAAAGCAAAAGATAAACAACCACCGTGTGTTGCTTAGTTAATGATGTACACACGTACGCATATACACATGTATGTACATAGTTACCACATGAACTTAATTAGGCAGTATATAAGATGATAATGATCGTCTAGACATTGCTTGAAACTTCTAGTGGAATTTGTGTGAAATATAAATAGAGGCGACGCATCCAATGAGTTAGTTAGTTGCAGTTGTAAGTCAGTCGCGAACAGTTATAGTTAGTGCTAATCAGAAAGTAGTGAAGTTAAGAACTCGTTAGTCAGTTGATAATTAAGTTGTGAATTAATAATAGTCTGTCGTGGAATTGAGATTATTGTGGAGTCTATCGTGTCGACTGGAGTAAAGGGAACAGCGCAAAAAAGAGACGTGTATAAGGGTGTAAGTAAAGCCAGTGAGTCTTTATTGGTGTATCAACTGTGAGTGTCGGCAGAGTGAGTGCCGTGTGTGACAAGCAGCAGACAAGGAGGTATTGGTGTATCAACTGTGAGTGACGGCAGAGTGAGTCTCGGAAGTGACGAGCAGCAGACAAAGAGGTGTCACGTGATTACTTGCGCAGCCAGCTAAGAGACGTGAGTAAACTACAGCGAGGAAGGCGTAGTGATAACCAGTTGTGAATATTTGTGTGTAATTCAGTAGTTTAAGTTGTGTATTTAAGCTCTTGAGTAATTTAGTATAAGTGTATTTGTAAATAAAACTTGTATCATTCTTAACCCTAATTACTACACTCGGCTCTTGTATTCATTTGCAAATCTTCGGATCTACGGAAAAGCGTTTTTATAGAGAGAAAAACGTAACAATATATACTTGTGATATGCCTGTGAGCAATAATATCCATATTTCTACTTTTGCCGATGATACAGCCTGTATGAGTGTGCACGAAAACCCTTATGAGGCATCCCGCAATCTCCAGGAACATATCACTCAGCTGAAAATATGGTTGAACGTATGGAGAATTAAAGTCAATGAACAAAAGTGTGTCCATATAACGTTCACCCTAAGAAGAGACACTTGCTCGCCCATTCGAATCAACAATCAAAATATTCCTCAACATTCCCAAGTGAAATACCTTGGTATACACCTTGATCGAAGACTTACATGGAAACATCATATTGACTCTAAGTTAACTCAGATGAAACTTAAGTTAACTCAAATATATTGGTTGATTGGCAGAAACTCAACACTCAGCCTAGACTGCAAACTTTTATTATACAAGTCGCTTTTGAAGCCAATATGGCGCTACGGAATTCAGTTATGGGGCACTGCTTCAGCTTCCAATGTCGAGAGAATCCAACGAAGGCAAAACAAAATTTTACGGTTAATAACATCGGCTCCATGGTACATCCAAAATTCTATTATACATCGTGATTTAAAAATGCCACTAGTGACTGAAGAAATTGCAAAATACGCAGGCAAATATTTAACAAAACTTGAATCATATCCTAATCCGCTTGCTCGTAATATTTTGAACTTTACTGGACACATCCGCTTAAAAAAGAGGGACACACGGACGCTTATACCTAACACTCCAGATGGGACTACTTCAAAATACTCCCCCCCCCCCCTTTTTTTTGATTATCACTACTTTTGTATTATTTATAACTACCACTAAGTTTATGGCCGACACTGGTCGGGCCTAATAATTTTTTTATAGATTTAAGATTTGAATACTTATTGTTAGTTCATATATGAAGATAAAATAAATAAATACATGCATTACAAAAAAAAAAAAAAAAAAACTTTTGTATAAGAAAAAAATTTAAAGTTTTCCAAGCCTGGAAACATCTTATTAATTTTTGAAGTTGAATTTTTTATTTGAAATACCAATTTTATTCGTGGTGAAGTATAAAATAAGTTTATTTAATAAAAATAATTAAAAAATTAGTTTACGGTAGTTAATTGTATATATCACAAAAATCGTAGGTTTTGCAACCCTGGAATCATCCTTTTTATTTTTCTGATTTCTGAAATCAATCTCCTTCTTTTAAGTACATAACATATGTTTAGTTTATAAAAAAAGGAAAAATTTGTTTTAGTAAGTTACTTTTGCATAACAAAAAAAATTTCGGTTTTCCAACCCTGGAAACGTTTTTTTAACTTTTTTAATTTTTTTTTATTTTTTTTAGTTAGAACTACCAATTTTATTCATACTAAAGTATAAAATAAGTTTATTTAATAAAAAATTATTAAAAACTAGTTTTCGGTTGTTATTTTGTATGGCAAAATGAAGTTTAACCCCATTATGCAAAAAAATATTTTACTTTAGCTTTAAAGTTCATATTAGTTGCCAAGCACTTTAAGGCTAACATAGCTTTGTTAAGAAATCATATGCAAAAGACAACTTTAATTATTTTGTTATCTAATAATGAATACTTGTAACACCACCGTGTTCAACAACCACTTCACAGCTTATGATGAACAAAATCGAATACAATTTCATTCGGGTATTCAAATAATTTTTTATTTTATTAAATAAATTTTCATTATCTTGAAGTAAAGCAACCTAATTTAAAAAATATGAGCTTCTGACATGGTAATAAAACAGATAAACACAACTATGAAGTAAAAGTAAAAAAATTTGAAAAATTATCACAATTTGTTTTATTCGAATGAAACGAGTATTTGAATATCCAGCTTTTTTCGATTTGTTTTGATTGTATGTACATCACTAAAACATTTTTGTATAATTGTATTTATTTTAATATTTTTTTTATGGATTTTGCTATGTATTTCGAATCAGTTGGATAATTTGGTGATGTTTCCCATTACATGACAGAAATAATAAATTTAAGATAAGAGCAGGCACTTCTAGCTTCATTTTCGGATGTAACATGAATCAGTATGTGCTATATTAGTAAAAATATTTGAGGTACAAAACACACATTTTGAAAATATCAACTTAAAGTAGTCTTAACAAACGTGGGTGCCTACTTTAGAATTTTTATACAATAATTTTTTTAGAATACAACTTTACTTAACATTGCTTGGCAAAGCTTTATTAAGTTTTTTGCATAAGACCCTAAGTCTTTCCAGCTCTGCTCGATTTTTCCGATTTTCAATACCAATCTTATTTCGACCATTTCTGACCCACCAGTTCAAGAACGAAGTCTCTAGCTTTTGTGGGAGCTTCGGAAAACCGATTTCACGTACAGACAGACGGACAGACGGACATCGCTTATTCGTCTTCCCTATCCATAAGGATCCAGAATATATATACTTTATGGCTCGCCTATTAATATTCTAGAAATTACAAACGGAATGACAAACCTATATATACCTCTTTTACCATTTTTTGGTAAAGGGTATAAAAAGAGCAACGAAAAATGTTAAAATCCCATGTAAAATACATACAATTGTATGTACATATGTATATTGACACTTGAAATTTGTAAAATTAGTGTATTTTTATATAGACTACAACAATTAACACTAAAATTCAAAAAAATTAAATTAACCTTAAAATCACCCTTGTGTGGAAAACCACACAAAATTTTTGTAAGATATCCAAAAAATTTTTTTTGAGGACACTAAGACGCAATTTACACTGTGTTTTTTCTGCTTGCCTGTGCAGGCAGGCTTTTTGAGTTTGTCTGTGAGAGGGGGTGAGAAGCTTGCGGGGTAAAACAAAAGGCACAAAATGAAAATTCGAGGGGATTTATGACATTTCTTTTTGCCTTTTTCTTACTCTCAACATTAAACGTGTATATAAATGCTAAAAAGGCATGAATAAAAAAGTCTTAATGTAAATGTGTGAGACTTTTCGTAGGGGCTTTAAAAGAAAATTGTCAATACAAGGCAGGCTAAAAAGGCATAGTGTGAAATGGCTCAAATGAAATTTCTTGACTTTGTTTATAATATAAATTCAGCACAGAAAAAAGAGTTTTTGATAAAAAAATATTATTTAAAAACGAAATATTCCAAAACTTACGTAAGTTACCCTCGTGTGTGGTTTTCCACACATATGAAGATTCTACGTACAACATTTTCGTTTGGCTTTTGTCAATATTTTTATATTTTTCCCATCTGCATGCAATATAGGTGTTATGAAGTGAATGCTTACATAAGGTAGATAGAAACTTCAATTGCAATATATTATATCAAATAATGAAACAATGTTGGATTTGTTCGATGCTGACTATGGGCGTCCCATATTTAGTGCGATAATGTAAAAAAATATTCAGTAATGAGTCGTGTAATTGGTTTTGGTAAGCAAGCTCTATTGAAAAATGTTTCTCGAATTCGTGAGATTTTCCACAGATGGACAGATTTGTTGAGTCATTATTTCAATCCATCTGAGTGTGTTACAGGTGACGAAAAGTTGCTTGAATTTCGTGGAAAATGCAAGTTCTAAGCCTGCAAGATATAACATTCAATTTCGGCTTTTGGTTTGCTCTGAAACGTGATACGTTTGGAAAATTCAGCGGCATCGATAGTTTACCTGAAAAAAACTCGAGCGGAACGTGTTGTTTTGGACTAAGTTCACGGACTGAAGGAACAGAACATAATGGATAACTTTTTTTCATCCTACCAATTTTGAAAAAAGTTTTTGTCTCGAGAGCTAACAATGGTAGCTATTAGAACTCAAGAATGTTCCGTTGTTCCAGTCAACTTTTGCATTTACCGAAAACACAAAACTTATTTCATATATCAGGAGAAAGAATAACTGCGTAGTACTGCAAAGTACAGTGACTTAGACTCTGATGTAAAAAAATTGCCAGATATCATTCAAATATATGACAAAACCAAAGGTCGTTTTTATGCTTTTTATATTAGCTTCATTGATATACACCTTAAAATCTTTATTTTATAGGTGGTGTGGATACAGTGAACCAAATATTATTTTGCTAGAGTTCAAAAAGTTCAGCTTTAAATGCGCTCATAATATTTAAGGATATAAATGCAAATTGGAAAGGAAATAATTACAATTATGCGTCGGATTTTTCTACGTGAGCTTGGAACATCTCCTGCAAAGCCTTACATGACAATACGAAAAGACTTACCAAGAACTGAATAAGCAGTGTCTTTGCTTTCTGATATAGGCCAAACAAAATTTTGTGAATGAACCTAGCGGCTTAATTACGCCATCACAAATTTTCTTCCGAAGCTTTGTAAAGCTCATCACAATCTTTCGAAATTTCTTCAAAAAAGCAAAAGACTATTCCTCTCATAATGGAAGGAAATCTGGATGTCACATATTTTATAGCGATAAATCAAAATATAAAAACCATATTTACCAAACGATATGCTGTAATGTTGAATGTTATATAAATGCTGACTTTGATTGCAAAAGAACTATGTCACTACAAGAAAATATATAGATATTGCATGTGTGTGAAAAACCACACACGATCCATCAGTTAATGCAATTTTGACTATGTAATTTTGACAACTTGCTTTATCTTGGAAACCGTAAGGGGCAAACTCTTGAAATTTTCAAAATCGGTAAAACTAAACAAATCCGAAAATTCTAAAATCGAAAAACCAAAAAAAAAAATTGCCAAAAACCACAAAAAAAAAAACGCCGAAACGAAAAAAGCACCAAATTAAAAAAAAATTCTGACACTAACATAAATCGGCAAGACTGAAAAAATCGACGAAATGAAAAAATCGCCAAAATGAAAAAAAAAACGCAAAAGACCGAAAAAATCGCCAAAACGCGAAGAAGGCGACAAAAATAAAAAAACCTATATGAAAAAAATCGCCCAAAAAATCGCCAAAATGAAAGAACGCCAAAACCGAATAAATCGACAAAACGAGAAAAAAAAGTGCCAAAACTAAAAAAGCGCCAAAACTTAAAAAAAAGTCGCCGAAAACCGAAAAACGCAAAAACTAAAAAACGCTCAAAACTGAAAAAACCCAAAAACGAAAAAAAGCCAAAACTATTTATTATATAGGCTAGAGTTCGTTTATAGTGTCCGTACGGAAGGAACCCTTCGTGCGCGGGTCACAGTCGCACTTCACTGAATTTATTATCCATTAACGTCCGTCTCACCACTATACATAAATTAAGTGCATACATATGAATGTATTAAATAAAATAAAAAAATCAATATATTTTTTTTAATAAGTGAGAGGTTTGGAAGACATATGATTTCATGTTCTTAATAGAAAATTTTCATTATTTACAGCTTTTGTTTCATAATATTTATAAAAATCTCATCATTACCTTAATAAAATTTTCTTTATATTAATGAGTAAACTCCATTTATGACATGTAAGAACATCATTAAATCAATTAAACAATTACATACAATTCATGAAAAAGTTTCATTGCACTAATGAAATAGTTTCATTCTCTTTATGACATAGCCGCCAAAATTAACTTCATATGTACACTAAATCATTCTTCATTGATCCAATGAAGGGCTTCATTAGGTGCTTTTTAATGAAGGGTTTCCTTTCAGTGCATAAACCAAAAAAAAAGTAATGGCCAGCATTTTGGCTCAAATAATCCTCTGTGCGACGTAAGTGCTTCTCGAAAAATAAAAAAAATATATTGAAATATCCCTGCAGAAAATTTGGCGACAATATGCACAATAATGCAAACTAAGTTATCATTTTGTATTTTATCTTCTTTAAAAAGAATATTTTTTCATGTCTTCTTTACGACTGAAGTATTATCCACACAGCTGGAAGCTTTCCAAGGTTAAAATGATTCCAAAGCCGGGCAAAGATCAAACCAAGGCTGAGTCATAGAGGCTAATAAGTCTACTGTCAACAATGTCAAAGCTCTTCGAAAAACTGCTCAAAACAAAATTGACCCCAATTGTAATTAGTAGTGGGTGCATACAAGACCATAAATTTGGTTTTAGAAGTCAGCATAACACCATTGAACAAACTCATAGATTATTTCAATTTATAAGAAGAACTTTTGAAGAAAAAAAGAATTGTTCTGTGCTGTTTATTCACATTTCTCAGGCATTTGATAAAAGGTGCATTTGAGTACTTTTCCAGTAAAATCCAGTAACTGAGTAAATACTGAGTAATTTAAAGAAATTACTCTCATTAAAAAATTTTGCATCTAAAAGTACGCGAACGGAAAAATTGTAAAATTCAGTAAAATATATACAACAGCTGATTACCAATTTTGGCGCTAAAAAAATTATTCATATGAAATACACGATAGAATATTTTGTTTAATAATAAAAGTAATAGATATGGACATATGTTTTTATTTAAACTTATTTGGCTGGTCCACGATGTCTACAAGAAACTTTCTATAGCTTACTTATATTGAAAACAAAAATAAACTTTCTTATTTTGATTTTGTTTTAAATATAAGTGAGGGATAGAAACTTTCTTGTCGAAATAGCGGGTCAGGCCGTTAAAGTTTTTAAGCTTTTTACTCTGAACGTGAGAAGTTATTAGGATGATATATTCAAGACAACGAAAAACTGGGAAAGAATTAAAAAAAAGTACACAAAGTAAATTCTTTTAAATGTTCCATACATCAAACATTGCATTAACTTTATTCACGTTTAAAAACAATCGGTTGTGTTCTGAATTCCATGTGAAATTAAATCGTTCGGAAATGCAATAGTATTGTTATTATAAATACATACATATGTACATACATGCATACATGCATATGTGCATGCATACATATTTCCAAAAATTCTATGGAAATTCCGCACGTTTTAATTTCACGTGGAATACATAACATACCCGAATATTTTTCTAGCATCAAACTTAAATAAATGTTACATTTGTGTTTTATTTTAAAAATTTCATCAAAAACTAAAAACTTTTGTTTCCTTTTACTTTTGTTTGTTTATATTTAAAAACATATGGTTTCGTTTTACTGGATTTTACTGGCAAAAATTTGTCTAGTAAAAACTTGCATTTACTCAGTAAATGAACTGTCATTTTTCTCTCTCAATTCGTCGTCGCATTTACTGGATTTTGTGTACTCGAACGCAATCTAGTAAAAAATAGTAACAATTTGCACAAATTTTTGAGTTCTCGAACGCACTTGAAGTGTGGCATGAAGGCCTAATTTTGAAATTAAAGACTTACTTACCAATAAACATTTTAAATCTATTGGAAAGTTACATTATTTCCCGTAAGTTCACTGTTGTGGAAGGAGACTTTAGGAGTATGTCTGAAACTACCTCATCCGGTGTGCCACAGGTGAGTTTACTGGGGCCAGTTTTACATTTGATTTATACTTGTGACATGCCTGTGAGCAGTAGTATCCATACTTCCACATTTGCCGACGATAAAGCCTGCCTTAGTATGCACGAAAACCCTGATGAGGCATCCCGCAAACTCCAGGAACACATTAGCCAGATGGAGCTTTGGTTAAACTTATGGAGAATCAAGGTAAATGAACTAAAGTGTGTTCAAGTAACATTTACCTTACGAAGAGATACTTGTTCCCCCATTCGGATTAACAATTAAGTTCCTCCTCAACATTCACATGTGAAATATCTTGGTATACACCTTGATCGACGACTTACATGGAAACACCACATTGATTCTAAGCTATCACAAATGAAACTTAAATTAACGCAGGTACATTGGCTGATTAGTAGAAATTCAACACTCAGCCTAGACTGCAAACTTTTAATATACAAGTCGCTTTTAAAGCCAATATGGTGCTACGGAATTCAGCTATGGGGCACTCCTTCAGCTTCCAATGTTGAGAAAATCTATCGAAGGCAAAACAAAATTTTACGGTTAATAACATCGGCTCCATGGTACATCCAAAATTCTATTATACATCGTGATTTAAATATGACACTAGTGACTGAAGAAATGCAAAATACGCAGGCAAATACCTAACATAACTCGAGTCATATCCTAGGCCGCTTGCTCGTAATATTTTGAACTTTACTGGACACATCCGCTTAAAAAAGAGAGGTACAAGGGCTCTAATAAACAACACTCTAGATTCAGCTGCTTGAAAATATTTTTTTTGTGCTTATCACTACTTATGTATTATTAATAACTATCACTTAGTTTATGTCCGACATTGGTTGGGACTAATAAATATACTTTAGATTAAGATTTGAATACTTATTGTTAGTTCATATTTGAAGATACAACAAATAAAAAACATGTCTCAAAAGAAAAAAAATGTCTTCTTTGAGTTGTATGTAAGCAGAAAACTTGAAAGTTTCTAGCAAATTAGTTTTTTGAGTTGTGTCATTATTGAAGTAAATGAGAGATAAGTTCTTCTTTTACTAACTCTTATTCTTGTTTAGTAATACAATTACTAGTTCACTTGCAGATTGGAAAGTTTCAAAAGTTATTCCCATTAGGAAAAAAAATTTAGGCCAATAACACTTGATCCAGTTTTGTCGAAAATATTCGAACGGGTTATAAAGATTAAATCGTACAATTTTTAAAATATAAGATCTTGTTAAACCGTTATCAGTTAAGCTTTTAGGAAGGATACGCTACAACTTTCCTTTCTATTAGTCTTTTCGATTCTATTGGAAGAATTGTAGTTGAGAAAGATGTTACTGTTTTGCTTTCTTTAGATCTGTCAAAGGCCATTTGTAAGCTTGAAGACTAATCTATTCTAATTTATCAGATCGTTCACACAATATGTTCAAAATTGGCGTAGCTCGAAATTTATTTTTAATTAAATGAGTTTTGACTACTGTCTTTAGTGACTCTCACTGGATTAAGACAACTCGATTGATGTAAGAATTATTAAAATCGGTGTACGCGTTCGTACATACATAGGCTGATAAACACAAGACCCTTCTTTGCGTCGCGCAGTCAAGTAAGAACGATAGAAGTTGTGTTTTTTTCCAAAACAAACAAAATTTTTTTCCATGAGCATACAATCTAGCACTAAGATAAAACAAAAAGCCCTGAAGGTTTTGTTTTGGAAAACGTCAACATTTGCTTTTGGTTTCATCCCATTCCGATTTTGGTTGTTGCACTTTGTTTTTAGTGAAGGGTATAAAAATATTTTTGTGTCTAAATTAAGTTGTATGCGAATTGGAAAATTAACACTTAATTTTTTTTTTTAAATTATCTATGTATGCAATACAGTAGCGAGATGTATGTATGTACATATGTATCAGAGAAGGCATTGAGAATTTCAAAATTGTACCAACAACTTTGAAAAATTGTACTTTTTGACCTTATAGTTTTATTTGTTTTTAGTGAAATAATCAACTTTGTTCTAACTAGCAAATCGTTTTCACAACTTTGCTTGCCAGTTGGGATCTTAAAAGCATATCGTTACACCTATTTAAGTTGAAATTTATAATATACAAGTTAATAGCATTTGCTCCAGCCTCCGAATTTAGATGAAAAATGATTTGGAAAAGGACGAGTTCACATTTTTTGATATTCTCGCTGCGTTTTGCTTTCACAGGACTGTTCTCAAGTGAGAATAATATGCGCATGCAGCGTTCCTCAAAAACCTTCAAGTCGAACACAAAAATTTTTTTTATGATTTTACTCAAAATATATTAATATGCATTGATTTTACTGAATTCAAATTCAGACAAATTTTATTATTTTTTTTTTCCTTTCAAATGAACTAACAAACGTAAAGGTAAATAACACAAAATATTTACTGAATAGAACATGTATAATGTATAATTATGTACATATGCACATAATTCAAAGTTTTGATGAAGGAAAGAAGAAAATACGTCAGTACTTTAGTCAAAAGGACCGTAAATAATGTACTTTTTTTAACACAAACACAATTCGCAAAGCGATTAGCTTGTCTGCGAAAAACACCCAGGGTCTATGGTGGGAATCGAACCCACGACCTCTGGACTGAGAGGCTAGCATCGCTACTACTCAGCCACAGGGGCACCAAACATCATAAAAGTACCAAACATCATATTCTTAAAAATCTTATGTTTAACAAAGAAATCTTTTAGTCTTCGAAAATAAAATAAGTCTTCACATATAGTGACGCGAATTGTGTGGTTCAAAAGTGAAACTGGGGAGATTCCTTAAATGTACTTAATTAGTTGTTGGTGTACTATTGTACTTTATCAAAAAAGGTACAATTGTACCAACTTTGCCATCCCTGATATGTATACACATTTATTTGTCTACGGTAAACACTAATGTGCTGTGCTTCTTCCATCATTGAGATCATCTGCTTGCCAAACCAAATAGCTTCGTCACGGTAAAAAAAAAATATTGTTAAAATAAAGAACAATTAGAGATGCAATTGAGTGTGTTGACTACAAAACCGACGGTCCTGGGTCACGACGGACGGTCACCGATAAGGTCATTAAATAACAACACCACACCTTATTGTGTCATTTATTGTTGCAATGTTCAAGTGACGAAGGCATAGACACTGCTCAGTGAATTACAGCGGCTTGAGCGAATACTAATTCTAATGTATCATAGGAGTGCCTTCCTTCGTCGGTATTGTAGTAGAATCGTCGGCGAAGTAAAATATTAAATAAAAATGGATACTTTATACAGCTTCGAAAGCTTAATACGCCTCATTAACACTGCATTTAAAAAAAAAGTGCAAAAAGCAGAGTTGTGAACTAATGAAACTATCCGCATCCGCTGCATTCACCATAATTGTCCTTTCTATCAGTATCCCTTTTCTAAAATTAATTAACACCTAGCAATAGTAGTAGGCATTCATTGCCTGACTTCTCTTATACATTAAAAAAACTCAAATCTTTGACTTCATTCCAGTTGATCAAGGCTTTCATTATTGATATCGATTTCAAATATATCTCGAGAATTATCGTGTAAAACTATCGAGAATGACAATGAAAAATTAAAGGTGAAAAGCTCACTTGTCACTAAGTTTTGTTTCAAAAAGCATTCGATTTCAAAGTTTCGCTAGCAATATTAAAATTGAGCAAATATCAAATTAATTTCGAATCCGCGAAAAGGCAATAGAAAAAGTAATTTTATTTTTTAAATTATCTATTTTAATTTATTATTTTTTAATTCTTGAACTTATGTTGCAGGATTAAAACATTGTTCTTTCATTCTAACAGACTAGAACACAGCCACTAGGATATCGTCACACATTCGATAAACTATCGTGAGAAGTTCGCTTTCGCGAGCATTCGAATTTTTTTTAGATTTGCAAACAAATATCAAACAATTTTGTATCGAAATTTCCTCGCTTTAGTGGGCATTCGTTTATATAGAATTTCAGGTCAAGTGCGATCGCTTTCGTTAAAGTTCATACATACATTTACATACATACATACATACAATGTATGTGCATTTTAATTAATAATTAAAATATGTATAAATCATTACAGTTAAAAAAAATATTTGAAAAAAATTGAATTTAAAGCTATTTTGTTTTATTTCAAACTGCGGATTATGAATTTGAATTCGTGGAAAAAATTGCCATCTGTATTGCAGCGCTCCTTGGGACTTAAGGTAAGGTAAGGTAGGTAAAGATTTTATAATCCCAAATGAAAGAAAAAATCAAATTTGTCCTTGAAATGTTCATATTAAATGATTCCCTTTATTGTTTCAAGAAATCTGGAAATTCACTTTATTGCTAATTTGTATGTACATATGTACATATATACATATAATCGCTTGAATTTCATAAAGCGTTACCATCATATTATCCTCCCAACTAAATTGAATAAAGCAAAACCTTTTGGAAATGTTCAACATATATTGAACTTGCACAAAGATCTGGCGGCTGCCAATTGTCGTGGCGATTACACTAATACCAATTTTCAACATATGAAACCGACCGTTATTATTATAAGTAAAGGCATTGGCGTATCTAGACATTTTTTCCGGGGGGGCGGGGGCAAACACAATTTTTTTTAATTAGTGTTTTTTTATGGGAATTGTTAAAATTTAAGCTTAAAATTTTTTAAACGCACTAATAATCCCAAATTAATATTTTACTTATTAAGTTAAATATATATTTTTTATTAAAAATACATTGAAATTGGAAATTAAAAAAAAATATATTTTACTTAATAAGTAAAATATTAATAAGTAAAATATTGGTTTGGGATTATTAGTGCGTTTAAAAAATTTTATACAGATTTTTTTATTTAACATTTTTTTTTAATTTAAGTTAAAACATAAATTAACAGTCCAGTTTCAATAACAAAAATTAAGTTATAATTAAAACTAAAAAAACAAAACATTCAAAACAAAAGCAATATATGGACAATAAGTATTGTATGTATTAGAAAAAAACTAAATAATAATAATAATAATAATATAATAATAATAAACTAAATAATAATAAAATTAATATTCGTTTCCAATAAGTTTATATGTTCATATGGAAAAATTATTTATGTATATACTATATTTGAATACAATATTTTGAAAAGATACAAGCAAGAAATGATTTCATTCATCATTCATGATTTCATTTCTTAATAATTTATTATTTAATTTAAAAAAAGTTATCTGTTGCTGCATAAATAAAAATAGAAAATTGCCATTTATTATTTAGTTACCCTTCCAATATTGAAGTTCTGAATCAATACTATATTGTTACGATGAATGAACATACATACATAAATAAGTACAAACATATGTATGCAGTTATGTATATATATGTGTTCAATTGAAAAAAATTTTATGTGCATATATATACATGCATACATATCGATAGTTGAGTTTTTCAGTGATTTCAATAAATTTCACACTAATACACCTCATCACAAAAATTTATTGCAATGGTGTAAAAAATAGCGCTTTTACAAGCAGTTGTACAAAAAAAGTTACATTTTGAATATTACACTTTCTATATATTATGTTTTACCTTCTCCTGTAAAGTTACAATTATTTGCGTTAGGACCTTTCCATTTGAGACCAACGATATATTGACCTGTGTAAGTTGATATCCTATCAAAAATTTCGGTCATCAAAAGTACTGATACCAAAATTTGGACCTAGGAATATTTTTCACAAGTTTTCCACTAGTCTAACAAAGTTTTATATGAACATGAATTGTTTTGTTTTGTTTTCTAATAAAAATAAAACATATGTATACATGTTTAAAGAGGAAATTTTGATTTGTTCGATTTTCTAACGATTTTTCGGACATGAAATGACGATTATTTTGTATTTTATCGGGATTTCGGTGATTTTTCCATCATTTTATCTGGCAGCATACATACATACATACATGTGTGTGTACGAGTATATATAGTATATGAATATATACAAGGTATTTGCAGATCATAATTTTTCGCTATTTTTTTAATTTTACTCTAAATTAAAATTGGTGGCTATTGCTACAAACAATTTGACAGTAGAAAATCTTAAGAACACCTTAAAACAACTTGTCGTGCTACTAACTACGTACACTAATAGAATTTAATTAAGAATTTGTTGAAAGCTACATACACACATACATATCTATACACATGCATTACAAATTCACATGGAGTTTACTATTTGTGATGTTTTGAAGTGCTGTAAACTTATAGTTTTTTGGGTATTTGTTATCTAATAAAAGTATGCATATTTAGCGATTATTCGAAAAGTTTGTATAAAAATTACAGGTGATTTTCATGAGTAATTTTAAAATAAATAAAAAATAGAATTTTTTAATATTACAGGCAAAAGAATATGTTTTAAAAAGAATTTGTAATAAATCCTGGGGGGGGGGGCGAAATCAAGAAAGGCCTAGCTACGCCTATAAGTAAAGGGAATTTATATTTATGGCACTCATAAATATTAATTGAGGATATGCCATACTTGTACTTTTAGGCAAGTAAACAAAATAAAAACAGAAATAATCCTCGACATGTTTTAGACAAATAATAATATAGCTCTTTTGTATAATCAGCAGGATTTTATTATTTATTCCTAGCTTAGCAACTTTTCCAAATTAGTTTTTTTTTTCATTACTAAACAACTATAAAATTAAAACTTTATATATTTCTGCATAGAAAAAATTAAAAATTAATTTTAATCATTAAATTTATAAAAAAAAAACTGAAATATGAAGAATTTATTTTCTTTTAATTTTTTTTAATTATTTTTTTTTTTAATTTAAAGACATTTCAAATGTTTATAAAAAAAATGTTAAAATGAATGAAAAAAAAATTAATTTTAAGTGAATTACAGCCCTTTTCACAATGTATGATTATTTAATTCCTTAAGAAGAATTAACTAATTCCCGGTTTGTTTAACAGAAACTATCTAGCCAACGGTTACAGATTTCCATTTCACCATCCGGGTCTGACTTAACAATTTCATACGATAGAAAATGTGGCAATGTTGTCTCTATTTGGTTACAAAACGTGTAATAGACTATTTACATTTAAGCCAAATCTTGTAAGTACTAGATTTGGCTCGTCACTCGATTTTGTCAAAATCTACTTGAAATTTAGAAGAACTTAAGGCCGTGTCAGATACAAGTCGCTTTGCGTGACGTTAATGACGTTGACAGAAAAGCATCAAAATCTTCATGATATCACTATTGTTGCCTCATGCATAAAATACAGCAAAGTTCGATTACCATGACGCCTCTACCTCGTTTTTTATGCAAAATTACTAAAAGCTTAATAAAATTATATATTTACGTGTGAGTTTGGCCAAGAAATTTAAAAAATATACACGCAAAGAAAAGATATGGTTGTAGAATGGTTGGGAAAACCACATTATGTTCTCTGACACAAATGCGTGGTCGTCGAAAACTAGTTATTGTTATTTTAAACATTTATTTCGTTACGATAAACAGAGTAATGTTTGAATTTAATAATTACATTATCACATCCATATAAAAGTGTGATATGGTTAGAGTTTAACAATATAGTTTTTTTAAAAATTTATGACTAGAACATAATTTGTATTATTATTTAAAAATAATATAATGTAAATAACAATATAATGTTTTCTAAAACCATAGTATGTTGTTAAAAAAAAAATCTTTTTCAGAAACATCTGTCAGTTCAGCATTTCGTTTGTAAGCTATGGGTAGTGTTAAATAAATGAATATATAAATAAAGTATAAACAAAAGGGTCGATCAATAAAAATATATAAACATTTGTGTATCTTTTTATACAGACATGGCTGTATGTCGTGTAAGTATACATTTCTATATATACAATTTATTTCAACAATATTAATTTATTTTTATTTCGAATTTAACGCACAGCTGTTTCTACAATAAATATATGATTAAAAAACAAAATAGTATTATTATATTAAATAATACTGTGGTCGTATTTAACAATATTAATATAATATTAGAACATGGTATGGTGAGTCTCAATTATATTTTAGTCACATCTAACAATAGTGTTGTCATATTTACAATACTAAGATTATAATATAATTAACTCCGATAATAATATAATTAACTCAGATAATATTATAATTAACTCAGATAATAATATTGTTGAAGTTTTTTTTTCTATTAACAATAATATGATTTGACTGCAACCATATAATTCAATCATAGTATGTTGCTATTTGATTATGGTTACCTCAACCATATTTTTTCTTTGCGTGTACCAACTGTTGTAAAAGCACGCAAAAAGATGAAAGTTGCCTTACTTTTCGCTCCGCTTTGCGTTAAAAGTACTTTACGTTACATGTTTATTTTAGTCCCTAGGTCCCTTTTCTTGGAGAAGGTCACATATATTGATAGATGTAAAAAATAATTTTAGAATAAAACTGATATTGAAACACCATGGGAAAGCAAATGGTTATTGCCCTTAGTGAAAAAGTTTGCTTTACCAACAAATAATTAAAATTGTTCACCTTTGCAAGCAATAGTTGATGTTTAACAGTGCATCCAAGAATTTAAGGGGGAAATAATAATAAAAAAAATTCAGTAAAGTGCGACTCTGACTCGCGCACTAAGGGTCCTGCACGAATACTAGATGTGTAATTTAATACAAACTTCAACCTATATAATATATAGTTGTGGCATTTTTCTCGTTTTTGGCGTTTTTTTGTTTTGAAGTTTTTTGCGTTTCTTAGATTTTGGCGATTTTTTAAAGTTTCGGCTCTCTTTTTAGTTTTAACACTTTATTTTCTAGTTTTGGCGTTTTTTTTTTATTTCAGCGATTTTTTTTATTTTTGGCGATTTTTTTCATTTTTGCGATTTTTTTATATAAATTTTTTTTTAGTTTTGGCGCCTTTTTCGCGTTTTGGCGATTTTTTTTGATTTTTGGCGTTTTTTTTTTCATTTAGACGATTTTTTTCATTTGGGCGATTTTTTCGAATTTGGCGATTTATTTTTGTGTTAGAAATTTTATTTTAATTTTGGCGATTTTTTTCGTTTTGGCGATGTTTTTTAATTTTTGGTAATTTTTTTTTTTTGGTTTGGCGATTTTATAATTTTCGGATTTTTTAGTTTTACCGTTTTTGAAAATTTGAAGTGTTTGCCTCTTACGGTTTCCAAGATATAGCAAGTTTTCAAAATTACATAGTCAAATTTGCATTAACTGATGGACCACCCTTAATTTAAATTTTTTAAAATTTTAGTGTTATTTGGTTTAGTCTGTATAAAAATACACTAATTTTACAAATTTCAAGTTTCAATATACATATGTAACTACATACAATTGTATGTATATTACATGGGATTTTAACATTTTTCGTTGGTCGTTTTGGAACACCCTTTAATTTTTAACTCTCATGTGTTTGTTGTTGTAGCGGCCAAGGTTCTACATATTCTGTCCAAATTTCAGGTCCGTAGCTCTTACGGTTCCTGAGAAAATACCGTGTGACGGACAGACGGACAGACGGACAGCGTAGCGAAAACAATAGAGTTCCTTTTCACCTTTGGTGTACGGAACCCTAAAAATGAGAACAAAGAAAACGAAGTGGATTGAACTAGACTCGCGAATAAAATTTAATTTCTTAAAAGGAAGTTAAAAAACACACAAATGGAAGAAACTTATTCTTACAATGTTTGAAAAAACTAATAAATTTTTAAAGAGACACCAAAACATAATAATAACGCAGTCAGATAAATGCATAAAACAATTGCATTATACCAAGATGAACACCAAAATAAAATGGAGAATATAGCTGAAGACAGATGTGTTCATACACAGATGTGTGTATAGACACCGGGCCAAGGTTAGACGCTTATCATCGCCCCCATGTACCCTTAGAAGGCACCATATGACACTCCCAGCATACATAGATCGCAATGTTTGAACACAGTTATCCTTGTACTACTGTCAAGTAACTTGCTGAGGTATTTATAGCTATCTAAACTTTTTCTCTTAAGACTTTGTCAAAACAGTCCTGTGTTGTATGGCAACAGCACCTAGAATAGTGCCTGGCCAGCATTAATTTAACACTGGGAAGCCGAGACTATTCCCCCAGCGTTTTTAGTATCAAGATTCTCTAAGCTCGCACGCCACGAGTGTATTTGCTTACACCCGCAGCGAGCTCTACAACAGAATTTCTCACCATTAACCGGCACAACTCAACCAATAATCCAGTCCCTATTCCACACAGCTCAAAATCATCCCTTTAAACTCGTGGGGTGGGACTCAATCGACCTGTTGGTAAAATATTATGACGACCGCTACACACATCTAACTCCTAGAGCAGCTCTACTGTCGGATCACGAGCACCCGTGCTACCAGAGACAAGCATCTGGTCATAGCTGGAAATTCAACCCCAAAAGTCTTTACCTATATCATTATTTAAACTCAAGTCAGTTCCAGGTGATGCTGCACCCGATTGACAACACAGATCTGTTTCTTTTTATAAATATATGCACATCCGTTTCTCATTTATTTCAGAGATTTTATAGCAACACATACGTTCTATGGGTAAAACGTCAAAGGTACGTCAATGGAAAAAGCCAAATTTTCCCAGCTGATTTACTATAGATATCCTGGGCTTATAACTTTGCGTTACAAAATTTCAACAAAGTCGTGACTAAATGAACTTGACACATGATCTTAATGCAAAATTTAATTTTGAAGTCAGAATGGTCAAAAGTAGAACAGATTCCGAGATATTGCAAAATTAACGTCATTTGGGTTTTTAAAAAAGATATCACTTTAATAAAATAATATTGATAAGTATTAGATAGATTTTTTTAGTTATTTTTCCTGCTTGAAAGAAAATAAAAATTGCTAGTAAAAATTGATCAAGAAATGACTGAACTACAGTGAAACAAAGTCCAAATTTCACAAAAATTTTAATGATTTTTTGCTATTTTGTTTTTTCAACTTAGTTTTTTTAAAGCAAATATTTAATTTTTTTTAAGTTTTGTTACTTACACGTTTGATTATTTCATTAGAAACATTTTGTGCTCAATAGAATACAGATCGGTGCAAAAATTATAAAGTTACAAGAGATTAGTTTAATTATCTTACTTTTATCAAAAAAAAAAAAAAAAAAAAAAACGCAAGTAAATATAGAAATATGTATATAAGTACGGTGACCATCCGTTCTGTATTATGCAGAGAGAGAGTCCTGTTCTGTATAAATTATTCATTAGGAAATAATGTTGATATGTCCTGTATTTTATTTACTGTTCAGTATTTGTTCTGTATTTTCATGACGCAAACTGCATTTAAAAAATTAACATAGTTTCCGCAACAATACTGTTTTAATCAACATTGAAAAAGGGCTTAATATACGAGTTTCAACTGCAAATGCAACAGTACTATAAAAATAAAATAACAGCACGGGTTTTGTTTCCGTTATTTTTTTCCTTGAGAGCATCAATATGAAATTTGTGTGTTAAGGTCTCATTAGTCTTTACTTTCTGTGGCTGTTCTGTGCCACTTTTTTCTGTATAAAATATTTTGCAATTACTTTGTCTGTGAAAAAAATCAGCTGGCAACCTATAGAATTGATTACACTTGTACACAAAATATCACAACACACTAATACTCAGCAAAAAATTACACATTACCATTAGAACTACTTGCCATATAATGACTTACTTTTCTGATTGCCAAATTTCATTACTCGCTTACAAATCACATTACCTTAAATTTAAAAAAAATGATGTAAAAGTTGCTAAATGAAGAGAATGATTTTTTTAGATGAAATAGATTACCTCAACAAGTTGCCAAATAAAAAAAGGAAGTACTTCTCAAGAATCGATTATTTTAGTCTCACGCCTTGTTAAAATCATTAAGTTGGTAATCCAGTAGGGAAGAGCTTCCACCAAAAATGTTTAATTCCAAACTCGATTACCTTTTTTGAAATTTTTTGCTGGGTACATACACACTTTCGGCTGTCACTTAACGTTGAATTCTATTTTCTACAGATTTGTCCGCAACAGAACAGAACGGAAAAGGAAAAACTAATTACACATACAGATTTTCAACTGAACAGAAACAAAACAGCTGATTCAGAACAGAAGAGCACGTACAAACTAATTCTGCTCTTAGTGGCATCTTATGTTTTAAATATTTTTGACGATCCCGCTTTAGGAGCCTAGCTTTTCTTCGTTCATTGTCAAACTACTTTATTTCATGATTATATAACACAGATTGAGTCCCACAAAATATGTATGACTGAGGTCTCTCTCATTATTAATGAATTTAAGTTTAAAATCCCACAACGTAGAGAAGAAATATTTTTGCCTATTGCTGTTAAAAAAATCGTAATTGAGATATGGATTAGTTTAACCCTAGAAAGATAATCATATTCTGACTTACGTTAAAGATAATCATGCGTAAAATTTACGCATACTTTTTGGAAAGCTAAATTGTAGCATTTTGTTGATTAATTTAAAATAACCTAATGTCGATTACGTTTTTCTATATAACTGCAGTAAAAATAGCCGAGTTTTAAATATGTTAATATATTTTTATTATCAGAAAAAACAAAAGCAAAAGAACAACTTCAGTAATATAAAAAATTTAGAGGTCATATATCTGTGAAAACTTATCACCCGTTTTTGGATTTATAGTCATTAATTTCAATGAATATACTAAATAAACAAATTATTGCTTATAAAATATATGTATAAAGATTTTTTAAAATTAGTCAGATACGACTTAGGCAGATGTCAATATTATCAAGACTTTTTCACTGCTGTCATTACAAAAATCCCAATTAAAGCACAAATTTAAGCTTCGCACGTATTCCGAAATACAGCGCTGGTCATAGATTTACTTCGTTTAAAAGACATCTCGGCATTAGTCCATTTTACGATATTCGTAATTATCTCATCAACCAAAAACTTGATTAAGGATGAAAGGGGATCATGCAGACTGCAACACATTCGTGTAGCACCCCTTTGAGATCTAACAAAATATTAAATGCTGGCACTCGACCGCGTCTACGTGATTTTGGTGTCAACCAACAATGTTAATATTTCCTCTTTTAGCCCTCTGTGACAGAGAGATGCTGATGAAGAAGCTGGTTGCTCTATCTTAACTTCGTGTATGTACTCGCCTGTCCAATTTTTTTAAACACATAAACACAACCCGCACAGCGATTAGCTTGTCTGCGAAAAACACACAGGGTCTATGGTGGGAATCGAAACCACGACCTCTGGACTGAGCGGCTAGTAGCATTGCTACCACTCAGACACAGGGGCACCTGTGTGTGTTTTTTGATTTTTTTTGAGTCAGGCTATCGACAAATTAAAAGCTTCTACATAAAATTTAACAATTTACGCACAATATGTGGTTATCAATAAACAAACAACACGAATGTTCATAAAAATAGTAAACTTGAAAGTCACTCTAAAGATAATCATGCGTAATTTTGACTCACATACCCCTTATATTTCAAAAATTGAAATACAAACCGTCACGACGTTTGGGTCTCATTAAAGGTATCATTAACGACTGAGATGTCTAAAGAGTACAAATGCGAAATCATTGTAAATAAAGAGAAATAACAATATATTGAAAGGGTATGCGTAAATTATACGCAGATTATCTTTCTAGGGTTAAAGCTAATGCAAACCGATTTAATGATGATCGTATTGAATACTTAAATCGTACTGCCTAGCAAGAAGTTGAAATTCTTACGTGAAAAGATGGTAAATTCAGTTTTGTTTTCATTATGGATAATTATTAATTAACTATTAATTTTTTCTACTGGAGGTCTACTGTGTAAATCGAACCGAAAGAAAATACTTTCGAATTTTTATGCTTATAACATATAAGTTCGAAAGCATTTTCCTTCGTTCCAAATTACAGAGTTGACCGCCTGATATATACATAGATACATACATACATACATACATACATACATATGTAGATTAGCGTATGTGTTTACATTGTTATGTTACTTTTTGAATTTTTTCTTAATTTTGACTTTAATTTTGTGTTTGTCAAAAAAAAAAAAAATTAAAAAAAAACATGAAATTAAATATGTTTAATATGTCTGCAAGATTGTTTGTAGTTTAGTTGCTGTTTATTAAATATTTCCTTGTTCTGTATTTTGATTTAAAAATTATGGTCACCGTATATATAGGTAACAATGAAATTAAAATTGGCTTAAAACTATTGAGTTGCTTTGTCTGTTGTAATTATTTTCTACCTCTCGGAATCAATAATAGTCGCCCAACATCCCCTCATTATACGCCCCTTGATACCGACGTTCCATTTCTATTTGTTGGTGAAAACGCTAACCATGCTCGTCGCTTTCATCGCCAAGGTTATATGGGAAGAAATTTAAGTGCGACTGCAGATGGTGTAGTTTTAAATACATATTAACTCCTTTTTAAGAAAGACATAAAAATTAATATTAACATAAATAAAAACAAAATCGTGTTATAAACTTTACCAATTTTCTCATAATTTTTTAACAAGTCTTGAATTATATCTTTATAATTTGGGCTCCTGAAATTTCCTAGAAAAGCTGATACAACTAAACCAAATGACGTCTATGCTTTTAATTCATCTTCTGAAAAAAATCTAATAAAATTTGGAATCCTTAAGTAGCTTAGTAATTTGTGGTGCTACAAAAACCCCTCCTTTAATTTTGGCATCTGATACGTTGGGAAAAAGGGTTTTCAGCTATTCAAATGCTTCACTGTGTGACCTTTTTAGCAAAGCTTTCACGAAATTTTTGATTAAGCCAAGTTTAATATGTAGCGGTGGCTAAATAATGTTTTCCTTTTTTACCAGGGCTTTGTGTTTGACATTATCTTGGCCAAGCGTAAAATTAACTCTATTCGACCTATCTTTTCACAAACAACAGCAACATTTTGTGTAGCCTTGTTGTAAAAAAGTCACCATGGCAACAACTTTTAGATCGGCACAAATTTTCCAGTTATGCTGATCGTACTCTATAAGGCCTAGTAATTTAGACATGAACTCACATGATTCTTTAACACTAACTGCGTGTGTCATACTTTTTAAATGCAAAATTAAGAAATTCATACTTACTTTGCGCCCGACATCCACATAGTTAAACCAAATTTGCAGTAATTGCATATAGTATTTGGGGTCCAAGATTTCAAAATGATTTCCAGATTAACTTTAAAATTCAGCCAAAATGCATTTAGTAATTGCCTTGAAAAAATGGGCGGCTGAGCATAGCAAAACTTGTTCGTATTGTTCTGGCAAAAAAATTCACGTTTTGCACTATGCATTTTATTTTTGTTAATATGAATTAATTATGCTTTTCAAGAGAATCAAAACGTTAAGCAAACAATTTTAAATTGTAAACTGTCAATATTTATAACACTTACAGCGTTCGTTTTTCAAATTCTCACTTAGGTATTTACTTCCTTTGGGTTTTTGATTTAATAAAACCGAAAGGTGGGTTAATTCACTAAATCTTCTGTAGCTCTGTCATTTTTGCAAAGTCTTGAGTTTGTTGTAGAAAAAA
Source organism: Tachina grossa (assembly GCA_949987645.1). Taxonomy (NCBI): domain Eukaryota; kingdom Metazoa; phylum Arthropoda; class Insecta; order Diptera; family Tachinidae; genus Tachina; species Tachina grossa. Next base: position 65,245,475 of record OX465275.1, on the reverse strand, counting down.
AGAATACAGAATAAGATCACTTTTATGTCTTCTCTTACAAACTAAATACTTTTGCAAGCAAATCTTTGCGTGTGGAAAAATCGTCTTTCTTTTGGAGAAACGGAAACAAATAAAAATTCTTTATAGTTAATAATATGAAATGAATGAGAAAACAAATCGGGTATATAAAAAATTATACAAACTCATTTAATTTGTTGCATAAATATCCAAAGGACTTCGAAGTTCTGTTTTATTAAAGTTCACGTGCCTGAAAATGCTTTTGACATTTGCAAATAATGAATAACTTAGGGCTGCAAAACCGTAATCAGAATAAGCTCGCTTTATATCAGATATTCGCTTCCAGAAGCTTGCTAAGTTACTTCTTCTTCTTTTTCTTTAATTATGTATGTCTTCTAAGTTAAAAAATTGTAACTCTCTAAACTAAAAGAAACAAGTGGTACTAAAGTAAAGTAATTAGTAGCAGTATTAAAAAAAGTGTTAAAAACTGCACTATAATTGAAAAATCTGTGCTTTTATCCAAAAATCTTCAAATCTTCATTTCGTCTTTTTGGAGGGTAAAAATCTGCAAAATCCAGATAAATCTGCATTTCTGGCAACAGTGCATACATATTAGTAACGAGCAATTTCTTATGAATAATATACAAAAAGTTACATAAATACTAATAGACAATAGTTTCCCTCCATATTTAATTAAAAGCCTTTCTAATTTCCTACCAACACCCACAAGATAATAGAAATTACAGCTCTAATGACGATAATTAACAATTTTACAGCATCAAATATATATCAGGCCTAACAGACAATAGACACATAAAATATGCAATAAACAATAGCAATAATGCTTAGTCCTAATTTACACTATGCAAGTCTTATTGTTAAGCTGATTAGTTTCTGGGAGAGATAGACGAGGGAAACAGAAACATTTCTCCTAACAAACTAATCAGCTTAGCAGTAAGACTTGCATAGTGTAAACTAGGACTTAGCATATAAAGCTAATAAGACATTGATTACCGTATTTACCTACAAAAAAATACCAATTGACAAACTACCCTTTCGGAAACTAAGTTAACTTTATAGTAAATTCACATAGGTAAACCATGGTGCTTTGAGCAAATCATGTTAATTTGAAATTGATTTACCATACATTTTGCATATGGCCAAATCACCTGAAAGTAGTTTATTTATTTTAAATTATGTCGGAAATGCTATTTTTCAATAGGATTTATCCATGCAGCTCTGCGGTGCTTTTAAAATTACAAACTCTACCCCTGGGTAATGAAGTAATATTTAATTAATTTTAAATGTCAACTACGTATGGCTTAAATTCAATTACAGCTGCTGCGCCCACCTTATAAAGTAAAAGCAAAAATTTAGTGCGAAAATTCGAACAACCAATCACTCACAAGTTAAGTGGAAACACTTGAAAGTAATTTACTTAAATCCACTTAATTAAATGTCGTTGGAAACATACTATTATATTAACTATAAGCTTACTAGTACCGTTTGATACTTGGATTACTTTTCAATGTAATACACTAACTCTTTTAACATTACAATATCTTAGGCGGTAGTCAATTGTCTCACTCTGCACTACTTCTCAACCAACTTAAAGTTGACTTTATTTAAGTCACCTTGTAGTCAGTAAATTTGCAAAAAGATATTGCTGGCGTTCGAGCTATGTGTTACAAGTTGTATAATCAACGCTCTAGCTTACCAGCTTAGCTGTCATCTCAAATAAAAACAGCAAAATGTTAATATAAAATTTAAATGATTTTCAAAGTAACTGAGAGTAAACTTGTTGGCTCTCACCAAACCCGATAACGTACTCAACTTAAGAATTCATTTTGGACCAGATCTGAATAGCATTGTTGTTAGCTTTTAGTTAGTCTAAGAAAAGTTAACCATAAGTTGATTATTTTTGTAGTCGAGTAGAAATTTTCCGACAGGGTACAGCAATAGCTGTAATCTTATCTATATTGCCACAACCAAAAGATAAAGCAGACATAAACAAAAGTAAAGAAGGTGTGGCATTATCTAAACATATAATAGAAATTAATCATGTACTTGTTCTGATAATACTGAAGTTACAAATGTAGAAAACAATACTTTAAAACGTTGCACAATCGAAAACTTAAGATCACAAGAGAAAAAAACGAAAAAAATTAGGTGGGTCACTAATAAGAACTACTCAGTCATAAGCTGTTATCTAACACCAAACTGCAGCATCGAGGACTTCCAAATGAAACTGGATAACATTGAAAATACGGCATGCACCATTGAAGGAAACCTGATAATAGCCTTTGATTTCAACGCAAAAGCAATCGAATGGACATGGCTCTCTAAGAGTAGCAAATACTGCAACCTTCCGGAGACCTGGGTGTGAGGGCTCAATACCCGATATTACACCAGTTTCAGAGAGATTTTTCGACAAGATAAGTCAATGGAAAGTATTAAAAGATAAAACAGTATACGCAGTATACTGCTTACAACCAGATAGAAGTCTGACTAGCGACTACATAAGAAGATGTAGAAAAAGTGAAATGTCGTACAACTCAGAAGGGATATCTTACTTGCAAAAGCTTACAAGAGGTCAATAAACTGGCAAGAAACACTTGAAGTCGAGAGTTATGTCAACGAGGTAATGTCAGTTATCACTAAAGCGTGCAACTCAGCAATACCTAGAATTTTTACAGCGGAGAGGAAAAAAGCAGCATACTGGTGGACGGAAAAAATAAGGCAACTTAGGCTACTCTGTTATCGCTGTCGAAGGCGATACACGAGGGCTAGACAATTCGAAGTAGCTGTAAATGAAGCCGGAGATCTTCGGGCCATTTGGAGCAAGAGCGAAAACACCGAACTTAACGCAGTTTAAATATACAACATAGTAAAGAAGCTTTTTCCAAGCCATGAAGTAAATTACTCAGGAAATACAGATCAAAATGAAGACGAGCCAATAACTTTGTTCTCGGCAGAAGAACTTATGAAGGCAAAAAGCAGCATGAAGAACTTAAAGGCCTCTGGACCGAATGGAATACCTTCTGAAGGGCTAAAGACACTCGCAAGAGAGCGGTCTCAATTATAATTGACAATGTATAACGCATGTCTGACGCATGGAATTTTCCCAAGGTTTTGCAAGGGGGGTGGCGTTGGCTAAAGTAGTTAGCACGTTGACTACAAAACCTAAGGTCCTGGGTTCGAGCCCGGTCATTACATAATAAATAATAACACCACGCATTTTTCTGATGTGCATTAGTGTCCTTTGTATGAGTTGTTGTGGGAAAAGTTCAAGTGATGCAGGCATAAGGCACTGGGTCACTAAAACTACACCGGCTTCAGCAGATGCTAATCCTAATGTAACATCAGAGCGCCCTCCTTCGTTGTGTAGCAAAATCATCGGCGAAGTAAAATAATCAATGGCTACTAATACAGCTTCAAAATTTAATATGCCTCATTTGATATCAGAAGGCGCTGCAATACTGCAATATTAAAAAGCGTGCAAAAATGCAGAGTTGTAAAAGAATGAAGCTTTCATCTCTCTTCCTTCATCTTCATACTTCACTATCACTATCAGCGTGACCATATTAGCTTATTTTGAGCTAAATTTAGCTTATTTTTTTGGGATTTAGCTGCAAAATTTCTATTTAGCTCTTAGCTTATTTTTTAGCTTTTTTCAAAAACTCATTTAGCTTTTTTAGCCGTTTTTTTTTTAATCTTAATTGCAAAAAATATGTTAAAGACATAAAAAAGTTATAATAACAAAAATTAAACATTTTAAAACTCCAACGTACTGACCAAACGCCTGTACCGGATTTTCTTCAAGTATAGGCAAGATCAAGTCACTTTTCAAACGACAAAAACAAAATTAAAATAGGTCTAGCCGTTTTGGGAGCTACGGCGTACAGATTCAGCTAAATATATCTAGAAAAGAAGTGATATTTTCTAAACGGCTGGACCGATTTTCTTCAGCTTTCAAACTAGATCAAAATCGATCCAGCCACACACACACTACAAAATTACAACACCCCTTTTTTAAGGATGTTAAAAATGATAATTTGTTAACATTTAAAAATACAAAATTTTTTTCATTGGAAAATGATTACAATGATTAAATACAAAATGTAAATTGCTTATTTATAAGAGAAATTGCAAATATAAATATAGAGGACATTGACTGCAATTTTGGAGTTACAATGGCAAAAGGTAAATAATTAATATTACCCATAAGACTTTTAAATAGTTCCTTTCACTTGAGTTGAAGCATGAATTTACTTAAAACAAAAATTAGAAATAGATTTAAAAAAGGTTTCGTATTTTAGTGTAAATGCTTTTACATTTTGGAAGACTGGTTTAGCTTATTTTGGGAAGTTTTTCTTTTGTTTTTCCTTAAACTCAAATATAATAATGAATAAATAATAATTAAAAAATTATTCAATATTTTTTTTTCAAATAATAGAAAAATATGTTTGTGTATGTATATATTTAACGTTATTTTAGCAATAAGAAACTATTGCAAATTGATCAAAGTAGTCGAAAAAAGTTTAGCTTTATTTTCTGGCTTAAAATTTAAATTTTTAGCTTATTTTAGCTCTTTTTCAAACGTGATTTAGCTTAATATTATTTTAAAATCTGGTCACACTAGTGATCATCCTCTCTCACTAAATTCTCTTCAACACACAGGTATCACAAAGGGATCATTGTATTGGGCACAAGTGAGCTGGACTCTAAATTTCCCCTTCTTTACCAGCAGCCTGCTAACCTAACCTAACGTAAGGCTTTGCAATATACAGAAGCTAGTTCTAATAAGCAAAGGAAAAGGTGACCGCGATTAACCATCTTAACATCGCCCAAAGTGTATGTTAGACACTGCTGGTATATTAATAGAGAAATTAATCACGCTAGAGTAATTGAAGAAGTGGGAGACTTGTCAAATCGACACTACGGCTTCCATCCATGCAGGAGCCTTGTTGGTGCACTGTGTTTTTGGTAAAATGTATATATATATATATATATTTATAAAAATATTTTTATGTATAAATTGAGTTGTATGTGAATTGGAAATTTAAAACTTATTTCTTTGCAAAAATAGGTTTTTAGAATTATGTCTCCGTTGCAATAAAGGAGCGATATGTACACATGTATGTATTTATGTATGTACTAGTGATGTAACGAATGTCAAATTTTGGTATTCGCAAATACAAATACGAATACGAATATTTGAAACGATATTCGCGAATACGAATACGAATATTACATGTGAAATTTATAGACGATTTGAACATGGTTCCTCCATTCTAACCAAGTAGAACTCATCCACCAGGCTATCGTCACACATTCGAGAAACTATCCAGAGAAGTTCGCTTTCGCGAGCATTCGAACTTTCTTTACATTTGCAAACAAATATCAAACAATTTTGTATCGAAATTTCCTCGCTTTAGTGGGCATTCGTTTATATCGAATTTCAGGTCAAGTGCGATCGCTTTCGTTAAAGTTCATACATACATTTACATACATACATACATACAATGTATGTGCATTTTAATTAATAATTAAAATATGTATAGTTGATTACAGTTAAAAAAAATATTTGAAAAAAAAATTGAATTTAAAGTTATTTTGTTTTATTTCAAACTGCGGATTATAAATTTGAATTCGTGGAAAAAATTGCCATCTGTATTGCAGCGCGCCTTGGGACTTAGGTAAAGATTTTATAATCCCAAATGAAAGAAAAAATCAAATTTGTCCTTGAAATGTTCATATTAAATGATTCCCGTTATTGTTTGAAGAAATCTGGAAATTCACTTTATTGCTAATTTGTATTTACATATATACATATAATCGCTTGAATTTGCAAAACGTTACCATCATATTATCCTCCCAACTAAATTGAATAAAGCAAAACCTTTTGGAAATGTTCAACATTTATTGAACTTGCACAAAGATCTGGCGGCTGCCAATTGTCGTGGCAATTACACTAACGCCAATTTTCAACATATGAAACCGACCGTTGTTATTATAAGTAAAGGGAATTTATATTTATGGCACTCATAAATATTAATTGAGGATATGTCATACTTGTACTTTTAGGCAAGTAAACAAAATAAAAATAGAAATAATCCTCGACATGTTTTAGACAAATAATAATATCGCTCTTTTGTATAATCAGCAGGATTTTATTATTTATTCCTTGCTTATAGCCCATCCAGGCTGACACAAAATTAAGTCATTTCAAGCTCAAATTATGAACGAAATGAAAGGTACTGAATGACATTTGAGTTGATTTCGCAAACATCTTATTCACTGCGGCAGACATTGAAGTACTTTTTTCAGTTGAATACATTTTTTGTTACACTTATACACATTTTTGTTTAAAAATTTTTCATAAATTTAATAATTTTCAATCTTAGTAGGGTTCCGTACACCAAAGGTGAAAAGCACCCCTATTGTTTTCGCTACGCTGTCCGTCTGTTCTTCTCTCCGTCTGTCCGTCAAACGGTATTTTCTCAGGAACCGTAAGAGCTACGGACCTGAAATTTGGACAGAGTATGTAGAACCTTGGCCGCTACAACAACAAGTACAGAACAATTAAAAATTAAAGGGTGTTCCAAAACGAGCAACGAAAAATTTTAAAATCCCATGTAATACACATACAATTGCAAAAACATATGTATATTGAAACTTGAATTTTGTAAAATTAGTGGTGGTCCATCAGTTAATGCAATTTTGACTATGTAATTTTGACAACTTGCTATATCTTGGAAACCTTAAGAGGCAAACACTTGAAATTTTCAAAAAGGGTAAAACTAAAAAAACCAAAAATTATAAAATCGCCAAACCAAAAAAAAAAAAAACGACAAAAATTAAAAAAAATCGCCAAAACGAAAAAAATCGCCAAAATTAAAAAAAAAATCTAATAAAATAAATCGCCAAATTCGAAAAAATCGCCAAAATGAAAAAAAAACGCCAAAAATCGAAAAAAATCGCAAAAACGCGAAAATGCCGCCAAAACTAAAAAAATTTTTATATAAAAAAAAAATCGCAAATAAAAAATCGCTAAAATGAAAAAACGCCAAAAACCGAAAAAAAATCGCCAAAACAAGAAAATAAAGTGTCAAATCTAAAAAAAGAGCCAAAACTTAAAAAAATCTCCAAAACCGAAAAAACGCAAAAAACGCCAAACAAAAAAACCGAAAAGACCCCAAAAACAAAAACGAAAAATTTTCAAAAACGGTGAAACTAAAAAAACCGAAAATTATAAAATCGTCAAACCAAAAAATAATAGCCAAAATTAAAAAAAAATCGCCAAAACGAAAAAAATCGCACAAATTAAAAAAAATTTCTAACACTAAAATAAATCGCCGAATCCGAAAAAATCGCCAAAATGAAAAAAATGCCAAAATGAAAAAAAACGCAAAAAATCGAAAAAATCGCCAAAACGCGAAAATGTCGCCAAAACTAAAAAAAATTATATAAAAAAATCGCAAAAAATGAAAAAAATCGCCAAAAATTATAAAAATTCCAAAAGGAAAAAACGCCACAAACCGAAAAAAATCGCCAAAACAAAAAAATAAAGTGTCAAAACTAAAAAAAGAGCCAAAACTTAAAAAAATCGCCAAAACCGAAAAAACGCAAAAACCGCCAAAACAAAAAAACCAAAAAGACCCCAAAAACGAAAAAAAATGCCAAAACTATATATGATATAGGATGAAGTTTGTATTAAATTACATATCTAGTGTTCGAACGGAACTCTTCGTGCGCGATTCAGAGTCGCACTTTACTGAATTTATTTAGTTTTGACACTTTATTTTCTTGTTTTGGCGACTTTTTTCGGTTTCTGGGGTTTTTCATTTTGGCGTTTTTTTTTCATTTTGGCGATTTTTTCGTTTTGGCGATTTTTTTTTAATTTTTGGCGAATTATTTTTTTTGGTTTGGCGATTTTATAATTTTCTTTTTTTTTTTTAGTTGTACATTTTTTGAAAATTTCAAGTGTTTGCCTCTTACGGTTTCCAAGATATAGCAAATTGTCAAAATTACATAGTCAAAATTGCATTAACTGATGGACCACCCTTTAATTTAAATTTTTTTAAATTTTAGTGTTAATTGTTGTAGTTTGTATGAAAGTACACTAATTTTACAAATTTCAAGTTTTAATATACAAATGTTCATGCAATTGTATGTATATTACATGGGATTTTAACATTTTTCGTTGCTCGTTTTGGAACACCCTTTAATTTTTAATTTTCATGTATTTGTTGTTGTAGCGGCCAAGGTTCTACATACTGTGTCCAAATTTCAGGTCCGTAGCTCTTACGGTTCCTGAGAAAATACCGTGTGACGGACAGACGGACAGCGTAGCGAAAACAATAGGGTTCCTTTTCGTCTTTGGTGTACGGAACCCTAACAATCCTATTTATATACAAACACTTGCAAACTGTTTATTGACTAAACTTTTAATAAACATACATGCATGAGTTGAGTGAGCTGAATCAATGTGAGTGGTATAAGTATTTTCCTGAAATTAGAAATCAAACTGAGGTGATTTATGAGTGTGAGTGTGGTATGACTATGATGTCGACGTCGCATTCATATTTTTTTCAACCTATACTTATAAATCAATGTCATTGTGAGTATGCTAAAATCAAAGTAGTTCAATTAAAATTATGTCTATATACTTCTATTTAAAATTTCATGAGTCAGTATGAATAGCGAAAAAACGATTCATTGCCGATCACTGATACATATATAAAGGGTGTCCCAACAAGAACGCAAGATTTAAATTTGGCGCCATTCGAAGTGTCATTGTTTGACATTTGAACAATTGTTATTGTTTGCTAGTATAATGTACGAGATTAGTAAAAATGAAGCGCTACACGAATGAAGTTGTGTTACCAAAATGGTGAAAGTTTTGCGGCTACAGTTCGCAAATTTGCGATCAATTTGGGGTCACAATAATGCTCCAAAAGAGTCAACTGTAAAGACATTAATGGATAAATTTGCCGAAACTGGGGCTGTTAGTGATGTAAAGACAACAACGCGCCTTCGACCAGGTCGATCGACCGAAAATGTCACAGCTGTACGAAATGATGTCGCTCAAACGCAGGTCAAGCGCAAACAGTCAATGGTGTTCGGTATCGTGAAATGATAACCAGTTTTTTCGTGCCTAGAATTGAAGAAATGAATGTGGAGGGCATGTGGTTTCAACAAGACGGCGCCACATGTCATACAGCCGGGGAAACAATTCAATTGCTACATCAGTCATTTCCTGGTCGTGTTATTTCGCGTTTTGGAGACCAGAATTGGCCGCCTAGATCGTGCGATTAAACATCATTAGACTTTTTTCTTTGGGGTTTTTTATGTCGATGGCTTACGCGAATAAGCCGACGACGACTCAAGCCTTGAAAGAGGAAATTGGACGCTGCATTAATGAAATACCGCAGCATTTATGCAAAACGGCCATTGAAAATTTCATTAAAAGATCGCGTGTGTGCCAGCAAAGCCGCGGCGGCCATCTGCCCGATTTGTTGTTCCACACATAACCTCATTTTGTCTACTTTACGATATAATAAGGTTTCACGATTTTTTTAAATATCTGTGTTTTATTTAAAATTTAAATCTTGCGTTCTTGTTGGGACACCCTTTAGTTACAAATGACTACCTAAAATCATGCGTCATCAGCGATATAACAATAACATCAACTATATGACAACACCAAGATTTTGTTAGCATTAAGCAACAAATTCGTATTTCCTCCATTTGGTGGTAAAAAATTGATATTGGTGTGTGTGCGCGTATCCTTACCGTGTCGGAGAATGTGTGGTTGACTGCAAAAATAGTTAACGTATAGTTAACTTTTCTCAGACTGACTAAAAACTAACTGCAATGTCATCCAGAGCAAACCCAAAATTAATTCTTAAGTTGAGTACGTAATCGAATTTGATGAGATCCAACAAATTTATTCTCAGCTACTTTGAAACTCATTTTATATAAACATTTTGATGTTGTATTGTATCACTAATTGCGTAAAGCTCGAAATGCAACCCTGGTATTCGCTGAGAACCGTGTTCAATGAGCAGAACAATTTCCTATAATGGCGAATCAAATGTCAAAAAAAAGTAAATAAACAATGCAAAAGGAAATGGCGAGTGAAGATGGTAAGTTTATTTAAAATTCCTAAATAAATTTATTTTTTAACAAATATGTATCTTTTACAAATAGCAAAAAACTTGAAGAGGAAGAGGCTGGCGTTGAGTGGGGCCAATGCAGCTGCTCTGATGGAATTGTGGCTATGTCGAGTAGAGTTTCGTGGCCAAAGAAAAAATGGCCACGTCTAAGCTGAGATGAGCTGCAGCAGTTGGGTTTTCAATAAAGTTCGTGAGATGTATATTTATTAATAATAATAGTTGTAATAAATTATAAACGAATTGTATTAGTTTTAATAGTGTTTAAATATTGTTTTCATTTACAAAGATTCTTCCACATCATCAAAATTGTTATCATTTTCTGACTTTTCCTTTCATAATGCAAAAATCAATACCTGCTGCTTTCTAACACTTTATAGAATTATCAAGTTTTTCGTTTTCTTTTTTTTAACACTGCTAAATTTGATGAGTTCGACATATTTGTTATTTATTAGTGAAATTTCTTTTAAAGCCGAATTTGCATCTTGAAATCCATAAACACGAATATTCACGAAACAAATAAAAACAATCGGGTATGTTCTGCATTCCACGTGATATTAAAACGAGTGAAACTGCCATAAAATTCTTGTTGAAAATATGTAATTATAACAACAATGCTTTGGCAATTCCACTCGTTTTTCACGTGGAATGCAGAACATACCCGAATGTTTTTTTTTCAGCTGTCAAATGATAATTGAGTCAGCTAAATTGATTATGTGTGAACACTAGATTTAATTGCTCAATTAAAATTAAATTGCCTCAATTAAAAATGCATGTCTGAACACATTATTAGCTGAGTGGTAGAGCGTTGAGTACACAACGTGTGATGATACATGTTCGAACCCCAGAAAATTTTTTTAATTTACTGACTACCAGGTGATTTAAAAAAATCGACTTTAAGTTAGCTGAAAGTTTGAAAAGTAATTCAAGTGTCAGTCAGTTCTAATTGCGAAATAGTTAGCTTAAAGTTAGTTTAAAGTTAACGCAATTTCCGACAGCGTAATTTTGGTCTGAATTAGTGTTTTAGCTCATATCTATGTTTGTACAATTTTTAAACTTTCTTTAGTGGTTTACCGTTGATACAGAATTTTTTTCTCATTGCAATTGTTGGCACAAGGACTGTGTTGTATTTACAATTGTTGCTTCCATATATTTTCTTGTTCTTAAGCGCAGTTTGTGTACTGGATGCCTTTCAGCTGAAATTTTGCGGTAAACTTTGAATTTGTTGCAGTCAATTCAAAATACCATATATGCTATTAAGCAATTTACTGAAACTATATAGTAATAATCATTTTTTTTTATTAGAAAATATGTTTTTTATGTGTTTCGTAAGAAAATACTGTGGAGATCAAAATATTTGTTTACATATCGTGCCAAAAAAACTTAAGCCACATAATTCTAGAACTTAATTTTTTGACAAAAATCGATCATTAGCGACCGTGAATAATTGATTTTTGTCAAAAAAAAAAAAAAAAATAAACGTTGTCCAAAATATGTGTCGGTTAAGCTTTTTTGGTGGTTATTGCTCGATATGTAAGATTCGCGATGTGTGAGTTTATTATAAGATTTATTTGAGCTTTCGAAGAGACAGAGGAAGAGACTTAATTTTAAGACTGTATTTACACACAGTACTTTCAGAAGCTCAACTCTTGAGCTTATAGAAAATTAAAGAGGAATACACTCAAAAAAAAAAGACATATACTATTATTAAGGAAAAAAGTTCCTAAATTTAAGTAAAAGATTTTTCTAAGTTTAAGGGCCAATTTCACCAACTTATTTATATATCAATTAATACTTAAAAATAATTTTTCCATACAAAAATTAATCAAAATCGGCATTTAAATATGAATTGATATTTAAATAGAGTTGGTGAAATTGGCCCTAAGTAATTTTTTCTAAGTTTAAGTAAATTTTTACAAAAATCTAGTAAAAATTCCTCAATATTAGTAAAAAATAAAAAGTTCATATCCTTAAAAGTAGTTTATAAGAATACAAGGAAAAATTATCACATTCAAGGACAAGTTTACTGGCTTAAAGGAAATATATACCAAAAATTGGAAAATGCTTTGAAAGTTAAGGGAAATTGTATCCCTAGAAGTAGACAATCTCATTTTAAATCAAAAACTAAACTTTAGAAACTGACTTACTCCTGATTAGTTCATAAGATTTGACTTACTTGAAAAAGTTATTCTAAATTTTAGAAAAATATTTACCAGTTTTAAGTATTTTTTCTTTAAATTATAGAACATATCTTTTATTTGCATTAAGCAAAAAATTTAAGTAAATTTTTCATATTTCTGAGGAATATTTGAATTTGAAATATCTATTTTTTGAAATACAAATAAAATTTTAAAACCCACAAAAAAATGCTTATTCCGGCTGCCTTGTTAGGCACTTGGTTAGAGCGCTTGTGTATCAGTCAGAAGGTTTCAGGTTCAATACTTGTCTCCTCTCAATGAATCAAGATGTATGTATGTTGAATTAATTAAGAATATAATAATAATATGAAGATATAATAAAAAACATTACATGTGGTATAGAATTTAATTAAAAAGAAAAATAAGTACCAGAATTAAAAACATAAAAGATCTTTAAAAAATTTACTCAATTTGGGATCAAAGATGAAAAACATTTTTTGCAAAGCTCTGAATGTAATGGGAAAATTTTACTTAATTTTAGAAAAATTTTACTTAAACATAAAAATATAATTACTATAAACTAGTTCATTAATGAGCTATAAGTTTATTAAATACTAGCTGAGCCCGGCAAACATTGTCGTGAACTCAACAACTTATTTTTTAACTCCAAATTACTCCACCCTGTGGTCACTTGTTGGGTTAAAAACAAAACGAAAACCTACCGGGTATTGACTTGGATCTGTGTTGAAAATTGCAGCTCCATAGCTCTCATAGTTTCAGAGATCATGCGTTAGGCACAAACACATACTACGATTTTATATATTTAGATTTTATTGCTTTCAAGTAAAGTACAGCTTTGGCTGTTTTAGAAAGTTTTCCAAAGTTTTAGTTAGTTTTTCTTTTTGAGTGTAGAAAGGGAAAGTAATGACTTTACCCCTCATATCAAATTGTTTTGCAATTCGCAATTTTCGACCACTTATTGATATACTTATGATGCGCTTTCTTTTCATTTGGTATTTCTCATAAAGAAATTTTTTTTACAATATGGCTATGTGATATAATTTTATTTATTAATATATGAAAATATTTTTAAATTTTAAGAAGTATTTAAAATAAATGTTCGTAAGTTCATTTCCGTGAAAATAACTTTAGGCCCTATTCAGAAAAAAATAATTTAGGTTTACAAAATGTTTAACAAACAAATTTCCATACAAAAAATTTCTTTTATAAACTTTTCGTATAACAAAATAATTTTTTCTGAATACGGCAGTTTAAGTTTGAAGCTAAATCAGATGTGTATATACTATGTATATATGTACAAAAATTAAAAAAAAAACTGCCAGATGGACCGAAACGCGTCGAGTTGACAACGCTGACAACTTGTATTTTTAAATGATATGATAGTAGGTCCGTTTGTTTACGCCAAAATTTGTGCAATTTTGTGCAAATTTGTACTGGATTTTACTGAAATGCGTTCGTTTACACATAAAATTGCAAAAGACAGTGCCAATTGAGAGAGTAAATTGACAGTTGTTGACTGAGAGTCTTCAAATTTTTACTAGACAAATTTTTGCCAGTAAAATCCAGTAGACGAGAAAAACATATGATTCAATAAAATAAACAAAAGTAAGCAAATACAAAGTATAATTTTTTTTAATAAAAACATTTAAAAGAAGAAAAGTTGAAGTAAAAGTTTAACAAAACATTTGAAAATTTTTAAGTTCAAGATGAAACAAATTAAATAATAATAACCGTTAAATATATCAGTTTTTAAATTTAATTTAATTATTTTATTTACTTTAATTCTTTAGAGATGTAAGGTTTATGTATATGTGAATACTTATTTCTGCATACTATTCAGGGTACCAGCCGACCATCAGAAATCAAATATTGATGTATTTTCCTATGCCATTTACCCAGAAAAAATAAAACTAAAAACCAAATACAAGCTAAACTTCAATTTTAGAAATACATATGTATGTATACTATACCGCTTATATATATATCGCTATATCGCTTCAAATTTATAATTATAAAGATGCATGCATCAATTACTAAAAATATGTATTTGATGGGTTTCAAAAACAACGAAAACATTCAACAATATAATCAGCTGTTTTGATTAATCTGCAAATTTTTGCAATTTTTCCGTTCGCGTACTTTTTTGTGCAAGAGACATTCTTGAGAGTAAAATTTTAAAATTACCCAAAATTTACTCAACTGTTGGATTTTAATGGAAAAGTAAACAAACGGACCTAGTCTTAATTTCACCTATTGAGAGGCATGAATAAATATGTATGTGGGTCAATTTAAAAAAAACGCGATTTTTGTGTCCCCGCACTTTACACTACTATTTTAGGTACAAAAAAACAAAAAAAAAACAAAAAACAAAAATGTGAGAGTGATCAGCGAGGAATATGTAACAAAAAAGCGTAATTCTCAAATTTGTATGTTTGTTGTTTTGTTTATTCAGAATAGTGTTTTGTTTCTCCCTCTGACTTCTTCCATAGAAAAGCATGTGTCCCCCGTTAGAATTGTTAGTAAACAAAATAAAATAAAATCAAGAAAACAGTAAATATGCAACATTTAATAACAGTTTTCGAATTATTGCGTTTCTTTCTTGTGTTTTGATTTGTTATAGTCGTCAAAACTTAATTAGTGCGAATTTGGCGTTGCAATGAAAAACTGTCACCACAATTTGCATTGAGCGTCACTTTTTTATAAATCAAGTAATATTACTAGTTTTCAATTTGCATTTAAATAAAGTAAATAAAATATTAAAAAAAGTGTGCATTTGCGTAGTTTTTGTGAACACCATGGTAAGGGCGCGATAAAATTTCATGAGCATCACGCTAATTTTTTTAAAAGTGAATATATTAAATGTAAAAAATTGAAGTTGACAATCATATTTTTATAATATGTGAATTTGAGAAAAAAAATTGCCTACGAAAAAAACTAGAATAGGCAAACATTTCATGAGCATCACTTTTGATATATATTGCTTTATAGCTTAAAAAGCTTAATTCTGATTTTATTTTTTAATTTTCAAGAGTAAAACAACAAAATTAACGGCGGAAAATAAAGCTCGATAAAGCGCGTAATGACGAATATAAAAGAAAAAAGATAGAAAGGTATAATCGTGGTATATTTGAGTTTAATTTTTATTGTTACTGTCTGATTGATGTGAAATTGTTTTACGTTAGTCCAAATCAAATTTTCAACATCAACAAAACATTGCCCACAAATTTAAAGACAGTTCAAGGCACGAGAGATATTCACCAAATAATTACAAAATCCAGAGGTGAATTGATTTACAGATCTCTCTCGTGCTTTTGCAACTTAGACCTCTGGGGGACCGGAAATTCATGCAACTGCCACAAACTTAATTCGAAAGTGGTAAAAATGAATGATAATGAAAAAAAAACAAAGCCGCTTGTCATTTCATGAAGTTTATACAGATTCAAAATAAGAATTCGAATGAAAATTTATAAATTAAATTAAGTTATTGTTTTGCGTCAATTATTTACATATGTGTATAAGTTTCTTCAAGAATTACTTCCTTTTTTCAATTTTTGTTAAAGACATCAAAGAATATGTATGTACATGTTTAGTTTTGTATGAAAATTTTTATTTTTTGAAGAATTTTTGTTTTTTTTTTATTTACTTTTTGAAAAAGAATAAAGTTTTTGTAAAAGAATAAACTTTTTATCGTTAAAATTTAAATTTGGCATTATTTCTTGTTTACGTGCAACAAAATCTCTTGATCGTCACAAAATATCTTGAGCGTCTCACTTAGTTTTGTTTCCTTAAAACGCTTATAACTGCAGTTTTTTTTAATACATTGTTACAAGCCTAATACTTTGCAAGTAACCTCTAAGTTCAAGTCTTTTTTTAACAAAAATTTACATATTTTCATCTTAAAATTTTGAAATAACTAGTCACTTTAAAAAAAAATTAAAAATCAAGGTGAATCGTGATTTTGTGTTTATAATCGAAAAGGTGATTTTCGCAAAAGTCAATCTTGAGAAACAAAAGAACATCGTAGTAAGCTTGAATTTCAAATATTTTTGCATTTTTAGCGATTTTTATACATATTTGGTGTGTGACGCTCAAGATAGAAATCACAGAAAACCTAAAAAAAAATTAAAAAAATATTGATTATTTTGAGAGCCTAAGAGTACCACCGGATTCTTCATCAATTTCTACATAAATTGGCCAGTCTTACAGGCGAATTGAAAAAACTTTAAAAATAAGCAAGAAAAACTCGTTGTGTACGTTTTTTTTTTTTTAATTGACCCATGTATGTGTATATATGTGTTTTTGTGTATGTGTGCATAATTACCATACATAAAAAGTAATTAGTATATAGTTAGAACTATACTAGTTAATTTTAACCAGAACTATAGATTTGAACATTAGGTTGTCATAGGAGCCCAACTAACCGCCTGGCCCACGATGTCGACAAGAAACTTTCTATCGCTTACTTATATTGAAAACAAAAACAACTTTGCTTATTTTGTTTTTGTTTTCAATATAAGTAAGAGATATAACGCTTCTTGTCGACATCGCGGGCCACGCCGTAAATCATTTGTAAACAGTTATATCCCAGTTGGAATACTTTTTTTTGTATTTTTTTATTTATAGTTTTGTTTCTGTAACTTAAAAAAAAACACTGGCTCAACCCGGGTACGAACATGCACTCCTGTACTCCTTTGTACACATAAAGTCGTATAACTGCAGACGTTGTCCTTTTCCGACAAGTATCCTTATTACTTTCAATATGTCTGTATGAGCCTTTGTTTGTGTGTGTGTTGGACGTGATCATAATTAGACAAACACTCACTTTAAACTCAGGGAGAAAATCATTTCGTATATTTGGTGTTTGGTACAACATGAATTTTCCCGCAATTATTTTGAAAATCAGGTACTTATTGTGTTAAATCAAACTGAAAAATAATTATTCTTTAAGAATTTGTATGGAAAAGAAAATAAAATTTTGTTTTTAATATAAATTTTTGCAAGAAAATAATTTTGTCTCATAAAGAATCTAGAACTCAAATAGCCGAGGCAGGTACGTTAATTTAATGACAACTCATGAAATAAATAATATAAGACTGACATATTACCTGCCGTTGAAAAGAGCTGATGAGAGGAAATCGTGCTTAACACCTAGCCAGGATCGAGAAAACTGCAAAAAAAAAATACTATTTCGTCAAGTATAAATACAACGTCCAAGTCAGACCCGGCACTCATTCCTTAAGCAACTACCGATCAGCGAACAACAAATTATCAGCGTTAATAAAATGACAACAATCATTAAACAATCCGTGGTAAGTGTAATAAATCTAATTATTTATTGAAATTATATAAGATATGTACATAATTAATTTTTGTATTGCTTTTTTAGAACTTAAGAAAAAGACGTCTCCTAGAGTATCAGCAAACAGATGCCAAACAAACAGAAGGAGCAGCAGAAACCTTGCCAGCTTATAAAAAGCAACAAATTTGTGCAATGAAGGATAGTGAGGGTAATTCTGTGTTGAGTACAGGATAAAGTAACCAGGATCAATCTGGTGAAAAGTCGTCTCAAGGCGATTTTGTAGAACCTTGTAAAGAGGCAACAAATGAAAATAATACGGCACAAATATTGCCAAAAGAAATTATTACAACAAGTCAATTTCCGCTGCAAGATATAAAAAAAGAAGATCCTTCATGTTCGAGACTAGAAGAAGTAGATGCTGATCAAGAAGCAATAGAATTTATTGAAGACTTTTTTAAAAAAAATGATGAAGAAGATTTAACAATAGACGAACTAAAGGAACATTTGCTTTTAATTGATAAGATGCTTGCCTTTGCCACTGGCAAAGATACTGAAACATACGAAAATGAAATCGATAGGGAACTAGAAGCAGAGCTATTAACCTCTCAGATATTAGAAAACAAAGTTAAAGCCCTGGAAACATTTGAAATTAATATAAAATGTGAAATTGTGCAAGAATTAATCGACAAAATTGAAAAGCTGCAAAATCTTTCAGAGGCATTATACGACAACTATCCAAGCACTTCTACGGTTAGTTTCGCCAAAAGATCGAGTACAAAGGCAGTCGACAAAACTAATGCGTGTCCTATTTCTAAGCTTCAAGAACCTTTGGCACGGGGAATAGAAACATCTTGTTCTTCCACGTCCGTCACCCAAAAACAAAAACAGGTAAAGCCGAAAATGCTGGTGGTAATAGGTCCCAATGGCACGACCGTTGATAAAACAGCTTTAGAGAGCATTAACTGGTCCTTGTCGGGAGCAGCAATAACACGCAAGCTTCTAGTGGAAGTTTTTGACCGAGAAGAATTAGCCTTTCACAATCTTACCGGTAAGCCCTCGCCAGCTTTTATGGATTGTAAGAGGCCAACGAAAAGCCAATTAAATCCTCTAAAAGTAGCCGATATTATGCACTTTATAATGAAGTTTACGTGTCTAACGGCAAAGGAGGTGCGACATGCTATCACAACAAAGTGCGCGGACGAGAACAAGATGTTTCGGCAAAAGAAAATGAAAAGACCAGGTTCTGTTTCAATTTTGCAGAAAAAACCAAAACTGTGATTTAAAATAACACACAATTTTTGTTTTTTTTAAATTTCATCTTTTTCGTTTGGACAATGGCAAGTAGAATTAGGCAGATCTCTAATGTGACATATTGTAAAGTGAAATTGGTAAAGAAACAAATTGGCCAACATTTTTAAGTTAAAGAAATGAAAATTTTATATATTTATATGTATGTATTTATTATGTGTGAGTGTATGTTTGTATAAATGCGTGTATAATTTATTCGATGTGTGCTTGCGGATATATGTAGTTATGTTAGATATAAGTCTTATATTATAGGAAAATAATTGTGGGTTTCAAACGATAGTCTTAAGTGTCATAGTGTCATAATCTTTTAAATTATTTTAATATATTTGTTTTTGCTTTTGTTACTTCTTTTAAACAAAAAATGTAAAATATGACAGGATGTCACTTAAGGCTACAGTTTGAATACCCCAAATATATATGTTTATATGTTTAGTATATTATTAAAAATCCATCGCTGCAAATAGAATCTAACTCAAATTCTCTTTGTTCTAAGTTTTTTTTTTTTTAATTATGTATTATGTATAGAAATTAAAAATATTAACTTTGTTGTGCATATGTACATATATAAATTTCAATAGTTTAAGAACAAAATAATATTGTATTATGTTGATAAAATTAGTCAAAAATTTATAAAATATATTTATTACAACTATTAAGTCAAACTTATATGAAAATATTATCAAAATAATTTTTTCCAAACGATTCTTAGTCATGTGATGTTGAACATCTCAGTTGCAACAAAAAATAAATAACTTTGATATACATATGTGATTAAATAAAAAGACAAAAAGAGAAAACTAAATGCATTTTATTTAAAATTTTTTAAAAAGATAGTCAGGTATCGTTGGCAAATATGTTAAGTCCACTTTTTGTGCAAAGATAGTTTTTACTGTAGAATTCTACAGTAACTCAAAACACATCATTTCCAAAAATTTAAATGTCGTTATGTTTCGGAGTTATGTTGTTTTTTCTTGCTGTTATGCTGTGGTAACCAAATATGCTAAGTCCAGAGAAAATAAAAAAAAACACCTGTTACGTGCAGCCGAAAAAATTGCATTTAGTGTACTTGCATTTATTTCACAAATAAATTTTTGTATTAATTTAAAATAACAAAATTAATAGTTTCGATGTCCTCACACACATTCAGTTTCACTAAATTTATACAGTTTTTTGGCCCTCCTAAAAAATTAAAAAGAGGACGACTAAGCCAACGATAAAATATTCGTACATATGTAATTATATTCACATATATGCAAACTTTTCATTAAAGACCCTATGTTTTTCTAAGTACTTATAATCCGAATATTTTTATGACAATTATTTCACAAATAATGTGAAAGTTTAAGTAAAATATCCGAATTTTATCAATTTGTGCGTGGTCAGCAACCAAAACTAATAAATTTTTTTAACAAATTTGCATAATTTTCACATTCTTGCCAAAAGTTGTTAGTTTATCAATAGTTTTCTATATTGCCTGATATATAAACTTAAGGAATCCTTATTTTTTTTCTTACATGTGTCACAGTAGCGAAGCAAGTTCAATGCAATACAGCAACTTCACAATATAAACAGAATCAGCTGTATATATCTTGTATTTTGTAATCAGCTGTGTTAAAGGCTTTCTGATATTTTGCAATTTTCTTATTAACAGTTGGTACGAATAATCAAAACAAAAACGAAAAGTATAAGAATGTGAAATGAAAACAAACAGGTGTGACTATTCCAACCAATTCATATTCAAAAATTTGTATTTTCTTACTAAAAAGAAAAAATTTTTGCGATAATTTATATAATAAAATTCAGCCAAAAATTTTGTCATTCCTAAATAGTTCTTAAATGCAATAAAAATTTAAAAACTAAAGCATTTTCTAGAGTAAATATTTTTCAATTTGGAATACAGCTAATAAGAAAATATAAAAATTTTACTATCCAAGAAGGACACCACACAAGAAAATCGTACACAAAGTAACTGTCTGAGTAAGATAAAGAGAAAAAGTAAAAAAATTACAATCAGTAAATCTTATTTTTGATGAAACTAACTAGCTGTTCCTATTACGAATAATTTTTTGTAACGACCGAATTCGAAAATAATAGGAATAGATAATTACTTTTTTTATACTTTTTTTAAAGTAAAAGTCTTTGTCTCTATGTGGTAAATAAAAGAGCCTAGTCAATTTGATAATTTATCAATTACACTTTAAAAGATGACTTTAGTTGCCATTGCCCGAACGCAGAAGATGAAATTAAAAAGAAATAGAAATAATGCACGAAGTTATTTTAAGTCAATATTCATCTTTTTTCTGCAAAATTGAAGCAGAACCTGGTCTTTTCATTTTCTTTTGTCGAAACATCTTGTTCTCGTCCGCGCACTTTGTAGTGATGGCATGTCGCACCTCCTTTGCCGTTACACACGCGAATTTCATTATCAAGTGCATAATATCGGCTACTTTTAGTGGATTTAATTGGCTTTTCGTTGGCCTTTCACAATCAATAAAAGCTGACGAAGCTTACCGGTCAGATTGTGGAAGGCTAATGCTTCTCGGCCAAAATTTTCTACTAAAAGCTTGCGTGTTATTGCTGCTCCCGATAAGGAGCAGTTAATGCTCTCTAAGGCTATTTTGTCAACGGCCGTGACATTAGGTCCTATTACCACCATACCATCTTGGTCTGTTTCTATTCCCTGTGCCAGGGGTTCTTGAAGTTTGGAAATTGGACACGCATTAGTTTTGTCGACTGCCTTTGTACTCGATCTTTTGGCGAAACTAACCGTAGAAGTGCTTGGATAGTTCTAGTATAATTCCTCTGAAAGATCTTGCAGCTTTTCAATTTTATCGATTAATTCTTGAACAACATTATATTTTATATTGTTCTCAAATGTTTGCAAGGCTTTAACTTTGTTTTCTAATATCTGATAGGTTAATAGCTCTCCTTCTAGTTCCCTATCGATTTCATTTTCGTACATTTAAGTATCTTTGCCTGTGGCAAAGGCAAGCATCCTATCTATTAAAAGCAAATTTTCCTTTAGTTCGTCTGTTGTTACGTCATCTTCATAAATTTTGTTTTTTAAGTCTTCAATAAATTATATTACTTCTTCATCTGTTTCGTATTTGGCTGCTACTTCTTCTACGGGTGATTCAGATTTGTCGCAACATTCTTTAGTAGTCTCCCTCTGTGCTGCATTGTGTTTTTCTTCTTTTACTGAACTCCATTCTCATGGGCATAATCTAGAACATGAAGGATCTTCTTTCTATATAAGCAGCAGAAACTGACTTGTTGTAACAATTTTTCTTGGCAATATTTGTGTTGTGTTATTTTCATTTGTCACCTGATGTTCAGTTGTTGCCTCTTTACAAAGTTTAGTTTCTGCAAAATTGACTTGAGACGACTTTTTACTCACTCTTATTCCAGTTGTCGACATCGTCGTCACTTTAACACAATACCAAATAATTGGGGCTTGTGCACATGTTGTCGAAAACAACTGATTCCTGTTGGCAGGTTTATGATATATTCTGGACCTTATGGAACGAAAATAGATTGTCAGTAGCACAAAATTATTATAGAGAGCGAATAAACAAGGCCTAATAATTTGGTATTGTGTTAAAGTGACGTCGATGTCGACAACTGGAATAAGGGTGACTAGCCTTAGCGAGTTACAGAAAACCAGCCCAACTAATATGCTGGTCTTATTGTAAATATATCCTGCATTGGCCTTTTAATTGACATACTTGCTCAACCTATTTGATCTCCTGATTGTCTAAAAGATAAGTTTTTTCTGGGCCAAAAGGTAAATGTATGAGAAACAACATTTTATTTTTGTGTTCTATATAAGCTCTTAAATGAAAAAAATTCTTCATTGTGAACTGAAGCCAAGAGTACCTGAATTTCATTATAATGACGGAAAAATCTAAATTGTACCATTCACTAAATAAGTACGGGTATATCACATATTTTTTGACTGAGTTTTAAATGATTAAACTTGTTGTCAATCAATAAATGTGTGTCTGTTCAGTCAGCATGTGGAAGATTGTTTTACCAAACTGAGTATTTATCGAATGCTTTAGATGATCAAAACCTGATTAATCAGTTATGCGCTTAAAATAAGACTCGAAAATTATTTTCAGAAATACGCTAAAAGTGAATGTTTAAAAAACAAAAACAACAAGCAAGCTCGTGTAGTAAAATCAAAAAATATAAAGTGTAAATTTTTATAGACATAAATTCGTAAGTAATAACACAAACTGTCTCGAAAGTGAATCGAAATTGATCAGAAACGCTAGTCATAAAATACTTTTTTAGAAGACTTGCAGCTATAGTACAATTTTCTCCCGAATGAAGAGTCATTTTCGACTCGAAAACGAGCGCATAATTTCTTATTTTAAACGCGTGGAGGAGTCGACAAATACTCGGATATGATCATTAATTTCATAACATGTTGGTTGGGTGTCTAATTATTCTCAAGTTTCACACATCTCCATACACACAGGAACACGCATTCATATTTATCCATGTCCCTCAATTGGTAAAATTAAGAACATTATAAAATTTTAAAGTGAAATATGTTTCCTTTTTCGATCTTAGTATTTTAAAAAAATGGTTCATTGCGATAAAATAATATTCAAAATAATAAATTAAATTTTTTT
The DNA here is from genome assembly GCA_949987645.1 of Tachina grossa. Classification (NCBI taxonomy): domain Eukaryota; kingdom Metazoa; phylum Arthropoda; class Insecta; order Diptera; family Tachinidae; genus Tachina; species Tachina grossa. The sequence continues at coordinate 65,221,894 of OX465275.1, read as the reverse complement.
AAATTGAATGCTATTCATAATATTTAATTCTACAAATACTGCACCTCTTGAAGGAGCAAATGCTTAGATTTAAATAAACTTTTAATGGCAATTTCCGTTTCTGAGGAAAATAACAGCAGGACGACAGCATTTTCTACATGTTGAATAGAGGATCTACATGTATTGTTACACACCTCTTTAGTGTAAAAAATTAATTAACATTACAACGTTTCTTTCCCCCCCCCCCGTCTCTCTAGCCTAACAAAGTAATCAGCTTAGCAATAAGACTTGCATAGTGTAAATTGGTAGTAATAATTTATTTGATAATTTGCAAAAATAAGTTAGTTAGCATGAGAAGTATCATTAAAAATTTCGTTCAAAAACATTAAAGTGTTGGTATTTAAAAACTTTGAACAATAATAGAATTGAGATCTAAATAAGAACCGAAATGAAGCTTGATACAATACCTTATAATATAGTTTCCTATAAATTTATTTTTTGAACCGTTTGATATCTAAACAACATGCTTAAATTTTTTTTTTGTATCTGTGTTCCAAATAGAACAAGAATGGCAAAAGCACGTAGCCAAAAAGCCAGGGTATCCCACGTGTAGAAGCTTCCTTCGGTTGCTGTGAACGACCTATACCTTCGTATAGGAAGTAGGAGTTTCCAAGCTACACTCCTAGAGTTTTTTATGGTCTCCACCAGTTAAATCTTATTAAAAACGTTTGCACGTGATAATGGAAAATTCCACAAAAAACTAACTGTAAGCGATACAGTTAGTTGCGGTAACCATTAACAAGTGCGAGTGAGACGCAAAACTCTCGAAGGCCAATAAACAACAGTGGCCTGGTTGCATTTAAGAAATAATTGCTAACGACGCGTGATATTGACTCGCCCAGAGCTGCTTTACGACTGCAACATGCTCAACAGACAAGATTCTTTACGAGATTAAAGGTGCGGACACACTTGTCAAACATTTGCCCAAATAAGCGTAACAACAAACACTAAGTCCCAAATCACACTATGCAAGTCTTATTGCTAAGCTGATTCGTTTCAGGGAGAGAGAGACGAGGGGAACAGCAACGTTTCTTTTCCCCCCGTCTCTCTAGCCTAACAAAGTAATCAGCTTAGCAATAAGACTTGCATAGTGTAAATTGGTAGTAATGAAAAAAAGTTTTTATCCAGACACTTGTTTATCAAATTAAACAGTTTCGAACACAACTAATGGACAATGTCATAGAATCCAACAATATTGGGTACTCTTTAACTTGATAAACTTTTTTCTGAATTGAAAGATTTTTCATTAGCATTTAGTGGTTTCACAAGTGTGACCGTACCTTAACTAACTATACATTTTTCGTATACATATCGAGCCATAACCGCAAAAATAGGTTAAGCGACACATTTCTTGGACTTCGTTTTTTTACGAAAATCGACTATTTACGATCGCAAATAATCGATTTTGGTCGAAAATTTAAGTTTGAAAATTATGTCGCTTAAGCTCTTTTGGCGGTTATGGCACGACATGTTAAATTTTCTCATTTACTCAAAGAACGTCATAACTCAAAAAATTTAAATTTTGATTTAATTTTTTTTTGATTTTGATGTAAAATTTTTATAGAAATACATTTGTTGTTTAGTCAGCTATTGAGAGAAAAATTCAATTTAATTTTTTATTAAATTATAAAGTTGCGTGTAAATTGAAAACTTTAAACTAGTTTTCGGGCAAACTAGTTTTTTGAGTTATGAGCGATATGTACATTGTAAATTGTATATACATGGAACAGAATATTTGTAAATAAGAGAAAGAGAAAATAAGTTAAAATCATATGGCACAATGATAAGTCCCAGTTCACACTACGTAAATCTTATTGCTCAGCTTGTCACTTTTTCTTCTTAGAACATTCATCGGCGTCTTTATAATGGAAGTCTTGATTTAGAGCAAATATATTTTATGTATAGTTTTGTGTATGCATGTATGCTTTTTTTAACATTACGAATGAGAGAGCAAAACGTATTGACTGCATATGCAGCTGAGTACTCGTTTCTTTTCCTCTCGTCTTTCCACCTTACAAACTAATCATTTACACTTGGCAATAACACTTGCATATTGCGAACTAGAACTAATTGTCTAGGAAACTTTTTTTTTTGAAATTATAGTAATAGGAATTGTATCAAGGAAGAGCTCTGACATTATTTTAATCGCAGTTATTTTATTCAGGTGGGTTTTCGGAAGGAAATCTTGGCTTTATGTTCTCTTTCATACTTTTGACCTGCATTTTTCAGAATTTTTTACCTAAGGAATAACAGATATATATTTTATTTTGCGTAAGTTGAACCAATTTATATGCGTGAATTTCATTTATGCTTAATTCATTCATAATTTGGCAGAAGTAAAACCATAGATGTCAAAATTAGCGCATGAGATATTTTTTTTTTAATCTTAAATTGTGATGAAAGTTTACATATTATTATCGGTTAAAACTAGGATCTCTGCTGCAACCTTAAAATCAAAACGAAGTACATATGTAATTGTTTTAAACATACATATATATATATATGCATATAAATACATGATTTAATTTTACTAAGAACCAAGAAGTTAATGATTGGAGTTATTGATATATTTACGCCGCAAGTACTGGAACAAAAAGTCGAATGATCCCCTTAAGAATTAATTAAAAGTTGGAAGATCACTGTAATGGCTCATTTGATATTTATCAAACGAAAAACTTTAAATATTTTTATGTTTCACAACGATATACATAATCACTCCCTTATGGAACAAAATATGAATCAGAATTCCTACATATGACTTATGAAAAATCGAGATAACAGCTGTTGGTGTAAATTCGCTGTTGTCTTACTAATTGTTACAATTGAGAAAATAAAATTGTTTTATTGTTGTTGTATAAAAAGCAATAGCTATATATTGCATTTGCAAACGTGTGTTCATAAAAAACTAAAAAATGAAATTCACACAAAATTGTTAAAAGTGACAAATTTTAAGTAAAAATTAAGTTTTTGTGAAAATTATATAATATTATATTGTGTAACTTAAGGTCAGTGGTATTTCACAACTACTGACTGTAAATTGTGGCCCAAATAATGTGACAAATTTTCGTAATTAAAAAGTTATTACAAAAAATAATTTATAAGGGCATTCATTGTATTTGGTATTTGGAAATATCGATGGCTTAATATAAAAAGGGAGTATCTCAGTTTTTTTCGAAATCGCGTTTTTAACGTTTTCTGGTAGTCAATGTATAATTACATCCTTCTTCACGAACGAAGTAAGTAACAATTAAAAATAAAATTTTTATTTAATTTAAAAAAATTGTCCTTGCATAGTTAGTTTTTATTCAGTTTTTTCTTTCTCCTGTAAAATATCGAAAATTCAAGTTACGACTTTTTTATATTAAGCCATCATATTGTTTGATAGCCACAAAGTTACGACCGATGACAAAGACTCATCCAGAGGATAAGTTTTTGTTGATTCCAGAAGTGGTGGTAAACAAAACAATTGCTAAAGCTGTTCATATGAGATAGAATACGTTGTAAAGTCCTTCCCCATACGGAACTCCACAAGAAATCAGGATTAGGTGAATGAAAATAGTTTCGGAAAGCTCATCTGTACTCAAAATATGTACATCACACATGTATTATACGACGCATGCAACAAATTGACCAATTATTCTAACATAATGCTGTTGGAGGCTTCTTTGTGCCTAACATAGGGGCCGGCCAACTTTTTTTTGATCCGAAAGTGTCTACATAAATTCGTAATACTCTACGCTGGACAAGAAACTATTCCAGCAATAACAACGACAACATTTAACAGATGGTGCTGCTCAACAGCGTGCTGCCAAATAAAAATGTACGCAAACTGTTAAGAAGGTTCCAGCAAGTCAGCTTATTTCGAAAATGAATCAAAACGGTAAGTGCTAACAGAAATGCGTATAATACCACGATTTGCTGCACATAAACGCTTGTGATATAACTGACCAGTAAACTACTCCAGCAACTTATATTGATTTGGCCGGGCCACCTTTAACAGCTGGTGCTGCTCAAGAGCACTCAAGAGTACCACATGCTATACAAATGTACGCAATCTTACTTAAAGATATCTGGATTGATGATGAAAATGGATCAAAACCGATATTAATTTATATGGAAAAGAAATGAATTTCTTTTAGTTTCAAATAATTATTTTATATGTTTTTTTCTCTTATTGAATCCCCTGGCGGATAAATTCAGTTTCTGCTTAAATACTTTGCTTTCCATTATACAAAGCAAAGATACAGTGCCACTACTGGTTTATTCTTTATATTTGTTAGAAAAAAACACCGGGAGCCATTTCAGTATTTCTACCTGAGTATGGAAGGAATTCTGCTTTCTTTTAAATTGCTAGATAGTTCGATTTGGAAGGATAAAAACTTGTCCTCAGACATTATTCTGTATGTCTTAACATTCGCAGCTACCTATAGTTGAACAGAATGAAGTGTTTAAGCCAGAACCATATGGAAAAAGAAAAGTTACACTATCTAACATATTAGTATAAACCTACGAGCATCAGAGGAAGCATGGGTGACAAAGGCTAATACACAACAATGGAAAGGTCACTCTGAACGTTTCCAACTTGGCATATGCTACAATTAAGCATAAGGTATTACATTTGCGGATATTTACAACTATATTTTTACCTGAATATGGAAGGAATTCTGCTTTCTCTTTAATTGCAAGATCCTTCCGTTTGGAAGGATAAAAACTTGTCTTCAGATATTATTGTGTATGTCTTAACATTCTCAGCTACCTATAGTTGAACAGAACAAATTGTTTAAGCCAGGACCATATGGAAAAAGAAAAGTTATATTATCTACAATATTAGTAGACATCAATAACCATAAACCTACAAGCATCAGAGGAAGCATGGGTGACAAAGGCTAATGCACAACAACGTAAAGGTCGCTCTGGACGTTTCCAACCTGGCATATGCTACAATTTGTTCACAAGGTATTACATATGCTGATAAAGAAAATCAGCAGGAAAATATACATGCATACATCCTTGAGTATTTACATTTATATTTTTCCTAGAATTCGAGAAAAATTAATGCTTGATGTGCATGCACCGGAAATATTGTCCGCCAGATTGGAATCTGTGATTTTACAACTAAAACTTTTACACATAAGGAATCCCAAGGATTTTGCAAAAATTGTTAATTAGGTTTGTTTAAGTTAAGTTATGGCTATGTTTAATAACACAACGCCACGATGATTTTACCCTTAAGAAATTAATAAGCAATTAATTAAATATTAAAGAACTTTCATCAAGTTGAAATTTTCTTTTATGCTCCTATTTAATATTTTCACGAGGTATACCCACATAGTTCACCATAACTCGAAGGCAATATGTCTAACGTCGATTAATAAAACAAAATCGGGTAATTAACAAAATTTAATTCAAATCATCTTAACATGGTAAGCTAAAAAAAAATTAATTGTTTCTTAGTTATTCGCAAAATAAATATTAAAAATATTTTTTTTTGAAATGAGACATTTTTAGATTTAGTTGAACTGTAGTGAATTTTAATCAGAAATAATTTCTTATTCGGGCTTAAGTTCAGTAATTTCATTTCTTATTGAATGAAATATTTTTATTAATTAATGTGAGTTTCTAAAGAAGAGGAGAACAATTAAATTAGACTTTTAAGCTGGAGGAAATACCGATATTTTTCTGTGCAGCAACGCACTTTATCAGCACCCTAGTCTACTTGGGTAGAAATTGTTATTAACATCAGCTATTTATTAACGTAAATTCTAATGAAACGGAATGTGAGAAATGATTGTTGTGTACAATTATTGATTTACCTTTGGTAAATACATATGTAAGTATCACTATTCATTTTCCATTTTTTTCATTTTTTTATTTAGGTAAGCACGAAGTTATATTACTCTACCTACATATGTTTAACTATTCTTGCTTATCTTTTACGATCATCACATTAACTTCGTGCAAACCTAAATAGAAAAATGAAAAAAAATGGAAAAACAGGGGAAATGAATATTGATACTTGCATATGTATTTATCAAAAGTAAATCAATAATTGTACACAATAATCATTTCTCATATTCTGTTTCATTAGAATTTGCGTTAAATAGCTGATGTTAATAACAATCTCTAACCAAGTAGATAGACTAGGGTGCTGATGAAGTGCGTTGCTGCACAGAAAATTATCGGTATTTCCCCCAGCTTAAAAGTCTAATTTAATTGTTCTTCTCTTCTTTAGAAACTCACATTAATTAATAAAAATATTTCATTTAATAAGAAATAAAATTACTGAACTTAAGCCCGAATAAGAAATTATTTCTGATTATAATTTTTTTTAATTAAATATTTTTTTCTAAAAGCTCATAAAAATTTAAAAACTGCAAAAAAATCTAAGAGACCTTGCGTATGGTAGATGGAAAAGATTAAAAACAACAGACCTACGTCAAAAATATTATATCGCCAAGAAAAAAGTCAATAAATTATATTGTTAAAATTCCTTTTTTTAGGTTTTATATTTAAGGAAACATTTGTATGGACAAATAATAAAAAACGAACTTAAAGTCACTTCATTCATCATTTATTGATTATTTAAAAAACACAACACACATATTCATACACATTATACACATAAAAAAAGAAAATAAAAGAAAAATAATCCTTTTATTTACTAACACTAGTTTTCAATATTGTTTTTGGGAGTTGTATGAATTTTGTTTCTTAAACACACACAAGAAAGTAATATGAATGATTTTGTAATATTAATTAAAATATTTGTAATATCAATAAAAAAATTGATTTAATTTTAACCTATAAACAATTTGATAATATCAATTAAGTTTATCCACTCAAATTAATTAATACAAGTAAAAATTTAATTGAATCAATAAAATTCTTAATTGAAAATATTAATTGGTGAATACTTTTTTCTGTGTATATCTGAGAACTTCGTTATTTTTTATAAAATTAATTACTAAATTATCTTTTTGATTATTTTATTTATTGAATAGGCCCACAATATATAAAATCCATCAATAATGATTTTTTTTTTGCTTTTTTTTAATACATGTGGATATATGAGTACGGTATTGCCATAAATTTTTTTCTTTAATTGTTGCTGTTGTTGTTTAGTTAATTTTTGATTGGTTTTTAAATAATAACGGAATAAATTATCAATTAGTTATATATACACAAGTTTACAGTAGAGGTGAAAAACTATCGATAGTGTCAATATCGAAAGTTGTTGATAGTCTATAAAACTTTTCGATATATCGATTCAAGACTATCGAAAGTTACAACGATACTACCAATATATTTTTAAGCAAAACAAAATAAACAAAAAATATAATTTTATTTGTCAGTTCAATAAATAACAAAACTAAAATAATTGCATGAAAAATAAATGAGATCAGTGGAAGAAATTTTCGGTCATGCAGTTATTTTTGTTTATGAAAAGTAACATATTTTAATTTTTTTTTTTTTGGATTAGGCGGTATATCATTTACTATCGATAGTGTTCAGAAAACATCGATTGTTTTCAAGTATTAATCGATTGCAGAATTAAAACCTCGATAGTCACAAAAAAATTAATTATCGATAGTATCGATAATGCCATCGATAGTTTTCCACCCCTGGTAAGTAATTATTTTTCAGTGTAAAATAAATAAGTAGACAAATTTGAAATGTATATAATTTATTTAAAATAACTACATATTTTGGAAATATTTTCAAGTCATGTTTTAAAACCCAAAGATATTCAATTCAACTTCTGCTTACTATTTTTAAAAAACTACGTAATTTAATTTGTAGGCAATCAAAAAAGTAAGCCATTATATAGTAAGTACTTCAGATGGTAATGTCTATTTATTTACTGGGTTGTTTTTTATGGGAATTGTTAAAATTTAAAATTTTTTTTAACGCACTAATAATCCCAAATTAATATTTAACTTATTAAGTAAAATATTTTTTTTAATTAAAAATACATTGAAAATTATTATTGAGGGGTTAAGCTGGATCCTATGAACAATACAATCTGTTATTTTTTTTTTTCAAAACACTTCAAAGTGTTTCCATTATGTTTTTCTGTGTGTTTTGGGTATACGAATTTCCGAAACCATTTTGATTTTATTTTCAATGCAACAAAGCTTATTATTTAAATTAATCAGTTATTCACCCAATAAGGCGGTTTGATCATTTGCTTTAAGAATTGAATATTTGCCATCAGTGTTGCATTGACGAAATTCATCATGTTCTGGAGGAAAACAACATACTTTAGGTGTTTTGCTCATATGAAAAATTTGTGGGAAAAAAGGTAGCAAAACAAGGTTTTTGCCCCAAGACACGTACTTATATGGAAATGCACTACACAAATTCTTAAAAAAAAAGTTTTAAGATTTTTGACATGAATTAACCCATTACTGGCCAGTAATCCTACTAATATTATGAATGTGAAAGTTTGTATGTTTGTGAGATTAGTTATGTGTTTTGATAAAATTTGATTAACGAATAACATATGATTAGAGTTTGGGATTTCCCGTACTTTTGCACTTCCCGGGAAACGGGCATGAAAAAATCTCGTTTCCGGGAATTCCCGGATCCCGGCAAAAACTAATTTTCTAAATTAAGTACATTTATTAAATGAAAGTTGGCGAAATTTCGATAGTTTTATTAATGTAAGCATTCTTTTTAAATACAAGTTAATACAAAAACAGTTCTAAGACAAATTTTTAACTGACTTCAAGCAAACAGAATATAGTTTATTCTTAGTAACTAGTAAGAAATCATATAAAGACTAAGTGACGACTGTTACCGCAATTAGCAAATAATTTTTTAATTAGACTTCGAAATCATTTTATTTAAAATTTGCTTTGTTTGCCTTTTATTCTTTTTGAAAAATTTCCAGGAGGATTCTTATCGTTAAGTACACGCAAGTTACGTTACTATATTCAGCTGCGCCAAATTTTACATAGCCTGAGCCACAGTCTGTATAAATTTCTTTCATTCATTACTTCAAGTTCGCTTAACATCGAATAATTATTTACTTTAGGAAACAATTATATCATTGCAATCATTGATATTTATACAATGTATTCCAATTTCTCATCTTATAGTGATTAAACGACAGTCATTAAGGCTGTTTCAGACTATATTACAATTATTAATATTTTTGACTAAAATGCCCCGCTGATCTAATTTCAGTTTCAAAAATTTCAAAAACAATTACAAGTCTGCATGTCAGAGTCTCATTTTCCATAAAAATATTAATAATTGTAATATACGAGTAGTTTGAAATGGCCTTTACGAAATGCGTCGCGGATGTAGCCTTCGAGTTAAGCTATATTTTTTCTAGTATGACTTCAATTTATGGAATGTTTATGAAATTTCCGTATAGATTTTAACAGCTCATATTTCTATTTTTTATTAAAAAACAAATTTATGGATATTTAACTACTTGTTTCTCGTTGTCCAAGGAATTCTTTCTTGAAACGGAAATAAAATTTTAGAATTTGTTTTTGTTTTAAATAAAATTGTTAGAATGAAAAAATTCCTTTGAACGGCGTATTCGTATTGAAACAGACGGTGAAAAACGTATCAACTTTAAAAGAGAACTTAAGTGATTTCATCGTGTAAATTTAGTCATACCATCACTCAAATGACCTTTAGTAATATATGTATATATAAAAAAACACTGAAAATTTTGATATTAAAGTAAAAAAGGATTATGAATGAAAATAAATGAAACTTTATAAATATGTGTGCACAAAAAAGTCTATATATTTATGAAATAACATGTACTTTTAATTTCCCGTTTTCGCGGGAAAATCTCAAAAATTTCCCAAGAATATTAGGTAGTCATTTCCCGGGATTTCCCGCCCGTAAATTCACGTTTCCGAAACCCTAAAAATGATCCATATTAAAATAAGGGATACTCTTAAGGGCGTAAAACACGTAAAAGTAGTATTTTTGGTAAATATTATGTTTGTACTTAACTTGGTATAAATACAGTTTATAGAACAATTTTCGTTTCATCTTTACTAATATTCGTATTGCACCTTTATTGCAACAAAAGCATAATTCAAAAATTATAGTTTTGTAGACAATGGGTTAAATGTGTTATTTTAAAAATATAAACTATTTTTTCGCGACAGGAGCGCGTACAAGCCGTTTATATGAAATTTTTACACAAGATAATATATGATATAATGATTCTTTCTGCATTGTTTACTCCATTATCGAACTTTTTGAGATATGCTTATGCTGCCATAAATGAGCGATATTTATGTCGTTGTGAAAAATAAAAATATTTATAGTTTATGGTTTGATAAATGACAAGTGAGCTATTACAGACAGTGGTCTCCAAAATTTCAATTCTCTTAAGCGAATCCTTCGACTTTTTCTTCCAGTACTTGTGGCTGATATCAATACCTCCACTGATCATTAACTTCTTGGTTCTTAGTAAAATAAAATCATATATGTATGTATGTATGTATGTGTACTTGTATTTGAGCCAATTGTTTACTTTCAGCACTATTTACGATTAAAACAATATCTCACGCCCCGATTTTGACATTTAGTTTTAGTTCTGCCAAATTATGAACGGACTTAAGCATCAACGAAATTCACGCATATACATAAATTGGTTTAACTTACGCAAAATAAATTATACATCTGATATTCCTTAAGTATTTATAAAATTGACAAAAAAATTCTGAAAAATTAAGGTCAAAAGTATAAAAGAGAATATAAGGCCAATATTTCCATCCTAAAATCGATCTGAATAAAATAACCTCCAAGCGATTAAAATAAGCTCCAAGCGCTTCCTTGGTACAATTCCTATTACTACAATTTCGTAAAAAAAAGTTTCCTAGATAATTAGTCCCAGTTAGCACTATGCAAGTGTTATTGCTAAGCTGATTAGTTTGTAAGGTGGAAAGACGAGAGGAAAATAACCGAGTACTCAGATGCATGTGCTGTCAATACGTTTTGCTCTCTCATTCGTAATGTTAAAAAAAGCATACATGCATATACAAAATTATACATAAAAAATATTTGCTCAAAAACAAGACTTTCATTGTAAGGACGCCGATGAATGTTCAAATAAGAAAAAGTGATAAGCTGAGGTGTAAGACTTGCGTAGTGTGTACTGGGACTTACCATTATGCCATATGATTTTTACTCTTACAAATATTCTCTTTCTCTTACAAATATCCTGTTCCATGTTGTACATATGTACAATCAGCGATGCCAATTTGGTGCTTTTGGCACTATATTTAGTGCTTTTTGAAGACTCGAAACGCCAAATTTTGAGCGTTAGTGCCAAACTAAGAAAAAGCACTAAGTAGTGCTTTTAAGAAATTTGCGTATTTCTTAAAATTACTTTGATAAAAACTTGGTGTATTTATTTGTTTAGGGTAAAGCATATTTTTTTCGTCTGATATAGTTAATTAAAGATGTTGATAATATTGCCGAAATAGAGAATAGCTTAGAAAACATTTTGTAATCTCACTCGTTTTTCACGTTGGTGCTTTTTACGCGTTGTAGATTTCAAAATTACGCTTTTTAGTGCTTTTTTAAAATTCTGATGTGCTTTTAGAGCCAAAAAAGTTGGCATCACTGCGTACAATACACATATCGCTCATCTACTCAAAGAATGTCATAATACAAAAAACTATTTTGTCCGAAGACGAGTTTAAGGTTTTAAATTTACACACAACTTAATAACTTAATAAAAAAATGAAATTGAATTTTTCTCTCAAGAACTGACCAACCAAGATATTTGTATGAAATTTTTACACAATATAACGATCGATATGATAATTAATTAAGCACCATTAACTCAAAAAATTCCATTTTTTGAGTTATGACGTTCTTTGAGTAAATGAGCGATATATATTAATCTCGTAAAGAATGTTGTCCGTTGAACATGATCTTTAGATATCAAGAGGTCGTGAAAGTAAATTTATAGGAAACTATATTATAAGTTATTGTATCAAGCTTCATTTCGGTTCTTATTTAGATCTCAATTCTATTATTGGTCAAAGTTTTTATATACCAACACGTTAATGTTTTTGAACGAAATTTTTAATAATACTTCTCATGCTAACTAACTTATTTTTGCCAAATTATCAAATAAATTATAAATCTGTAATGTTAATTAGTTTTTTACACTAAAGAGGTGTGTAACAAACAATACATGCAGATCCTTTATTCAACATGTAGAAAATGATGCCGTCCTGTTGTTATTTTCCTTAGAACCGGAAATTGCCAAACATCCAAACATTTTTTCCTTCAAGAGTTGCAGTAGTTGTAGAATTAAATATTAGGAATAGCACTTTTTTGTAATTTATTATTTTGAAGATTATTTTATCGCAGTGACTTATTTTTTTAAAATACTTAGATCGAAAAAGGAAACAAATTTCACTTTAAAATTGTATAATGTTCTTAATTTCACCAATTGATGGGAATCTGTGAGACATGGGAATAATTAGACACCCAGTTAGCATTTTATGAAATTAGTGATCATATTCGAGTCTTTTTCGACTCCTGCGCGCGATTAAACTAAGCACTTATGCGCTCGTTTTCGATCCAAAAATGAGCACACTACAAAGTTTGCGAACGAGAACAAGATGTACAGACAAAAGGAAATAAACAAACCAGGTTCCTTTTCAAATTTGAAGAAAAAATATGAATATTAACTTCAAATATCTTCCTTCGTACATTATTTCTTATTCTTTTAAATTTCTTCTTCTTCGTTTTGACAATGGCAACTAGAGTTAACCAGACCTCTAATCATATATCTTTTAAAGTGTTACTAGTAGAGAAACAAATTGACTAAGCCTTTTTATTTAGAACACAGAGACAAAAACTTTTACATTAAAAAAAATTTACAAAAACAAAAAAGGAATTTATTTTTCCCAAAATTTTCGATTTCGTTCATTACAAAAAAAAAAAAAAAATATTCGTAATAGGAATAGCTAGCTAGTTAATTTCGTCAAAATTAAGATTTACTGCACATTATTATTATGCTTTAGTATTATGAAATGTATGGAAATGTTTATAAAAATATACTTTTTTAGAAATGATTTATTGAGTGTTAATTTTTTAAGAAATCTTTACAAGAAACAATTACTCTTCTCTTATTTTTAAATAAGAGAGAAGATATACCACCGAAATACAAAACCGAGATTTCTGTTTGACTTTCCATGCCTAATTTATAAAAATGCTTAAAAAGTATTATGCAATAACGCATTGCTGATGGTACGAATGGTAAAATTTAATACATCCTTGAAAAAATCTTTTAGATGATGTACTTTTTTAAATAAGTTGTCTTGGGACAAAATGCGAAAATATGCACAAAAACAACTTTAATATAGAACTGTTTTTTAGACACACTCCAGCTCATGAAAGTTCCCATTAAATATAATCTTTGCAAAATATCAACGAAGCATTGCTAAATATCGACGAAACATTGCTAAACATCGAAGAAGAACAAAATCAACAAATAGAAAATGCGGATACTGAAGAAAAATCTTGCAAGTGTTAGAATCAAATATTACACTAGCAGAAAACCAAGAAAACTATAATAACGACTACTTGAAAAAAGTGGTTGAAGAAACGCAAAAGCTCCTGAATACGGCAAATATATTATCAGAAGGTTCTGATTTTATATTAAACAAGTAAGAGTGCTATATTCGGCTGTGCCGAATCTTATATACCCTTTACCAAAGTGCTTTTATGTAGTATCGAGATACATACAAAAGCACATACATAAAGTATAAACAAAAAGAAAAAAATAATTTGACCTAGTTACTTTTATGTACAAAAAATTATTAATTTTCAAACCCTAAGATTAACATTTCAGATTTTTCTGATTCCTTATTTAGTAGTAGATTAAAATCTAGTAGTTCTTAAAAAAATATAGAAAGTGTATTAAGTGAAAAAAGAAAATTCAATAAAATGTTTTATTTATTTACTTTAATATCCAGAAAAAAAGTTCAAAGTTTTCAGCTCTGGAGCTGTGGTTTTTATTTGTATAGTTTTCTACAAAAAACATATATTTCCAAAACGTAAAAGATATATAATTTATAAAGGCAAAGATAAAAATTAATTAGACTTAGTTACTTTTATATATCACAAAAAGTGTAACTTTTCCAACCCTGAAATCATCCTTTTTGATTTTTCTGATTAATTGCACCAATATTTTTCTTTTAAGAATATAAGATATGTTTAATTTATAGAGAAAGGGAAAAATTTGTTTTAGTAAGTTACTTTTGTTAAAAAAAAAATAAAGGTTTCCAACCCTGGAATCGTGTTTTTAATTTTTTAAAAGCTTTTTTTTATTTTATAAAATAAGTTTATTTTATAAAAAATAAATAAAAATTAGTTTTCGGTAGCTAATTTTTTATATCACAAAAAGTGTGGGGTTTCCAACCCTGAAATCATCCTTTTTGATTTTTCTGATTTCTTACACCAATCTTTTTCTTTTAAGAATATAAGATATGTTTAATTTATAAAGAAAGGGAAAAATTTATTTTAGTAAGTTATTTTGTATAAGAAAGAAAATTAAAGTTTTCCAACCCTGGAAACGCCTGTTTAATTTTTTTAATTTTTTTTAATTAGAAATACTAATTTTATTCATACCGAAGTATAAAATGAGTTTATTTAATAAAAAAATAATAATTACTTTTCGGTAGTTATTTCGCATGGCAAAATGAAGTTTAAGCTTTCCAGCTCTGAAACCGCCTGGTCGATTTCGCTGATTTTCAATACCAATTACTTAGACGATTTCTAACTCACCAGTCCAAGAACGAAGACTCTAGCTTCCCTGGGAGCTTCGGAAACCCGATTTAACGTACAGACAAACGGACATACGGACATCGCTTATTCGTCTTCCCTATGCATAAGGATCCAGAATATATATACTTTATGGATCGCTTATTAATATTCTAGAAATTACAAACGGAATGACAAACCTGTATATACCCTTCTACCATTTTTCGGTAAAGGGTATAAAAAATAAAATTGAAGTAAATCAGTCACATCTACAAACATTTCTTAACAGTGAAATCTTAAAAAGATTTAATACCAAATGAATGGATGTAGTCACTGAGTTACAATCACTAACTCCGAAAGTTCAAATCGAAAACTCAAGCAGACTAAAGATATCGGCCGCATCCATACCAATTGTAAAAACACTAAGAACTGAAAAACTTTCTAAAGTTACAAAAGTATTCGAATCAACTGCAGATGGTATGGTGGTTATCGGCATCCCAAAGTTTAACGGCAAGCCGTCACCAGCGTTTCAAAATTATGATAAGCCAGCAAAAAACCAGTTAGATCCGCATAAAATAGTGAATGATTTACACTTTGTAATGCAGCACACACAACTTACTTGGGAGGAAAGAAAGAAAGAAATGTGATCATTACTATATGTGCTGATGAGAGCAAAATGTATCGGCAAAGGAAAAGGAAACGACTATTTTTTAATGCCCTGCAGTTGAAGTAAAAAAAAAAATATGTATATATATATATATTGGTGATTTATTTGCTCTTTGAATTTGTCACAATTATTCCACATTTGCTACAAATCTCCATAATTTTTCTTCATATATAATTATGCTGGCCGACACTTAAGCTCTTTATTTCCCGTAATTCATATCAAATTATCATTGATTTAGTCAAAAATTATTTGGTAAGTTATCATCGATGCCATTTAGTAGTGGAAATTGGTATGTTAAATACAAGTTCTTAATCGTTTGTAATCCCTGAACTAATTCATCACGGTTGTGTGATTTGCGTATGATTATGGCCTGCAACATGGCACGGCCTGCTTCCAAATATGCCACTACATTGGAAAAAAGATTTTCAGTTTGCAAAACCGTACTGCTGAGGTGAACAATGGAGTATGAGACACTTCTGGGACTTTTACTGTACTGCACCAAAAGCCAAGGAGTTTCTTTTATGTCTTTTCTATCATCGGGGTCTATGAAAGCCTGAAAACAAAAGATTGTATTTAATTAAATGCAAACCAGTTTACGATCAGTTTATTAAAATACTAAATTTACCGCTTAAAAAGAGGTTTCTTTCAGTATCTTAAATTGCCTTTGCATCAAATCATCTGAATCACTCTCACGCATCACAGTTGCCATTACAAAGACTTTGTCATTTCGTACAACTATTTCTGCAGTATTTGCTTTTGCAAAACAATTTTGCGGCCAGGCAGTGTTATTTTCTTCTACAATTACATGCACTACAGTATTGGCATCCTTATTGTACTGAATCAGTATTTGTCTTTCTGAACTTTGACTAAAAATGTCCTCTTCATGTTTTGCTGTCTCAAGATGTGGAGATCCTTCTTTAAAGACTCACGATCATCAGAAGCAAACTGAATTTCTCCTTCTATAACAAAATGTCTCCAATTAAAACTTATTTTCTGATTCACCAACATATATTCAGAGTCCTCATTAATAACATCAACTGATTGTACGATATCATAAGTTATGCATCCATTACTTTTGCCACCATTCGACTGGCCCTCATCCATTTTGACTAGATACCAAGACATAGGGCAATATTCTTTAGCTTTTTCATTACAAGTCATTGTTTTAATTTAATTTAATTTCATTTTTGAGCTTACTACTTTTTTTTATGGCACTAATTAGAAAATAATTATGTTTAGGTTTTGAGATAGCAGGTAAATAAGGTGATCTGTTAGAAATGAAGGAAAACTGAAATTTTTGGAGAAAATATTTATAAAAAAAAAAATTGGCTTGTTTTTATGGTTAAGCAATTGTCTATATGCATTTTGTTCCCGCTTGTGGAACTCGTCAGTAGACTTCAACCCAAAAAAGTTTTGAATTCAGTTAACAAACTCCGTATGTTTATAGTAAGACTCTTAATATTATATTGAGAATCACAATATACAAACATAATAAGTTTGAAAACCGCAAACAAAAATCTTTACAAAACAAGCACAGTTGAATAAAGATGTTTGTTTTGTAAAGATTTTTGTTTGCGGTTTTCAAACTTATTATGTTTGTATATTGTGATTCTCAATATAGTATTAAGAGTCTTACTATAAACATACGGAGTTTGTTAAGTGAATTCAAAACTTTTTTGGGTTGAAGTCTACTGACGAGTTCTACAAGCGGGTACGAAATGCATATAGACAATTGCTTAACCATAAAAACAAGCCAATTTTTTGAAATTAAATAAAGACATTATGTCAAATAAATATACTTCAGTATTTCATGTATGAAAATATTTATAAGTATCTGAATTTAATGTTTAATTTTATTTGATTTTAAAAGCAAAAGTGTGAAGATAGAAAGTAATAAGCTCAAAAATAAAATTAAATTAAATTAAAACAATGACTTGTAATGAAAAACCTACTGAATATTGCCGTATGTCTTGGTATCTAGTCAAAATGGATGAGGGCCCGTCGAAAGGTGGCAAAAGTAATGGATGCATAACTTATGATATCGTACATTCAGTTGATATTATTGATGAGGACTCTGAATATATGTTGGTGAATCAGAAAATAAGTTTTAATCGCAGACATTTTGTTATAGAAGGAGAAATTCAGTTTGCTTCTGATGATCGTGAGTCTTTAAAGAAGGATCTCCACATCTTGAGACAGCAAAACATGAAGAGGACATTTTTAGTCAAAGCTCAGAAAGACAAATACTGATTCAGTACAATAAGGATGCCAATACTGTAGTGCATGTAATTGTAGAAGAAAATGACACTGCCTGGCCGCAAAATTGTTTTGCAAAAGCAAATGCTGCAGAAATAGTTGTACGACATGACAAAGTCTTTGTAATGGCAACTGTGATGCGTGAGAGTGATTCAGATGATTTGATGCAAAGGCAATTTAAGATACTGAAAGAAAACTCTTTTTAAGCGGTAAATTTAGTATTTTAATAAACTGATCGTAAACTGGTTTGCATTTAATTAAATACAATCTTTTGTTTTCAGGCTTTCATAGACCGCGATGATAGAAAAGACATAAAAGAAACTCCTTGGCTTTTGGTGCAGTACAGTAAAAGTCCCAAAAGTGTCTCATACTCCATTGTTCACCTCAGCAGTACGGTTTTGCAAACTGAAAATCTTTTTTCCAATGTAGTGGCATATTTGGAAGCAGGCAGTGCCATGTTGCAGGCCATAATCATACGCAAATCACACAACCGTGATGAATTAGTTCAGGGATTACAAACGATTAAGAACTTGTATTTAACATACCAATTTCCACTACTAAATGGCATCGATGATAACTTACCAAATAATTTTTGACTAAATCAATGATAATTTGATATGAATTACGGGAAATAAAGAGCTTAAGTGTCGGCCAGCATAATTATATATGAAGAAAAATTATGGAGATTTGTAGCAAATGTGGAATAATTGTGACAAATTCAAAGAGCAAATAAATCAGCAATATATATATATATATATATATATATATATATACAATGAAGTCACCTACAAATTCAACTACTACAAAGAATTGCCAAAAAAAAACGACTTTGTGTTTCAGTTGTCAGAAACACACACAAACATGAACTAAAGTGTATGGTGCAAACAGCTTTTGACAGTTAAAACACGAAAACACAGAATATCATCAGGACGATTGCGTTAACCTGATAAATAGGCCCTGATATCAAGAAAGCATTGCTAAATATCGACGAAACATTGCTAAACATCGAAGAAGAGAATAGAAATAGAAAATTCGGAAACAGAAGAAGAAACTTTGCAAGTGTTAGAATTGAAAATTACACTAGCAGAAAACCGAGAAAACCATAACAACGACTACTTGAAAAAAGTGGTTGAAGAAACGCAAAAACTCCAGAATAAAGCAAATATATTATCAGAAGGTTCTGAGTTTATATTAAAAAATAAAATTGAAGTAAATCAGTCACATCTACAAACATTATTTAACAGTGAAATATTTAAAAGATTTGATACGAAATCAATGGATGTAGTCACTGAGTGACAATCACTAACTTCGAAAGTTCAAATCGATAACTCAAGCAGACTAAAGTTATCAGCTATATCCACACCAATTGCAAAAATACTAAAAACTGAAAAACTTTCTAAATTTACAAAAGTATTCGAATCAAGTGCAGATGGTATGACGGTTATCGGCATCCCATAGTTTAACGGGCAAGCCATCACCAGCATTTCTAAATTGTGATAAACCAGCAAAAAACCAATTAGATCCGCATAAAATGGTGAATGTGTTACACTTTGTCATGCAGAACACACAACTAAGTGAGAAGGAAGTAAGAAATGTTATCATTACTAAATGTGCTGACGAGAGCAAAATGTATCGGCAAAGGGAAAGGAAACTACTATTTTTTAATGCCCTGCGGTTGCAGTAAAAATCATTTACATTTTTGGTGAAGGGTATAATAAAAACGAAACAAAATGGGGGATCTAAAGCACAAGTGGTTCAAGAGCTAAAAAGAAAATTTTGGGCCTTACAAGTTTTTGTGCCCATGCATTCATTTCACACTTAAATTTTGGCTTTGCAATGATTACGGTCATTAATGCAGTCATGGATTTTTGTAAAGTGATTGATATTAGTATTAAAGCTGTGTTCGGATGGTTACTAGTTTGCCGCAATAATAATAAGTGGCAAACCAGTAGCCACCCGACGATATGTATTTGCCTTATATTATATATCACTTTTTTATACACATGACATTTTCGGTTTAAGTCAAAATCTGGGTTTTACATACGGTTTATAATTTTTGTGTTCACACGTTGGTATGTTTAGTACACACGATAACCTATAAAATAAACCAATGCTTACTTTTGTGAATGCCTTAAAAATTTTTTCTTTAAATTTTAAAATTTTAATTTTATTTATTTATTTCATTTTTAATGCCACAAGCACTTGCTTTATTTAAAACCATTTCGATTTTTACTTCAACTCAGGGCATTAAAAAATAGTCGTGTCCTTTCCGTTTGCCGATACATTTTGCTCTCATCAGCACATTTAGTAATGATGACATTTCTTACTTCCTTCTCAGTTAGTTGTGTGTGCTGCATTACAAAGTGTAACACATTCACTATTTTATGCGGATCTAACTGGTTTTTTGCTGGCTTATCACAATTTAGAAAGGCTGGTGATGGCTTGCCGTTAAACTATGGGATGCCGATAACCGTCATACCATCTGCACTTGATTCGAATACTTATGTAACTTTAGAAAGTTTTTCAGTTTTTAGTATTTTTGCAATTGGTGTGGATGTAGCTGATAACTTTAGTCTGCTTGAGTTTTCGATTTGAACTTTCAAAGTTAGTGATTGTCATTCAGTGACTACATCCATTGATTTGGTATCAAATCTTTTTAATATTTCACTGTTAAGTAATGTTTGTAGATGTGACTGATTTATTTCAATTTTATTTTTTTAATATAAAATCAGGACCTTCTGATAATATATTTGCCTCATTCTGGAGTTTTTGCATTTCTTCCGCCACTTTTTTCAAGTAGTCGGTATTATAGTTTTCTCGGTTTTCTGCTAGGATAATTTTCGATTCTAACACTTCCAAAGTTTATTCTTCTGTTTTCGCATTTTCTATTTGTTGACTTTGTTCTTCTGCTATGTTTAGCAATATTTCGTCGGTCTGGAAATATTTCTTCTCTTCCTTCTGTTTGTCTGACTTTTGTTTACAGAGCCTCTAGCAGATGTCTTTTTCTTGAGTGCTTAAAAAAGGAATACAAAAATTAATTATCTTCCATAATTTCGATAAATAAATAAATTTATCACATTTATCACGGATTGTTTAATTTTATTAACGCTGACAATTTGTTGTTGACTGGCCGGTAGTTGTTTAAGGAATGAGTGTTTTGTCTGATTTGGTCGTTGGTTTTATACTTGAAGAATTTTTTTTTAACAAAAACAACCCGGCGTAGCAATTAGCTTGTCTGCGGGAAATAGCCAGGATCTATGGCAGGAATCAAATCACGACCTCTGGACAGACAGGCTAGCATCGCTACAAAAAAAAAAAAAAAAAAAACAGCGAGCTCGTGTAGTAAAATCAAAAATTATAAAGTGTTGGTGAATCTATGTATGTATATAAAAATTTAAAACAAAAAAAAAAACTGATTGTAAATGCTCGTAATACCACAAACTGTCTCGAAAGTGAATCGAAATTGATCAGAAACGCGAGTCTTTTAGAAGACACTCGGCTAGGGTACCATATTCTCCCGAATGAGCAGTCATTTTAGAATCTAGGACGAGCACATAAATGCTTATTTAAGTCGAGCGAATGAGTCGAAAAGACTCGAATATGATCACTAATTTCATAAAATGCTGACTGGTTGTCTAATTATTCCCATATCTCACAGATTCCCATCAATTGGTGAAATTAACAACATTATAAAATTTTAAAGAAAAATTTGTTTCCTTTTTCGATCTGAATATTTGAAAAAAAAAATTGTCACTGCGTTAAAATAATGTTTAAAATAATATATTAAAAAAAAGTGCTATTCCTAATATTTAATGCTACAAACAAATACTGCAACTCTTGAAGGAATAAATGTTTGGATGTTTGGCAATTTCCGTTTCTAAGGCAAATAACAACAGGACGACATCATTTTCTACATGTTGAATAAAGGATCTGCATGTATTGTTACACACCTCTTTAGTGTAAAAAATTAATTAACATTACAGATTTATAATTTATTTGATAATTTGGCAAAAATAAGTTAGTTAGCATGAGAAGTATCATTAAAAATTTCGTTCAAAAACATTAACGTGTTGGTATATAAAAACTTTGACCAATAAAAGAATTGAGATCTAAATAAGAAGCGAAATGAAGCTTGATACAATACCTTATAATATAGTGTCCTATAAATTTACTTTCACGACCTCTTGATATCTAAAGATCATGTTTAACGGACAACATTCTTTACGAGATTAATATATAATCGCTCATTTACTTAAAGAACGTCATTACTAAAATTATGCTTAATTAATTACTATATCTATCGTTATATTGTGTAAAAATTTCATACAAATATCCTGTTTAGACAGTTATTGAGAGAAAAATTCAATTTCATTTTTTTATTAAATTCTAAAGTTGTGTGTAATTTGAAAACTTTAAACTCGTTTTTGGGCAAACTAGTTTTTTTAGTTATGACATCCTTTGGGTAAATCAGCGATATGTGCATTGTGCATATGTATATACATGGAATAGAATATTTTTAAATAAGAGAAAGAGATAATAATTAAAAATCATATGGCATAATGGTAAGTCCCAGTACACACTACGCAAGTCTTATTGCTAAGCTTATCACTTTTTCTTCTTTGAACTTTCATCGGCGTCCTCAAAATGCAAGTCTTGTTTTTGAGCAAATATTTTTTATGTATAGTTTATTATATGCATGTATGCTTTTTTTTAAATTACGAATGAGAGAGCAAAACGTATTGACTGCACATGCATCTGAGTACTAGTTTCTTTTCCTCTCGGCTTTTCACCTTACAAACCAATCAGCTTGGCATTAACACTTACATAAAGCGAACTGGAACTAATTATCTAGGAAGCTTTTTTTACGAAATTATAGTAATAGGAATTGTACCAAGGAAGCGCTTGGAGCTTATTTTAATCGCCGGTTATTTTATTCAGATCGATTTTAGGATGGAAATCTTGGCCTTATGTTCTCTTTTATACTTTTGACCTTAGTTTTGAGAATTTTTTAGTCGATTTTATAAATACTTAAGGAATAACAGATGCATATTTTATTTTGCGTAAGTTAAACCAATTTATATGCGTAATTTGGCAGAACAAAAACCATAAATGCCAAAATCAGGGCGTGAGATATTGTTTTTTAATCGTACTAGTAAATTGTGCTGAAACTTTACATATTATTATCGGTTAAAACTAGGACGTCTGCCGCACCCTTAAAATAAAACCAAGTGCATATGTAATTGTTTTAAATACATACATACATACATACATACATGATTTAATTTTACTAATTTACTAAGAATCAAGAAGTTAATGATAACTGGAGGTATTGATATCTTCTGCAAGTACTTGGAGAAAAAGTCGAAAGATAATCTTAAGAGAATTGAAATTTGGGAGACCACTGTCTGTAATAGCTCATTTGTCATTTATCAAACCATAAACTTTAAATATTTTTAGGTTTCACAACGACATACATATCGCTTATTTATGGCAACATAAGCATACTTCAAAAAGTTCGATAATGGAGAAAGAAGCATCATATCATATACATATAAACTTGTGTAAAAGTTTCATATAAACGACGCGAAAAAAAATTGTTTATACTCGTATCTTCTTCATTGATTTGTATGTTAATTGAAAACTTAAAACCCATTTTCTACAAAACTATAATTTTTTAGTTATGCTTCTGATGCAATAAAGGAGCGATACGAAGATTAGTAAAGATGAAACGAAAATTGTTCAATATACTGTATTTATACCAAGTAAAGCACAAACAGAAGTATTACTAAAAGTACTAATTTTACGTGTTTTACCACCTTAAGAGCATCCCTTATATTAATATGGATCATATTGTTAATCGTTCATCAAATTTTATCACATAACTAATCAAACACAAACTCTCACAGTCATAATATTAGTAGGATTATTGACCAGTAATGGGTTAATTCATGTCAACAATCTTAAAACTCTATTTTAAGAATTTGTATGGTACTGTCCAAACTAGTTGGACAGAACTAAGTATACATTTAAAACCTTTCATATTTTATATTAATTTTTTATATATATTTAAAATAATTTTATATTTATAATTTTGCCCTCAATGAATTATAAAGTGGCAACACTAAAACATCTTGCGCTACAAAAATATACATTTAGCTTTTCCTTGAATCGGTTATTAAAACCCGAAGTTAACTACCAAAAAAAAAATATACTTACTTTTGTTGATCCTTTTGAATTGTTACTTACTTACTTACCTTTTTACCATCGAAGTGTAAACTACAATTACCTACCAAAAACTCAATTGTAAATTATATATGTACATATACTTACCAAAGTGTGAAATTAAACTTAAAGGAAAAAACTGAAATACCTACGTTTGTATTCATTTCGCACAATAATAAAAGTGAGCATACAATCTCATCCAAACCCTTTAAGATAAATTAAAAGTTACTAATTGTTTCTTTTATTTTCCCATAACCCCAATAATTATGATCACGACTCTCGGAGTGATTATAATTAAAATCTCCTTTTCAGTTTGGTCAGTGAAGATATAAAATTATTTCCCCCGCTACCCTCTACAAACTCATAAAAGGAGATTCATAAGAAATAATCTCAAGATTATTCAGGTGCATTTTCATATATGTATGTATGGACGTCTCTTGGAGCAAAAAACTTGTTTTACTGCTTGTTTGTAGTGTTTTCACAGTGAAAGTTAAAACCTGGTTTTAACGTTAAAATAATAAAAACGGCTGATTTTGCTTTCACACTGCAAGTTTTTTAAATTCAGGTTTTAACTCACAGGCTGTCTAATAACTTTGCGCAAAATAAAATAAATCCCTTGCAGAAATGCATTGTTGTTGCATTTTTTCTGCTTTTTAATAGCACTTGTTGGACAAACTGTACAACAATATTAATAATATGAAAAACTGAGATATTCCAAAATGCGCTCTAAAATGGAAATTATTTTATATTTTCTTAATAAATTTTTTTTTTTAATTATAGAACTTCTTATACAGAATGAAGAAGTGCTTGGAAATAAATTTATTATATATAAAAATGCGCAAATACATTATGAGATAAACCTTTTTTATAGGCAGATGAATGGCATTCATATCGTCTTTTTTCACTTTCCAGAGTTCAATGAAAATATTTTCTTTGTTTTCCTTAAAAAAAAACGCTTTTTTTCCCATAATTTTTTTATTATTGTTGCTGCTGCTTCCAGTTTTAAGTTGAAAATCTTTCAATCTTTCTTTCTTGTTATTCACTGGCATAAACATTATCATCTGCTGTCGGTCATTTCAACTTGGCAGCACTGAATTTATCACAGCGAAAACAAGGTTGCATTTCATAAAACCAACTTAAAACCAATTTAAAATGGTTTTAATTTGGTTTTAACAAAAACAATTTGTGTGGTAAAACCAGGTTTTAGGAGTTGGTTTTAACGTTAAAACCAATTTTTATTAAAACCATGTCAGTGTGAAAACACTATTACCCTCAAATTTTTATATCAGCAAAATACTTCAAGTAGCTTGTTTTCCTCCAAAACATGACGAATTCCGTCAATGCAACACTGATGGCAAATATTCAATTGTTTAAGCAATTGTTCAAATCGCATTAGTTGTATTTATAAATACTTTATTGGGGCGTCCTAAGTGTCATAAAGTCATATAGTCCTAACATTTTAAACCAGTTTAAAACTATTTTTATTTTCTTTCATATAAAAGGAGTACTATATTAATACAATTCTTCACTCTATGTTTTTGTTACTGTCATAACTAATTATTTTGCTTTTTACTTTTCTTTTTCGACAAAATGTCTATTTACGTTTAAATACGTGGCGTTTTTCTTAAGCAAATTTCTACTCAAATCATTATATATTGCAAAAAATATAAAAATTCGCAAGGGGTTAAAATAATGGAAACAATATCCCAAAGCTAATTATATAGACCGCAAAAAAAAGTAATAACTCGAGTATAGACTTACAGCATATATGTAAATCGCGAAAACTTGCAAAAATGCGAATATCTTCTAAACATTTCCAAAGCCTCAAAAACTGTAAACGAGCAAACTCAGTAGATTTTATGAATCAGAAATTATCTTACGTGCAAAAAATTTGCAAAAATTCGCGAATAATTTTTTAATTGAAAAAAACTTAAAATTTATTTAAAAAAATGCTTAAATTGTAAGGAATGCAGAAAACTTTTAAAAATCCGCAATTACGAAAATTCGCAAAAACTTGGTGACATCAAAAATAATTATATTAAAGTATGACACTTAATAAAAAAAGTTTAAAACTGTTAAAAAAAAATAAAGAATTGGGAACAATCACTTTTATTGCAAAAATTTGCAAAAAATTGCAAAAATTGCAAACAAGCTCCAAAATTACTTAGAAATACCTAAAGATCTAAGAAATTCCAAAATTCGCAGAAAATTGGCAAAATTATGAAAATTCGCACAAATAGATAGATGTATTAAAAATCGGTAAAATGGTAAAAAGGCAAGCCCTAAAATAACACATAAATACTTAAAGATGTAAGAAATTCCAAAAAATCGGAAAAATTCGCGAGAATGAAAATTTGCAAAAACTTGCTAAAACCAAAATGATAGCAAAGTGTGATATAAAATAAAAGTCGTCAAATGTGTAAAAAATGCAAAAACTGCAACAACAAAAATAATTCAATCAGACAATGATGTGGCTTGATTCAATCCTATTTTTTTTAAATTACACACAAGAGCAATAAGCTTTATCAAAAATTACCTGATCGCAAAACTTAAGAAAATTTGCAAATAAATTCCAAAGCCTTAAAATTTTAAAAAGTCAAATGCTCGAAAAAATTTTGTTTTACATATTGCAAAAACTCGCAAATAATTATCGGAAACAGATAGAAGCCGTTAAATAATTTTCTCATAATATTGCATATTCGTACCAAATATTATTTAATTTTTGTAATATTTTTTCTCATTTGTTTTGTATCATATTGTTTATGTTTCAACTAACACACTAAAATATGAGGGGTTGCTCACAGCAGTCGCATTTTAAACTAGTTTAAAAGTTTAGAACATTATGACGTTATGACTTTAACACTACCGTGTGAATACCCCATATATGTAATTGGGAGAAAAACTGATTTATTTAAATAGAAAGGTTTGTTGCCTTGATAATAAAATAAAAATGGTTTCGAAAAATCGTATACCCAAAACACACGAAAAAACTTGCTAGTTTTGTTCATAGTGTAATTGTCGTATTACATTCCGCTAGTTATTTTTATTTTAAAATCTAATAGTACGTTTCCACTATGAGCAAAACATGTTGTTTTTCTCAGAACACTTGGAAGTGTTTCCATTATGCTTTTTTGTGTTTTGGTTAAACGAGTTTTGGAAATCAATTTGATTTTATTATCAAGGCCGGAGAACCTTATTATTTAGATTAGTAAATTTTCCACTAATTTACATATAAACAGCATATAAATACAACTGATTTGGTTTGTGCAATTGCTTAAAAAATTCAATATTCTGTATTAGTGCCATTTTTTGTCAGAATATTGCGGCTTGTTTTTGAAGTTTCAGACAGCAACGCAGTGTTGCACTAATAAATTTGTTCATGTTTTGGAGGAAAACATCTTATTTAAGGTGTTTTGCTGATATGAAAAATGTATGGGAAAACATGTAGCAAAACATTGGTTTTTGAGCAAAACAAGTTTTCTGCTCCAAAACACGTATATGGGAAACGCACTATAAGTTCGTTACAATAAACAAAGTAATGTTTGAATTTGACAATTAAATTATTATATTCATAAAAAGTGTGAAATGGTTAGAGTTTAACGATATAGTTTTGTTAAAAATTTATGACTAAAACATGATTTGTATTATTATCTAAAAATAATATAATGTAAATAACAATATAATGTTATCCAAAACCATACTTTATTAAGTTGAAAAACAAAATTCAGGAACGTCTTCTGTCAGTTCAGTGTTTCGTTTGTCAGCTACCGAAGGTGGACGCGTAGTGTTAAATGAATAATTAAATAAATAAAGTACAAAGAAAAGGGCAGATCAACAAAAATATATATACATATATATCTTTATACAGACGTGTCTGTATATACATAAATATGTAAGTACACATGTACAAATATACAATTTATTTCAACAATATTAATATATTCTTATTTCGGATTTGACGCACAGCTGTTTAAAACCAAAGATCTACTAATAAATATATAATTAGAAAACAAAATATTATTGTATATTAAAATAATACTGTGGTCGTATTTAACAACATTATTATAATATTTGAACATGGTATGGCAATTCTCAATTATTGTTTTTGTAAATAATATTATTATTAAGTCAGATAATAATATTATTTAAGCTTTGGCTTTCTATTGACAATAATATGATTTGAATGCAACCATGTAATTCGATCTTAGTATGTTTCTGTTTGATTATGGTTACCTCAACTATTTTTTTCCTTTCCGTGTGGATATTATCAGCCTTATTTATAAAATTAAAAATGTCTTTATAAAGGGTTTTAAAACAAATTTTCATAAAAATTTTTTCTTAAAAAGCCTTTATAAAGCCTTTTTAATTTTCATAAATAAGGCTGTATAAATTTAGTTTTATTATCTTACTGGCGAGTAATGGGTTAATTTATGTCAAAACCCTTGGGCTGAATTTACATCTGACATTTCATGTGTGTCTCGTGCCCAAAAAAGCGCAACCGCTATTTACTAATGAAAAACTGTTGGATTCACACACGTATTTATTAAGAGAAACAGACTCATATATAACTAATAGATAATTATATAAAATTGAACATGATTGAAAACTGTTAAAATCAATAAATACATGTATGAATCAAACAGACACGCAGATGTTAACCCTAAAGCCGAGTTTTCCTAATAAAAATTTATGATAATATTATATCTATGTATGTATGTATATAGAATAAAATATGTATATAGAATACCGATTTTTGATATTTTCGAATTATTTATGCCAATCACGCTAATGGAGTTGCGCGCGTTTCTGTCTGACTCTCTAAGTTTTGTGGGAGCTTCAGAAAACGCATTTCAAGCACTCCATACAACAATTAATACAAAAATCCATTCAGACAGAAGGTTATCTCTTTCTTCACTCTCATATTTATAAGAAACGAGAATATCTTTCGTTGTTATCAAGAAGAAAAGTCATACTTCAAACAATTGTAACTTTACAGGAGAAGGTAAAAAAATAGTAGAAAGTTCAATACTATTCGTATTCTGTTTTTCCGGTTTTTTTTTCATTTTTCGTTTAACTAATGGGTCCGCCATCTAACGTTTTTTTTCAACTAGTGCTTATTTCGTGAATGGTAACACTTAGCTCATATCTGATCTGACAGATAATTAATTTTATTCTTCCGCTGAACGAGCCAACTGACCATCCAATGCGTTTTCTCTTCGCTAAGTGGGCCTGCGATCGACTTACAGAAGATGCCGATTTTGCCAAAAAAAATTAAGCTCATTTTGATCTTGCCAGGTATGTAAACAAGCAAAATTATCGCATTTGGGGCACAGAAAACCCGCACGCATACATTGAAAAGCCGACGCACCCAAAACGAGTCACTGTTTGGTGCGGATTTTGGTCCAGAGGCATAATTGGGCCATTGAGCAAGGAGTGGCCGTTACAGTCAATGGCGATCGTTATCGGGCTATGTTGAACGAATTTTTGTTCACAAAAATTGAAGAGGAGAATATTGGCAACATTTGGTTTCAACAGGACACACAGCCGGAGCTTCAGTAATTTTTTTATAGCATTTCAAAAAAAAAATAAAGTTATCTGGCGGACCCTTTATTATTTTTCATGATCGTAAAACGTCATATTAATTATTTCTACTCATTCGATGTACTATCGGTACATACTTACATGTGTGTAAGTATTTTTGTATTGGATATTATCTTACATTGTTTTTGCTTTCTACAGTTGGTTTTACTTTGAGTATATTAACCCTTAACTACCCAGTATGCTTTTGTAACGTAACTGTCCAGTGGTGTCCAATGGACTCATTAAAGAAATTAATGACATTTAAAGGACAACAAATACGGTATACTCGTAGATTAGAAAAATGTTTTAATGATATTATTTACTTAGGAAGTTATTTATTTAGTTCATTACACTTTAATTCTCATAAAATAATGTTTTTACAGAGTTTAGAATAGACATTCCGTTTAAATTTCTCGCAACACTGTTTGGAAGTTCAGGGATAACGAATCTCGTCTTCGTATATGAGGCATTGCCAACTCAATTGCTACTTATCGTAACAATATCTACTAAATTTTGAAAAAAAAAATTCGATAGACCATAAATTTTTTTTGTTGCGTTGAACTGTATAGCATGAACCATTTGATCATGTATAATTTCAATGTTATTTTACCGAAATCGGGACTTTGGATTATTTAAACTTGTGTTGTTATCCATCCTCTTTTTTACGGACACTGTCCTCTTTTTGGGATCACTGTCCGGGAAAGTCCTACTTTTTCACCTTTAAATTGCTTTACAAATGGTAGAAAGGGAAATACTTAGTATTGGATATCTAGCTTATCTTATAAATAACACTGCTCATGAGGGTTGTTGTGGTATGTTATTTTAAGACATAGCATTATTAACATGTGCTTAAAATATCGATGGAGTTACGTAAACAACGTCAAAATAATATAGCAAAGCTTCAAGCAAGAGTTCAAAATCTTTATTACATGAACAAATAAGACATTTCAGCCAAACAATAAAAGTTTATTTAAGGTCAGTAGCCTTAACGTTAGATATATTTGATGTGCACTTTTTAATGAATTCTTGTACTATAAAACTTTTTTTGAGAAGTATAAACACAAAAAATATAAGTTTTAAAAAAGTTTGCAACATTTTAAACGATATTTGAAGTGCTATTTCTGTGCATTTATGTACGCAAATATTCTCAATATGCAACATTCTATGTAAAATGGTGCGAGTTTGACCCTTTTCATGCAACACCATTCATATGTATTTAAGATTTTATTGGTAGTAATAATATTGGAAAAACTCTATTTCGTTTTATTTTCAAGTCCTACTTTTTTAAGCAAATGTCCCGGACATTTTTGCCCCTGCTGTCCTCTTTTCTTAAATCAAGCGATAACAACCCTATTTAAACTGATGTATTTAGCTGAACTAAAAGACATATCCAATTAAAAGGATAACGGTAGACAAGAAAGCCTGAACGCAAATAATTTTTCAGCACATAAGACTCTGAAAAGAATTTATTGTTATTCTCTATAAGAACTAGTATTCCAGCTATTGAAATGTTAAGAAAATGGGAATAGAGTCGATTTTAATTCTTATTGTAACTAATAGTTACATACAGCGCACTTACACGTTTGATCTTATATTGAATTCAACAGTGATAGTCAATTTCCTTGTCATTTGATCGGTAGTGGTGAGGTAACCATTTATCAATTATAGTTGTTCCATTAAAACATTGTGTTCATATGCCAAAACCTTAAAAAAATCGAGTTTTATTGCAAGATATACAATTCATTCGGTTTGTGAGAATTAAAATTTATAAAAGTGTTAAAAAGGATAATTAAAAAAATTTGCAAAGGTTAATTTAATATAGATTTTAACTGCCTTGTTCATAGAAAATATTTCTTTTTAATAAGAGGTTTATGAAACAAATTTTCTATGGAAATTTGATTATAAAACTTTTATAAAATCAAAATATTTGCTATGAATTAGGCCCTAAATATATAAAGTTTTAAGATATTTGAAAAAAAGGTGCGTTGGAGGTGAAAAGGTATTATTTGTGCTTCTCGCTGATTAATATTTTATTTACTTGTATATTTGTAAGTCACTTTTTTTTATAAAAACATAAGTTAAATAATATAAAAATATGTTTATTACCAGAGTGTTAATCATGTATGATTGCTCGTTTGTGGGGGATTGATTATTTTAAGTTCATAGGTATATCCATCAATTATGATCGGTCAAATTTGACAAATATGTATGCTATCATTAATTCGTAAAAAGCAGTAGAGGGTGCAGTTTGAATATATGTATGTTACGACGGAATTCATTAGTTAGAGAAAGATGCGCAACATGATACTTGCACAAATAACATTTTTCATTTTGTCGTTAATAACGTCTTATAATTTTGTTCTACGCAATGATGAATATATTCTGCATGAGTACTGATCAAATGACCGGTAAATTGACTGACACTGTTCTTGTAGAGACTTTTTTCATTGTTTATCACCGTTAGGGAGATTTTTAAATACTTTATTCATGCTAATGTAATTTTAGCACCTATTTTTGTAAACAAAAATTTCTTGCAAATACGACAGTAAATAGTTCATAACTCTAGAAATGGAATATGATTTTAATTTGAACATCTTGCAATTTCTATACCTTAACTTATAGTACTAAATCAGGAAATTATGAAATTAAAATCATCTGTTTATATGTATGTTAGCATGCGAGGCATTTGGATTTTCATTGTTCTATCAAGGATTAATATTATATGCTTGCCTAAAAGAAGAAACAAGTAAAGTAAATCCTCAATTGATACGAGCATTTATGGGTGCCATAAATATGATTTACCTGATATGAAACTTATAGTTTCATATGTTTAAAATTGGTTTTAGTTTAATCTTAACATCAATTGGTAGCCGCTACATCCTTATACAAGTTCAAGATCTACATGATGAACATTTCCAAAAGGTTTGTTTTATTCAATTTAGTTGCGAGGATAATATAGAATTAACGTTCTATGGCATACAAACCATTATACAGACATCCATACTTACACATTTATATTAAAGTGAGTTTCTAAATTTGTTGAAGCAATAAAGTAAATCGCTTGATATGGACATTCCAAGGACAAATATAATTTGTCCCCTTCAAACTTTTTAATGAAAACGTGTATTTAAGATTTTATAAGGGATTATAAATTTAAACAAGATTTTGTTCAATATATACTTTAATCTTGAAGAAATACTGCAATACCCATGACAGTTGTAAGCATTATATCCTCTTGCAAAATTTTCCACGAATTCAAATTTTTAATCCTCGTCTGCGAATAAAATAAACTTTCATCAAATTCAAGAATACATACATATGTATTCATGCATGTTTACAATTTGGTCATAAACTTTAACGGCAAAAATTTATTCAGGTCTGTTTTACAAGTGGAAGGTCAGTTACCTGGACTCAGTAACTTTTTAAGAACCGAAAATCGTCATATTTATCGAAATACTTGTGCATATGTTTGCAGTAACGACAACATCGTTCTGTTATCGCTTGTTTACGATAGTGTTCACTAGGGTTTGCACAGCGATTATAATCGTAATTGTAATCGCGATTAATCGCACCTTTTATGTTAAAAAATAAATTTCTTAAATGCAAAGTTTAGATTTTATTTTTCATTTAGCCTTATAAATGCTTTTAGTGTTATCCAATGGATTTCTAATTGTATAATTGTAAAGTCTACTGATAACTTGGATAAGTACCAATGAAATATATAGAAAATTGTATTATATTCTGCCCATTTTATTTCAAAAACGTAATATATCAAAAATTTATTTACACTTGATACAAAAATAAATTTTTATTAGGGTTGTAGATATTTAGGCTTAGGTATGAAAAATGCTGTTTTTATATGAACTTGTTCATTAATTATGATATAAATTCATTAAGTGTAGATACAAAATTGAATAGAAAATAAATTAACAAAATAGAAATATTCTTCGTCCTAGAAAAATTTTCCTATCAAAAGATTGACTTTGACAATTTGTATTGTTTTTGATACTCATAAGTTCTGATTTACGAACTTCGTTTTACATGCTTTAAAATTTTCTCCAAATATATATATATATATAATTTTATTGAAAAATTCAACTAAAATACGAACTCAAGACAAAATAATTAAATTTCTTTGGCTAAACCCATACAGTTCGACTAAAACTTATGGCGCAATTTATTTTGGTTTTAGAAAATATTATAATATGATTAATCGCGTTTAATCGTATATTTCGTAATCGTAATCGCGATTATGAAAATCTGCGGTTATATGCAAACCCTAGTGTTCTCATTTAATTTAATTTGCGACATCTCTGCACATAAAATGTCAAAATAAGCGAAAAACACAAAGAAAAATTAGAAAAAAAATGATTTTTTTTTACTACAACCGACAGCAAATGTCGTTAAAATATGGTACTGGGTAGCAAAATCGATAAGTGTTCGTTATATTTGCTTATTATAGCAATATGATCATTGTAATAAAAGTTACTGAATTCAGCTACAGATGTCAATTGCATATTCAATTGCTTTTTAGTTTAGCATTAATTTTGATTGACCGTGGCGAAACTATTTTATTTCATTTTTGATTAAGTCTATACTGAGTTCTATGACTTTATTTACAATGCAGTGTGGTGCAGTTATGTAATTATATTTAAATTAATGGCTCGATTATGGTTGCGTTGCTAGTTGCCGAAATGGTATTACGGATGGCAACTGGTAACTAACAGCTGGTAATTTCAGTTTCCATATTCGCAACCAAAAACTTGTAGTTGCTGCATATTTTAAAAGCAAAAAAAATTAAAAATTAAACAGTAATTCAAATATTATTTTATTTTTGAATTTCTTTTATGAATATTTAAGGAAAATATGCTTTACAGCTAAAACAGAGATTGTTAAAACTTATTTTATACAACAACATTTACTCACAGTAGATGCGGTAATTATAAAGAGTCGTCTAATAGATTCAACTTTTGTACTTCCTTCTCTTCACCACTAATTCCACTTAACTAATAATTTTTATGATCAGTAAATTTTTTAAGCACTTTTACTCAATAATATTTTTTTAGCACATGTATTTCTTATATTTTAACCCCCATATTCATAAAATTTTAAACGAATTGGAAATGTATTTTATTTCAAATTTTCCATACAAAATTTTCCTAAAATGAATTTCAAATTCGTTTTATTTTTTTATGAATATGGAGGTAAATATTTGTTTATATTATTTTCAGTTGCCAATCTGTCATAATCGTATTTTCGATAACTTTATGGCAACTGGAGGAAGTTGCCATACATAATACAAATTTTAAGTTCAGTTGCGTTGCTAGTTAACTCGGCAACTGAAGTTCGGTTGCCATCCATAATCGAACCATAATTGAGAAGTAAGGGCAATTTACCTTGTTACTTATGAATTTATTTCAGTGAGCCGACGAAAATTGGTACATTCGTGTGATCCAAGCTTAAGAAAGCACAGCACAGTACTTTTTTAAAAAATATAGATATATACATTTATACATACAAATGTACATTAGTGTGTCCCAAAAAATGATTTTTCTATTGGCCCAGTACATTTTGAATGCTTATAGGGTACAGTATTTTTGTGATTTTTTTTTTCAGATTTTTCGGAAGAGGTTAATAAGTCGCTAAAATCGATTTCAACCCAAAAGTCGGGTTTTCTCGAATTTTTTTAATTTTGTTCATTACGCGAACCATTAGCACGATTGTTTTTGTTACTAAGTAAATTTTTTTAAAGAAAACTGTTCAAACTTTACTTTTCTGTGCATCGGATTGGTTTTAATGTTAGATATTTAGATATTAGATATTCTATCTGTACAAAAAGTTTTCTTCAGAGTTATAACAAATCGCGTTAATATTTATAAATATCTTATAAATCTGCACCACTTTTGAACTGTTTAGTATAAATTACTGTTTATATGAAATTTTTACACAAGATAATATATGATATAATGATTCTTTCTGCATTGTTTACTCCATTAACGAACTTTTTGAAGTATGGTTATGTTGCCAGAAAGCAACGATATGCATGTCGTTGTGAAAATAATTGAAGTTTTTAGTTTGATAAATGACAAATGAGCCATTACAGACAGTAGTCTCCCAAATTTCAATTCTCTTATACGAATCATTCGACCTTTTCTTCCAGTACTTGCGGCGGATATCAATACCTCCAGTGATCATTAACTTCTTGGTTCTTAGTAAAATAAAATCATGTACGTATGCATTTAAGCCAATAACATATGCATGTACTTCGTTTTGATTTTAAGGTTTCGGCAGACGTTCTAGTTTTAACGAATATTATTATGTAAAGTTTCAGCACAATTTACTCGTACGATAAAAAAAAACAATATCTCACGCGCTGATTTTGTCATTTAGTATTTTAGTTCTGCCAAATTACAAATGAATTAAGCATTAACAAAATTCATGGATATAAATTTGATCAACTTACGCAAAATAAAATATACATCTGTAATTCCTTAAGTATTTATAAAATCGACTAAAATATTTTTTGAAAAATGCAGGTCTAGAGTATAAATGAGGCCAAGTTTTTTATCCGAAAACCGATCTCAATAAAATAAATCAGATTAAAATAAGGTCCAAGCTCTTCCTTGGTATAATTCCTATTACTATAATTTCTTAAAAATATTCTTTGACGAAAAAAAAATTCTTCAAGTATATACCCAACGATCAAATCAGACGCAGCGCTCATTCCTTAAACAACTATCGGCCAGTCAACAACAAATTGTCAGCGTTAATAAAATTACACAATCCGTGGTAAGTGTGATAAATCTATTTATCTATTGAAATTATATAAGATATGTAATTAATTTTTCTATTGCTTTTTTAGCACCTAAAAAAGGACGTCTCCTAGAGTATCTGCAAACAGATTCCAAACAAATGGAAGGAATACAAGAAACATTTCCAGATTATAAAAAGCAACAGCTGTGTGGACTGAAATATATTGAAGACCATCCTGTATTGGGCACAGGAGATACTAGTTGGGATCAATCTAGTGAAAAATTGTCTCAATTCCATTTTGTAGAAACTAAACCTTATAAAGAGGCAACAAGTGAACATTAGGTGACAAAAGAAAATAACACAACACAAATATTGTCAAGAGAAATTGTAACAACAAGTCAATTTCTGCTGCAACATATAAAAAAAGGTCCTTGGTGTTCCAGACTATGTCCAGGAGA
The DNA here is from genome assembly GCA_949987645.1 of Tachina grossa. Taxonomy (NCBI): domain Eukaryota; kingdom Metazoa; phylum Arthropoda; class Insecta; order Diptera; family Tachinidae; genus Tachina; species Tachina grossa. The sequence continues at coordinate 65,185,156 of OX465275.1, read as the reverse complement.
ATGGAATTCAGTAAAAGATGAAAAACGCACTGCAACACCGCAATATTTTGGGGAGACTACTAAAAAATGTTGCGACAAATATAAATCACCTGTAGGAGAAGTAGAAGCCAAAAACGAAACAGATGAAGAAGCAATAAAATTTATTGAAGAGTTTTTAAAAAAAAATTGATGAAGATGACTTAACAGTAGACGAACTAAGGGAACATTTGCTTTTAATTGATAAGATGCTCGCCTTTGCCACAGGCAAAGATACTGAAACTTACGAAAATGAAATAGATAGGGAGCTAGAAGTAGAGCTATTAACTTATCAGACATTAGAAAACAAAGTTAAAGCCCTGGAAACATTTGAGATTAATATAAAATGTGAAATTGTGCAAGAATTGATCGACAAAGTTGAAAAGTTGCAAAATCTTTCAGAAGCATTATACGACAATTCTCTAAGCACTTCTACGGTTAGCTGCGCCAAAAGATCGAGTACAAAGGCAGTCGACAAAACTAATGCGCTACAATATCCTATTTCCAAACTTCAAGAACCTCTGACACAGAGAATAGTCATATCTTCTTCTTCCACGTCCGTCACCCAAAAACAAAAAGAGTTTAAGCCGAAAATGTTGCTGCAACTCAGAGCAAACCAAGATGGTATGGTGGTAATAGGACCTAATGGCACGGCCGTTGACAAAATAGCCTTAGAGAGCATTAACTGGTCCTTATCGGGAGCAGCAATAACACGCAAGATTTTAGTAGAAAATTTTGGCCGAGAACCATTAGCCTTCCACAATCTAACCGGTAAGCCTCGTCATCTTTTATTGATTGTGAAAGGCCAACGAAAAGCCAATTAAATCCACTAAAAGTAGCCGATATTATGCACTTGATAAGGAAATTCGCGTGGGTAACGGCAAAGGAGGTGCGACATGCCATCACTACAAAGTGCGCGGACGAGAACAAGATGTTTCGACAAGAGAAAATGAAAAGACCAGGTTCTGCTTCAATTTTGCAGAAAAAAGATGAATATTAACTTAAAATAACTTCCTTCGCACATTATTTCTTATTCTTTTAAATTTCTTCTTCTTCGTTTGGACAATGGCAAATAGAGTTAAGCAGATCTCTAATGATATATCTTTTAAAGTGTAATTGGTAAAGAAACAAATTGACTAAGCCTTTTTATTTACAAAAACTTTTACATTAAAAAAAATTATAATAACAAAAAAAGTTATTAGCTATTTATTCCCATAATTTTTGATTTCGTTCATTACAAAAAAAAAAAATTATTCGTAATAGGAATAGCTAGCTAACTACTTTCGTCAAAATTAAGATTTACTGCATATTATTATTATGCTGTAGTATTATGAAATGTATGGAAATGTTTATAAAAATATACTTTTTTAGAAATGATTTACTGAGTGTTCGTTTTTTATGAAATTCTTAAAAAGCAACAATTACTCTTCTCTTATTTTTAAATAAGAGAGAAGATATACCACCTAATTTATACCATACCCATGCCTAATTTATAAAAATGCTTAAAAAGTATTACGCAATAACGCATTGCTGATGGTACGAATGGTAAAGTTTAATAATCCTATAGAAGCGCCTTGAAAAAATCTTTTAGATGATCTACTTTTTTAAATATGTTGTCTTGAGACAAAATGCGAAAATATGCAAAAAAAAAAATTCAATATAGAACTGTTTTTTTAGACATAGTCCAGTTCATTAAAGTTCCCATTAAATATAATCTTTGCAAAATATCAACGAAGCATTGCTAAATATCGACGAAACATTGCTAAACATCGAAGAAGAACAAAATCAACAAATAGAAAATGCGAAAACAGAAGAAGAAACTTTGCAAGTATTAGAATCGAAAATTACACTAGCAGAAAACCGAGAAAACTATAATAACGACTACTTGAAAAAAGTGGCGGAAGAAATGCAAAAACTCCAGAATAAGGCAAATATATTATCAGAAGGTTCTGAGTTTATATTAAAAAAATAAAATTGAAGTAAATCAGTCACATCTACAAACATTACTTAACAGTGAAATATTAAAAAGATTTGATACCAAATCAATGGATGTAGTCACTGAGTGACAATCACTAACTTTGAAAGTTCAAATCGAAAACTCAAGCAGACTAAAGTTATCAGCTATATCCACACCAATTGCAAAAATACTAAAAACTGAAAAACTTTCTAAATTTACAAAAGTATTCGAATCAAGTGCAGATGGTATGACGGTTATCGGCATCCCATAGTTTAACGGGCATGACCAGCATTTCTTAATTGTGATTAACCAGCAAAAACCCAGTTAGATCCGCATAAAATAGTGAATGATTTACACTTTGTAATGCAGCACACACAACTAAGTGAGAAGGAAGTAAGAAATGTCATCAATACTAAATGTGCTGATGACAACAAAATGTATCGGCAAAGGGAAAGGACACGACTATTTTTTAATGCCCTGCAGTTGAATAAAAATTGAAATGGTTTTAAATAAAGCAAGTGCTTGTGCCATTAAAAATAAGGTAAAAGTGTAAGATAAATTAAATTAAAATTTTAAAACTTAAATAAAAAATGGATAACACATACACCGAAAATGTCATGAGTACAAAAAAGTGATATATAATATAAGGCAAATACATATCGTCGGGTGGCTACTGGTTTGCCACTTATTATTATTGCGGCAAACTAGTAACCACCCGAACACAGCTTTAATACTAATATCAATCACTGTACAAAAATTCATGACTGCATTAATGGCCGTAATCATGGCAAAGCCAAACTTTAAGTGTGAAATGAATGTATGGGAACAAAAACTTTCAGGCTCAAAATTTTATTTTTAGTTATTGAGCCACTTGTGCTTTAGATCCCCCATTTTGTTTTCATTTTTATTATACCCTTTACCAAAAATGTATATAAAAACGGAAGTTTTAAAGTAATTTTTTCCGATTTTTACTGCAACTGCAGGGCATTAAAAAATAATCGTTTCCTTTCCCTTTGCCGATACATTTTGCTCTCGTCAGCACATTTAGTAATGATAACATTTTTTTTCCTTCTCACTTAGTTGTGTGTGCTGCATTACAAAGTGTAACACATTTACTATTTTATGCGGATCTAACTGGGTTTTTGCTGGTTAATCACAATTAAGAAATGGTGGTTATGCCCGTTAAACTATGGGATGCCGATAACCGTCATACCATCTGCACTTGATTCGAATACTTTTGTAAATTTAGAAAGTTTTTCAGTTTTTAGTATTTTTGCAATTGGTGTGGATATAGCTGATAACTTTAGTCTGCTTTAGTTTTCGATTTGAACTTTCGGAGTTAGTGATTGTCACTCAGTGATTACATCCATTGATTTGGTATTAAATCTTTTTAACATTTCACTGTTAAGAAATGCTTGTAGATGTGACTGATTTACTTCAATTTTATTTTTTTAATATAAACTCAGAACCTTCTGATAATATACATATTTGCCTTATTCTGGAGTTTTTGCATTTCTTCAACCACTTTTTTCAAGAAGTCGTTATTATAGTTTTCTCGGTTTTCTGCTAGTGTAATTTTCGATTCTAACACTTGTAAAGTTTATTCTTCTGTTTTCGCATTTTCTATTTGTTGATTTTGTTCTTCTTCGATGTTTAGCAATGTTTCGTGGATATTTAGCAATGCTTCGTTGATATTTTGCAAAGATTATATTTAATGGGAACTTTGATGAACTGAACTATGTCTAAAAAACAGTTCTATATTGAAGTTTTTTTTGTGCATATTTTCGCATTTTGTCCCAAGACAACATATTTAAAAAAGTAGATCATCTAAAAGATTTTTTCAAGGCGCTTCTATAGGATTATTAAACTTTACCATTCGTACCATCAGCAATGCGTTATTGCGTAATACTTTTTAAGCATTTTTATAAATTAGGCATGGGTATGGTATAAATTAGGTGGTATATCTTCTCTCTTATTTAAAAATAAGAGAAGAGTAATTGTTGCTTTTTAAGAATTTCATAAAAAACGAACAGGCAGTAAATCATTTCTAAAAAAGTATATTTTTATAAACATTTCCATACATTTCATAATACTACAGCATAATAATAATATGCAGTAAATCTTAATTTTGACGAAAGTAGTTAGCTAGCTATTCCTATTACGAATAAATTTTTTTTTTGTAATGAACGAAATCAAAAATTATGGGAATAAATAGCTAATTACTTTTTTTGTTATTATAATTTTTTTTAATGTAAAAGTTTTTGTAAATAAAAAGGCTTAGTCAATTTGTTTCTTTACCAATTACACTTTAAAAGATATATCATTAGAGATCTGCTTAACTCTATTTGCCATTGTCCAAACGAAGAAGAAGAAATTTAAAAGAATAAGAAATAATGTACGAAGGAAGTTATTTTAAGTTAATATTCATCTTTTTTCTGCAAAATTGAAGCAGAACCTGGGCTTTTCATTTTCTTTTGTCGAAACATCTTGTTCTCGTCCGCGCACTTTGTAGTGATGGCATGTCGCACCTCCTTTGCCGTTACACACGCGAATTTCATTATCAAGTGCATAATATCGGCTACTTTTAGTGGATTTAATTGGCTTTTCGTTGGCCTTTCACAATCAATAAAAGCTGACGAAGCTTACCGGTCAGATTGTGGAAGGCTAATGCTTCTCGGCCAAAATTTTCTACTAAAAGCTTGCGTGTTATTGCTGCTCCCGATAAGGAGCAGTTAATGCTCTCTAAGGCTATTTTGTCAACGGCCGTGACATTAGGTCCTATTACCACCATACCATCTTGGTTTGCTCTGAGTTGCAGCAACATTTTCGGCTTAAACTCTTTTTGTTTTTGGGTGACGGACGTGGAAGAAGAAGATATGACTATTCTCTGTGTCAGAGGTTCTTGAAGTTTGGAAATAGGATATTGTAGCGCATTAGTTTCGTCGACTGCCTTCGTATTCGATATTTTGGTGCAGCTAACCGTAGAAGTGCTTAGAGAATTGTCGTATAATGCTTCTGAAAGATTTTGCAACTTTTCAATTTTGTCGATCAATTCTTGCACAATTTCACATTTTATATTAATCTCAAATGTTTCGAGGGCTTTAACTTTGTTTTCTAATATCTGATAGGTTAATAGCTCTGCTTCTAGTTCCCTATCGATTTCATTTTCGTATGTTTCAGTATCTTTGCCAGTGGCAAAGGCAAGCATCTTGTCAATTAAAAGCAAATGTTCCTTTAGTTCGTCTATTGTTAAGTCATCTTCATCAATTTTTTTTAAAAAACTCTTCAATAAATTCTATTGCTTCTTCTTCTGTTTCGTGTTTGGCTTCTACTTCTTCTACAGGTGATTTAGTTTTGTCGCAACATTACCTAGTAGTCTGTGCTGCAGTGTGTTTTTCGTCTTTTACTGAATTCCATTCTCCTGGACATAGTCTGGAACACGAAGGATCTTTTTTTTTATATGTTGCAGCAGAAATTGACTTGTTGTTACAATTTCGCTTGGCAATATTTGTGTTGTGTTATTTTCTTTTGTCACCTCATGTTCACTTTTTGCCTCTTTACAAGGTTTAGTTTCTACAAAATTGACTTGAGACGACTTTTCACTAGATTTATCCCGATTTCTATCTCCTGTGCCCAACACAGGATCGTCTTCAATATATTTCAGTGCACACAGCTGTTGCTTTTTGTAATCTGGAAATGTGTCTTCTGTATGTCTGACATCTGTTTACAGAGCTTCTAGGAGATGTCTTCCATAATTTCGAGAAATAAATAAATTTATCACCCTTACCACGGATTGTATTATATTATTAAAGCTGAAAATTTGTTGTTGACTGATCTGTATATCGGTATATCGACTTTCGGCTTAGAATCAACTGAAATTTTACTGTTTAAAGGGCATTTGCACTTTTACAAAATCTAGCATATTTTAATTAAAATCTTTACAAAAATCTATACCATTTACACCATGTTTTTTTTACATTTATCATGCCTTTTTTTAACTAAAACAAAACCCATTAACCGAAAAATTTCCAAAACTACAACTAAATAATTGCAATATAGCCAATTCAGACACCTTTTAAAGTAGTATATATGTAGCTAATTCAATCATTTTTTTATACATTGAGACAGGGTAGTAAAAATAAAAAAAAATATTAGATTTTGAGTAGATTGCCTTCAAATCTACTCATAAAGTAGATTTTGTTTTGTATGGGAAATCAAGTAAAAAGCAGTAAGATTAGCTCGAAATCTCGTAAGTACTAGATTTTGAGATAATGTAAATGCATTATTAACGTCATCGCCAAAAATGTTTAATTTTGTATTTGTTCAGTCTTTCAGCGATCGAATTTTTCTTAAGCTTTAGCGAGTTACTAAAAACGAGCCCAAGTAATATGCTGGTCTTATTGTAAATATATCCTGCATTGCCTTTCAATTGACGTACATGCTCAGACTATTTGAGCTCCTGATTCTCTAAAAGATAAGTTTTTTCTGGCCAAAAAGCTAAATGTTGTGTGTTTTGTGTTTGTGTTCCATATAAGCTCTTAAATGAAAATAATTCTTCATTATGAACTGAAGCCAAGAGTAGCTCAATATCATTATAATTGCGGACATATTTTTTTCGTTGAGTTCTAAGTCATTAAACTTGTTGCCAATCAATAAATGTTTGTCTGCCCAGTCAGCATGTGGAAGATTGTTTCACCAAACTGAGTATTTTTCAATTGCTTTAGATGATCAAAAACTGATTAATCAGTTATGCGCTTAAAATAAGACTCGAAAATGATTTCCAGAAATACGCAAAAACGTATTCGTTTAAAAAACAAAAACAACCAGCAAGCTCGTGTAGTAAAATCAAAATATATAAAGTGGGAGTGAATCTATGTATATAAAAATTTAAAACAAAAAAACTGATTGTAAATGCTCCTAATACCACAAACTGTCTCGAAAATGAATCGAAATTGATCAGAAACGTGAGTCATAAAATACTCTTTTAGAAGACTCGCGGCTAGAGTACAATTTTCTCCCGAATGAACAGTCATTTTCGACTCGAAAACGAGCGCACAAGTGCTTATTTTAATCACGCGGAGAAGTCGAATTAGACTCGAATATGATCATTAATTTCACAAAATGTTGACTGGCTGTCTAATTATTCTCAATTCTCACACATCCCCATACACACAGAAACACGCTTTCATATATATCCATGTCTCTCAATTGGTGAAATTAAGAACATTATATAATTTTAAAGTGAAATATGTTTCCTTTTTCGATCTGAGTATTTTAAGAAAATAAGTCACTGCGATAAAATAAACTTTAAAATAATAAATAACAAAAAAAATATTTTAAGTTGAATGTTATTCCTTATATTTAATTCTACTAATACTGCAACTCTTTAAGGAACAAATGTTTGGATTTAAATAAACTTTCAATAACAATTTCCCTTTCTTAGAAAATAAATGTAGGACGACATCATTTTCTGCATGTTGAATAGAGGATCGTTTAGTGTAAAAAATTAATTAACATTACGGATATATAATTTATTTGATAATTTGGCAAAAATAAATTAGTTAGCATTAGAAGTATCATTAAAAATTTCGTTCAAAAACATTAACGTGTTGGTATTTAAAAACTTTGCCCAATAAAAGAATTGAGATCTAAATAAGAACCGAAATGAAGCTTGATACAATACCTTATAATATAGTTTCCTATAAATTTACTTTTAGACCTCTTGATATCTAAAGATCATGTTTAACGGAAAATATTCTTTACGAAATTAATATATATCGCTCATTTACTCAAAGAACGCCATAACTCAAAAAATTTCATATTTTTGAGTTAATTATGCTTAAGTAGATATCATACTGTTCGTCATATTGTGTAAAAATTTCATAAAAAAATATCTTGTTTAGTCAGTTATTGAGAGAAAAATTCAATTTCATTTTTTATTAAATTATAAAGTTGTGTGTAAATTGAAAACTTTAAAGTCGTTTTCGGGCAAACTAATTTTTTGAATTCTGACATTCTTTGAGTAAATAAGCGATATATGTGTTGTACATATGTATGTATATACATGGAACAGAATATTTGTAAGAGAAAGAGAAAATAAGTAAAAATCAGATGACACAATGATAAGTCCCAGTTCATACTACGCAAGTCTTATTGCTCAGCTTATCACTTTTTCTTCTTTGAACTTTCATCGGTGTCCTTACGATGCAAGTCTTGTTTTTGAGCACATATTTTTATACCCTCTACCAAAAAATGGTAAAAGGGTATATATAGGTTTGTCATTCCGTTTGTAATTTCCAAAATTTTAATAAGCGAGCCATAAAGTATATATTATATTCAGAATCCGTATGCATAGGGAAGACGAATAAGCGATGTCCGTCTGTCTGTAAGTGAAATCGATTTCCAAAGCTCCCAGAAAAGCTAGGGACTTCGGTCTTGGACTGGTGTGTCAGAAATAGTCTGAACAAGTAAGAGTGCTATATTCGGCTGTGCTGCATCTTATATACCCTTCACCAAAGTGCGTTTATAAAGTATAGAGATACATTCATAAGCACATCCATACATGTGCATATTTTTTGTGAAAAAAAAGTTTATAATTTGTTGCTCTAGTGCAATTTTTATTAAGTGACCTCTCGATATTTTAAGATTAAATATTTTTTTCGATATTAGCAGTAAGTTGAATATTTTATTTTTTTTATTTTATTTACTCTCCCCCATATTCATAAAATTTTAAATGAATTTGAAATGTATGTTATTTCAAATTTTTCTTACAAAACGGATTTCAAGTCATTTTATTTTTTTATGAATATGGGGGTTTGTAATTAAGAAATATTTTACATTAACCCGTATTCCAGTTGTCAAAAACCACATCACGTCATACAATATCAAAAAATCAAATGTAAAAAATTGTTTTATTTAGTAACTTTAATATGCAGAAAAAAAGTTAAAATTTTTATAATTTTCTACACCAAACTTTTCTTTCCAAAACGTAATATATATATATATAAATATATAATACATAAAGAAAAAGAAAAAAATTAATTAGACCTAGTTATATAGTATATGAAATACCACAAAAAGTGTAAGTTTCCCAAGCCTGGAATCATCCATTTTGATTTTTCTGATTTCTTACACTAATGTCTTTTTTTAAGAATATAAGATATATTTGATTTATATAAAAAAGGAAAAATTTGTTTTAGTAAGTTAATTTTGTATAATTTTGTATAAAAAAAATTTAAAATTTTCAAACCCTGGAAACGTCTTTTTAATTTTTTTAATTGTTTTTATTTAATTTGAAATATCAATTTAATTTGTACTGAAGCATAAAATAAGTTTATTTAATAAAAAAATAAAAAAAAGTTTTTGGTAGTTAATTTTTTATATCACAAAAAGTGTAAGTTTTCCAATCCTGAAATCATCCTTTTTGATATTTCTGATTTCTTACAGCAATCTCTTTCTTTTAAGAGTATAAGATATGTTTAATTTATAGAGAAAAAGAAAAAATTTGTTTTAGTAAATTACTTGTGTATAAAAAAGTTAAAGTGTTCCAACCCAGGAAACGTCTTTTTAATTTTTTTAACTTTTTTTTTATTTTTAAATATCAATTTAATTTGTACTGAAGTATAAAATACGTTAATTTAATAAAAAAAAATAAAAATTAGTTTTCGGTAGTTAATTTTTATATTAAAAAAATTTTAAGTTTTCCAACCCTGGAATCATCCTTTTAGATTTTTCTGATTTCTTACACTAATGTCTTTCTTTTAAGAGTATAAGATATGTTTAATTTATAGAGAAAAAGAAAACGTTGTTTTAGTATGTTAATTTTGTATAATTTTGTATTAAAAAAAAATTTAAATTTTCCAATACTGGAAATGTCTTTTTAATTTTTTTAATTTATTTATTAGAAATACGAATTTTATTTATACTGAAATATAAAATAAGTTCATTTAATAAAAAAAAAATAATCAAAATTAGTTTAAGGTAGTTACTTTAGTATGGCTATGTAAAATTTGAGTTTTCCAGCTCTGAAATCGTCCGCTCGAAGACCCGAAGTCTCTAGCTCTAGTTTCTGGGAGCTTCGGAAAACCGACTTCGCGTACAGACAGACTGACAGACGGACATCTCTTATTCGTCTTCCCTATGCATAAGGATCCAGAATATAATATACATATATTTTATGGCTCGCTTATTAATATTGCGGAATGACAAACCTATATATACCCTTTTACCAATTTTTGGTAAAGGGTATAAAAATTGCCGATAATGAATATCCCAGAAGCATTCAAGTTGTTGAGTAGTAAGAAAAGTGATATTAATACCAGGAATGGAATCGAATTATATTATTTTCCATCAAAAATTGAAGCTATACAACATATCAATCCTTCACAACAACATTGACGTGATTCATAAATTTAACTTTTAGAGTTAGTAAAGCAGAAAAATCGTTATCATATCATATATAGAGTTATATCTGTGTTGCAAATAATGTGTAGTTTCCATAATGCAAGCAAGTGAATTGTCTACAAAATTTTTATGGGAATCACTCAAAAATTTGAGTGCTTTTCATATATTTTTTCTAGACAATCCGCTTGCTTGCATTGTGGAAACTACACATATGTGTACAAAAAAAAACGTTTTTTTTCGATTTTTATACATAGCTACCCCAGCATAGGTATCTGCACAGAGAAGTTAAGTTTGAACAGTTTGCTTTAAAAAAAATTTACTTAGTAACAAATAAGTTCGTGCTAGTGGTTCGCGTAATGAACGAAATTAAAAAAATTCGAGAAAACCCGATTTTCGGGTTAAAATTGGTTTTAGCGACCGCTAAACCTCTTCCGAAAAATCTGAAAAAAATCACAAAAATAAGGTACAGGGTACAGTACCCTATAAGCTTTCAAAAAATACTGCGGCTAAAGAAAAAAATTTTTTTTTGGACACACTAATTAATGTACATATGTATAAATATACATATTTATATATGTTGACAAAGTACTGTGCTGTGCTGTGCTGTGCTGTGCTGTGCTGGGCTGTGCTGTGCTTCCTTAAGCTAGGATCACACGTATGTACCAATTTTCGTCGGCTCAATGAAATAAATTCTTACTTCTGAATTAATTGAAATATAATTACATAACTGCACCACACTGCATTGTTTATAAAGTCATATAGACTTTTTCAAAAATAAAATAAAATAGTTTCGCCACGGTCAATCAAAATTAATGCTAAACTAAAAAGCAATTGAATATGCAATTGACATCTGTAGCTGAATTCAGTAACTTTTATTAGAATGATCATATTGCTATAATAAACAAATATAACGAACACTTATCGATTTTGCTACCCAGTACCATATTTTAACGACATTTGCTGTCGGTTGTAGTAAAAAAAAAATCATATTTTTTCTAATTTTTCTTTGTGTTTTTCGCTTATTTTGACATTTTATGTGCAGAGATGTCGCAAATTAAATTAAATGAGAACACTAGGGTTTGCATATAACCGCAGATTTTCATAATCGCGATTACGATTAAAAAATATGCGATTGATCAAGAAAATATACAATTATAATATTTTCTAAAACCAAAGTAAATTGCGCCATGAGTTTTAGTCGAACTTTACACCAAAAAAAAAAAAGTTTTAAAATCAAGAAAAAACAATTTGATTTTAAAAACTTAACCTTTATGAAATAGAACCTAGTTTTTTTCTGCTATTTTAAAAATTTTTACTCTTGTTTTAAAAGTGAAAAATATTTTGAAATCAAAAAAGAATAGTTTTTGTTTGAAAAAAACAGCAACCTTGATATAAAGTTGAACATACTCAAATTAAAGGATTATGTTTTTGAGTTAAGAATGAAATATTTTTGGAGTAATTAATAATGAAGCATTTTTTATTTTAAAACTTATTATTTTTATATCAAAAATGAAGCGTTTGAATTAATAATGAAGAATTATTAAGTTAAGAATGAAAAGTCTTAAATCTTAATGAAGCGTTTTTGAATTAAGAATGAAACGTCCTAAATAATAATGGAGAGTTTCTAAATTAAGAATGAAACGTTTTAAAATAATAATATAGAACTTTCGTTTTACAATTAAAAATATTAATTTTTATTGAAATCAAAATGCCCTTTTTATGAACAATTTTCGATCTTCAACTATAGTCCAAACCGCTAATGGAACGAATTTTCATTTGGGTTATGACGATTTTTTTGTGCTTCATGATCATACAGGGTAATGGACATTAATATGCACTTGGTCATAACAATAAATTAATTCTCTTTTTTTAACACGACACAAATATAAAATGTTACTCGGTGAAAAATATAATTTCCTTCATTTTAAAAAATTTAAATTCTTGATAAATTAATAAAATATTTTTGTTTTAAAATTTTTTAAAAATACATTTTCTTTTTCATTATGATTTCAAAAATTACAATTTTTATTTTCATAAGAAAACATTATTGTTTTTGAAATTTTTAAAATGAAAGCGCTTATTTTTGTGTTAAAATTGCTTCGTTATAAAAATAAGAATGTTATATATTAATGTTATAAGAAACATTTTTAATTTAACAATTATTTTTAAAAATGCTGCATTTTTAAAACGAAAACGCAAAATTCTTGTTTTAAAAATGCTGTTTTGGTTCAGTGTATGGGTTTAGCCAAAGAAATTTAGTTATTTTGTCTTAAGTTCGTGTTTTAGTTGAATTTTTCAATTAAATTATATTTTATTTGGAGAAAATTTTAAAGCATGTAAAACGATGTTCGTAAATCAGAACGTATGAGTATCAAAAACAATACAAATTGTCAAAGTCAATCTTTTGATAGGAAAGTTTTTCTAGGACGAAGAATATTTCTATTTTCTTAATTTATTTTTTATTCAATTTTGTATCTACACTTAATGAATTTATATCATAATGAATGAACAAGTTCATATAAGAACAGCATTTTTCATACCGTTTTTTATACGGAGAAGCCTACGTATCTACAACCCTAATAAAAATTTATTTTTGTATCAAATGTAAAGAAATTTTTGAGATATTACGTTTTTGAAATAAAATGGGCAGAATATAATACACTTTTCTATATATTTCATTGATGCTTATCCAAGTCATCAGTAGACTTTAACCACATATTTTGCATAGTCACAAACCTCTTTCTTATCTTATACAAATACTTTCTCAAAAACTGTTTGAGAATTCACAAATAATAATATATTTGAAAATCACAAAATAAGCGTAGTAGACCTAGAAACTTTAAGAAACTCCAGCAAATAATTTATATTCGATATGATTCTATTTTGTACACCTTTATACAATTAGAAATCCATTGGATAACACTAAAAGCATTTATAAGGCTAAATGAAAAATAAAATATAAGCTTTACATTTAAGAAATTTATTATTTAACAGAAAAGGTGCGATTGATCGCGATTGCGATTTTACAAGATGGCATTGCAGTACTCCTTTAAGATTAAAGTATATATTGAACAAAATCTTGTTTAGACTTTATAATCCCTTATGAATTCTTAAATACACGTGTTTGAAGGGGACAGATTATATTTGTCCTTGGAATGTCCATATCAAGCGATTTACTTTATTGCTTCAACAAATTTAGAAACTCATTTTATTATAAATATGTATTTATGGATGTCTGTATAATGGTTTGTATGCCGTAGAACGTTAATTCTATATTATCCTCGCAACTAAATTGAATAAAACAAACCTTTTGGAAATGTTCAACATGTAGAACTTGAACTTGTATAAGGATGTAGCGGCTACCAAGTGATGTTACGATTAAACTAAAACCAATTTTTAAAATTTGAAACTGACTGTAAGTATTATAAGTTCAGGTAAATCATATTTATGGCACCCATAAATGCTCGTATCAATTGAGGATTTACTTTACTTGTTTCTTCTTTTAGGCAAGCATATAATATTAATCCTTGATAGAACAATGAAAATCCAAGTGTCATATAAACAGATGATTTTAATTTCATAATTTCCTGATTTAGTACTATAAGTTAAGGTACAGAAATTGCAAGATGTTCAAATTAAAATTATATTCCATTTCTAGAGTTATAAACTATTTACTGTCGTATTTGTAAGAAATTTTTTTTTACAAAAAGAGGTTCTCAAAATAAATTTCGCATGAAGAAAAAACAAAAAACATTTTTTTACTAGTATGAATAACGTATTTAAAAATCTCCCTTAAGATGATAAACAATAAAAAAAGTCCCTACAAAAACAGTGTCAATCAATTTACCGATAATTTATCAGTAGTCATGCAAAATATATTCATCATTGCGAAGAACAAAGTTCTAAAATATTATTAAGGACAAAATGAAAAATGTGATTTGTGTAAGTGTCATGTTGTGCATCTTTCTCTAACTAATGAATCCCGTCAAATACATATAAAACATATATTCAAACTGCACCCTCTACTGCTTTTTACGAGTTAATAATATCATATATATTTGTCAAATTTGACTGATCAAAATTGATGAATATACCTATCCAACTAATCAATCTCCCACACGCAGGGAAAAGATTTGGTTGTAGCATGGTTAAGAAAACAATATTATGTTCTCTGAAACAAATGTGTGGTCGTTGAAAACTAGTTATTGTTATTTAAGAAATTTATTTCGCTGCGGTAAGCACAGTTATGTTTGAATTTAATAATTACATTATTACATTCATAAAGAAGTGTGATACGGTTAGATTTTAACAACATAGTTTTGTTAAAAATTTATAACTACAACAAAATTTTTAGTATAATGTAAAAATAATATAATGTAAATAACAATATCCTCACAAAAATATCAATGTGAAAAAAGGCCAAGTTCCTATCAAAAATTTCTGCCATCAAAAGCAGTGAGATATAAATTTTGACCAAGTTCTTGTCTCGAACAACACCTTTCACTGACATATGCTATGCGTTATATACATTTGTAATCGTAAGGGTGTCATATAATTTTTAGATAAGATATAGATATAATTTTTAGATACACTCTGGAAAGTTTAAGAATACAGGAACGAATCAATAAAACGATGAACAACAAAGAAGACAAAGACAACATTAAATTACAATATTCAATTGCAATACATCTGATTAATCTGTGATAGAAAACCGAACTGTGATAATTTGTGTTTGTGCCGTGATTATATTTTTATTTATACAATTTAATTATATCAATTATTTTTCAAATGTTGTGATGTCCAGTTTTAATTTTATTAAATGACAATTTTTATATTATGTCCGTGATGTCCAGTTTTATTTGCATATAAGTTTCAAACTAATATGTAAAAGATTATAAGCCTTGTAAGTTTCACATACACACACACACACACATATATATATATATATATATATATATATATATATATATATATATATATATACATATTGTAATAAAATATTAATGTACAATTTATTTGTCAGATTTAAATAAAGAAAGCTCCTGAAGAAGTTGGAAAAAAGCCAACGAAACGTCGAGCAAATAAAGATGTAAAAAACAACTATACATCAGTAAGAAAATTGTTTTATTAAAAATCTAAAACAAAAACTGGACCAAAGATTAGCCTAGGGAAATCCCCACGAATACTTAAACAACACATTGGTCAAACAACAATATAAACACATAAAATTTAACTTAATTTTGAGTTTACAGTGCTTGTTCCCAATCCCTGATTGAAACTTCTGGTTTCTAAGATTTTTCTTAGTAATCTCTGATCTAGGATAATGTGTACTAAATTTCAGCTCTCTAGTGCGAATTGGAGTTTTAGCGGATAGAACTTCTTGGTTTGAAGATTTTCCCATTGGCTAACTCATCTACATTTGCTTGTGTATAAAATTTCAGCTCTCAAGCGTGAACTATACCTTATAATTTTATGAGCATTACCCTTCTCACTATTTTAAACTCACAATATTGCTCTGAGCAGCGCTTATAATTAATGCTAATTTTCTTCTAAAATATGCTAGACCGAAGTAGATTAAACACAAGGCTAAAACTTTATGGGAGTGATCACGCCCCACTTTTAAGATGATAGTTTAAAGTATTGTATACGTGTAACGTATATGCAAGGTTTCACTAAAATGGCTTAAGTTAAAAGCTGTATATTAACAGCCTTATTTATAAAACTTTTTAAGGCTTTATAAAGGGGTTTTAAGACAAATTTTCATAAGTAATTTTTCTTAATAAGCCTTAATAAGTTTTATAAAGAAGGTTGTAAGTTTGCAGGTTCAAACAATAGTAGTGTGGCCCCGCACATGTTGGTAAAATTTTTTGGTTTTTCAGATTTTTCTAGTTGGTTTCTCACCTAGACCTACTTGTGTATCAAAATTCAGCTCATAAGCGCAATTTTTAATTTTTAATTTTTATGGGCGCAGCCCCGCCCTTCTGACTAAAATTTCTGGGTTTCCAGGTTTTTCTTGTTGTTTTCTCACCTATACCTAATCTTGTATCAAATTTCAGTTCCTTAGCGCAACTTTTTCTTTTTAATATTTATGGGTGTAACCATGCGCTCTTTTCTAAACTCAAAATTTTTTTCGGCCGGTGCTTATTATTTTTGTCAAGTTTCGTTGCAAACGGATAATAATACATAACTACATAAATAGTATATTTAAATATGCTGAGCCGTAGTACACGAAAATGACGTTTAAATTGTATGGGCGTTTCAACGCCCAGTTTTTTAATGAAAAAATTTTAGGCTTGCCCTGTCGCAGTATGTATGCCAAATTTCAATAAAATAGCTTCCATTAAGCGCCTTAGATTTGCTTTTTTAATTCTAGCCTTTATGGGCGAAGCCCCGCCCTCCTGGCCAAAATTTTAGAAGTTTAAAATTTTTTTAGCTTATTTTTCACCTAGACCCAGTTTTGTAGCAAATTTCAGCTCACTAGCACAAATTATAATTTTTATGGGCGTAGCCCCGCCCCCTGGTTAAAATTTCCGTATTTTCAGATTTTTTTGGTTCATTGCTCGTGTACCAAATTTTAGCTCTCTAGCAATAGCGGAAGTGCTTCATCAATTTGATGAGTGTGTCAGTGGTCAGTGGTCAGTGATCAGTGAGTATGTCTTAAAATATGCACTTTTTGCAACTCCATATCTCCGGAACCTTTCATTGTAAAATGAATTTATTCTAATTATGATTTAAATTTCATAATTTTGCAGTCGCGGGGAACAAAGTTATGCGTGCATTGGCCGGAACTTGGCCTGGCGCACTGCCGTGCGCCTAAATAATGTTATCTCATTGACAATCTCTTACTAATCTCCAAGGCTTTGTAAATAAATGGAGCATGTCAATAGTAATCAATTGTTATAGACGGAGAGTAGACAAGTGACATATTTTAGTGTCGTCGTAATGTGACGTCGACGACGCCATTCACATTAAGGGGTATTATAATAATAGAACATGGTATGGTAACTCTCAATTATGTTTTAATCACATTTACAATACTAAGATTATATCTGTGGCAATAAATAATAATGGCTTAAGTTGACATAAGTGCTTTTTCATTTTATTACATATTCTTATTCTCTTCTTCAAGATCTATCACTCAACTAAATTTCAATTCAAAAATGTCATTATTAAGAAAACTATACCCATTTATATTTTAACTTAAGTCTTCTTGGAAAATTATACGTAAGCCCAAACATCTTACCTCAACTTAATATTTTTTTATCTGTAGCTACATCAATATTAAAATATAATAAAATAAAAAAATTATATTTAACTAAGATTTTAAAAAATTATCTTATTTCAGGTTTTCCGCATTTTTCAATTTAACCTAAAGCAGTTATCTCAACTTACCATCAATAAAACTTATTTTGCATTTCAATATAATAGCTTAAGTGCACTTAAGTTTTTATTTTTTCAACAATGGATTTTTTCATAACATCTTAACTAAAAAACAGCGAATATTAACTAATAAAACGTTTTCTTTTTTTATAAAATTAACAGTTTTGTTCTTAATAAATGTGCACCTTTTTCGGAGGCTAAAAATTTTATATAAAAACCAAACACAATTAATTTTAGACAAAACCCTTAATATATCAAAACATGATATTTCGACTTAAGCCATTATTATCTATTGGCACAGATATATAACAAAGTTAATTGTTTTTGTAGATAATATTATTATTAACTCAGATAATAATATTATTAAAACATTTCTTTTCTACTGAAAATAATACGATTTGGTTGCAACCATATAATTCAATCATAGTATTTAGCTGTTCGATTATGATTACCTCAACCATTTTTTTTTCTTTGCATGCTCAAACGAGTAATCATAGATGATTAATATTCTGATAATAAATTTATTTTTATATTATTTTAATTATGTTTTTATTATATGAAGTTACTTAAAAATATACAAGTAAATAAAATATTACAAACGAAAAATACAAATACCCAAAACCACAAAAGAACATAGGAGGTATCTAAACTTATTAACATCTTTCACCTTGTTTTTTAAGAATATCTAAAAATTTTAAGAGAAATAATGGGTGTTTTTTTTAGAGGTATAGAACTTCGAATTAAAATAAAACACAAGAAAATCGTTTTAATGTCCATCAATTTGGCTTTATTGGAAGGATAATTTTATGCCATTAATGTTTAAATATGATTTCGGGCATGTGGCCGCCGCGGCTGGCTCGAATAAAGCCAATTCTACAGGTCCAATTTTCAACCACTTTTTCGAGCATATGGGGCCGTATGTTGGCAATAACGCCACGAATGTTGACTTCCAAGTCCCCTAACGTTTCTGGTTTGTTGGCGTAGACGAGCGACTTCACATATCCCAAAAGAAAATAATCCAATGGTGTCAAATCACACGATCTTGGTGGCCAATTGACAGGTCCATTCCGCGAAATTATGCGCTCATCGAATGTTTCCTTCAATAAATCGATTGTGACGTGCGCTGTGTGGCATGTAGCGCCGTCTTGTTGGAACCACAACTCATCCACATTCATGCCATCCAATTCGGGAATAAAATAGTCGGTTATCATGGCTCTATACCGGTCTCCATTAACGGTAACTGACTCTCCAGCATTATTTCGTAAGAAGTATGGCCCCATGACTCCACCAGCCCATAGAGCACACCGAACAGTCAGTTTTTGTGGATGTAATGGCGTCTCAAGGGTCTCATGTGGATTCTCTTCACTCCAAATGCGGCAATTTTGCTTGTTGACGTAGCCATTCAACCAAAAATTAGCCTCATCACTGAACAAAATTTTGCGATGAAAATCAGCATCGACATCAATCTCATTTTCGGCCCATACACCAAAATCACGACGCATTGCATGGTCTCGCGGCTTTAATTCTTGCACAAGCTGGATCTTGTAAGGTCGCAAGCCAAGATCTTTGCGCAAAATCTTCCATGAAGTTGATGGACAAAGCTCCAATTGCTGTGCACGGTGGCGAATCGATTCATTCGGGTCCTCTTCAACACTTTGCTCTACAACGGCAATTGTTTCTTCGGTGCGCACTGTTCGACGTCTCTGCGGATGCGTATTATCACATAGAGTAAACGTAGTGCGAAAACGATCCATGGTTAACCGAATTAATTGCTCTGATGGACGATTATGTCGACCATAAAATGGACGGAGCTTGCGGTAAACTTCGCGAACTGAACCATTATTTTCGAAATAAATTTGCACGATTTGCAAGCGTTTTCTTTTGTCAACCTGTTCATGATGAAATGGCAAACCAAATTAAATATTAATCACTTGACAGCTGGCAAAATGGCCGCCAGTTAAAAAAGTGATGCGAACTTAAGGTTCTATACCTCAATAAAAAACACCCATTATTTCAATTAATTGAGAAGTAAGAATTTATTTCATTGAGCCGACGAAAATTGGTACATACGTGTGATCCTAGCTTAAGGAAGCACAGCACAGCACAGCACAGCACAGCACAAAACAGCACAGCACAGCACAGCACAGCACAGCACAGTACTTTGTCAACATATATAGATATGTATATTTATACATATGTACATTAATTAGTGTGTCCAAAAAAAAATTTTTTTCTTTAGCCGCAGTATTTTTTGAAAGCTTATAGGGTACAGTACCCTGTACCTTAATTTTGTGATTTTTTTCAGATTTTTCGGAAGAGGTTTAGCGGTCGCTAAAATCAATTTTAACCCGAAAATCGGGTTTTCTCGAATTTTTTTAATTTCGTTCATTACGCGAACCACTAGCACGAACTTATTTGTTACTAAGTTAATTTTTTTTAAAGCAAACTGTTCAAACTTAACTTCTCTGTACAGATACCTATACTGGGGTACCTATGTATAAAAATCGAAAAAAAACGCTTTTTTGTTTGTACACATATGTGTAGTTTCCACAATGCAAGCAAGCGGATTGTCTAGAAAAAATATATGAAAAGCACTCAAATTTTTGAGTGATTCCCATAAAAATTTTGTAGACAATTCACTTGCTTGCATTATGGAAACTACACATTATTTGCAACACAGATATAACTCTATATATGATATGATAACGATTTTTCTGCTTTACTAACTCTAAAAGTTAAATTTATGAATCACGTCAATGTTGTTGTGAAGGATTGATATGTTGTATAGCTTCAATTTTTGATGGAAAATAATGTAATTCGATTCCATTCCTGGTATTAATATCACTTTTCTTACTACTCAACAACTTGAATGCTTCTGGGATATTCATTATCGGCAATTTTTATACCCTTTACCAAAAATTGGTAAAAGGGTATATATAGGTTTGTCATTCCGCAATATTAATAAGCGAGCCATAAAATATATGTATATTATATTCTGGATCCTTATGCATAGGGAAGACGAATAAGAGATGTCCGTCTGTCAGTCTGTCTGTACGCGAAGTCGGTTTTCCGAAGCTCCCAGAAACTAGAGCTAGAGACTTCGGGTCTTCGAGCGGACGATTTCAGAGCTGGAAAACTCAAATTTTACATAGCCATACTAAAGTAACTACCTTAAACTAATTTTGATTATTTTTTTTTATTAAATGAACTTATTTTATATTTCAGTATAAATAAAATTCGTATTTCTAATAAATAAATTAAAAAAATTAAAAAGACATTTCCAGTATTGGAAAATTTTAATTTTTTTTTTAATACAAAATTATACAAAATTAACATACTAAAACAACGTTTTCTTTTTCTCTATAAATTAAACATATCTTATACTCTTAAAAGAAAGAGATTAGTGTAAGAAATCAGAAAAATCTAAAAGGATGATTCCAGGGTTGGAAAATTTAAATTTTTTTTAATATAAAAAATTAACTACCGAAAACTAATTTTTATTTTTTTTATTAAATTAACGTATTTTATACTTCAGTACAAATTAAATTGATATTTAAAAATAAAAAAAAAGTTAAAAAAATTAAAAAGACGTTTCCTGGGTTGGAACACTTTAATTTTTTTTATACACAAGTAATTTACTAAAACAAATTTTTTCTTTTTCTCTATAAATTAAACATATCTTATACTCTTAGAAGAAAGAGATTGCTGTAAGAAATCAGAAAAATCAAAGAGGATGATTTCAGGATTGGAAAACTTACACTTTTTGTGATATAAAAAATTAACTACCAAAAACTAATTTTTATTTTTTTATTATATAAACTTATTTTATGCTTCAGTACAAATTAAATTGATATTTCAAATTAAAAAAAAAAACAATTAAAAAAATTAAAAAGACGTTTCCAGGGTTTGAAAATTTTAAATTTTTTTATACAAAATTATACAAAATTAACTTACTAAAACAAATTTTTCCTTTTTTATATAAATCAAATATATCTTATATTCTTAAAAAAAGAGATTAGTGTAAGAAATCAGAAAAATCAAAATGGATGATTCCAGGCTTGGGAAGCTTACACTTTTTGTGGTATTTCATATACTATATAACTAGGTCTAATTAATTTTTTTCTTTTTCTTTATGAATTATATATACATTGCGTTTTGGAAAGAAAAGTTTGGTGTAGAAAATTATAAAAATTTTAACTTTTTTTCTGCATATTAAAGTTACTAAATAAAACAATTTTTTACATTTGATTTTTTGATATTGTCTGACGTGACGTGGTTTTTGACAACTGGAATAAGTGTTAATGTAAAATATTTCTTAATTACAAACCCCCATATTCATAAAAAAATAAAATGACTTGAAATCCGTTTTGTAAGAAAAATTTGAAATAAAATACATTTCAAATTCATTTAAAATTTTATGAATATGGGGGAGAGTAAATAAAATAACAAAAATAAAATATTCAACTTACTGCTAATATCGAAAAAAAATATTTAATCTTAAAATATCGAGAGGTCACTTAATAAAAATTGCACTAGAGCAACAAATTATAAACTTTTTTTTCACAAAAAATATGCACATGTATGGATGTGCTTATGAATGTATCTCTATACTTTATATACGCACTTTGGTGGAGGGTAGATAAGATGCAGCACAGCCGAATATAGCACTCGTAATTGTTCAGACTATTTCTGACACACCAGTCCAAGACCGAAGTCCCTAGCTTTTCTGGGAGCTTCGGAAATCGATTTCACTTACAGACAGACGGACATCGCTTATTCGTCTTCCCTATGCATAAGGATCCAGAATATAATATATACTTTATGGCTCGCTTATTAAAATTTTGGAAATTACAAACGGAATGACAAACCTATATATACCCTTTTACCATTTTTTTGGTAGAGGGTATAAAAATATGTGCTCAAAAACAAGACTTGCATCGTAAGGACGCCGATGAAAGTTCAAAGAAGAAACAGTGATAAGCTGAGCAATAAGACTTGCGTAGTATGAACTGGGACTTATCATTGTGTCATCTGATTTTTACTTATTTTCTCTTTCTCTTACAAATATTCTGTTCCATGTATATACATACATATGTACAACACACATATCGCTTATTTACTCAAAGAATGTCAGAATTCAAAAAATTAGTTTGCCCGAAAACGACTTTAAAGTTTTCAATTTACACACAACTTTATAATTTAATAAAAAATGAAATTGAATTTTTCTCTCAATAACTGACTAAACAAGATATTTTTTTATGAAATTTTTACACAATATGACGAACAGTATGATATCTACTTAAGCATAATTAACTCAAAAATATGAAATTTTTTGAGTTATGGCGTTCTTTGAGTAAATGAGCGATATATATTAATTTCGTAAAGAATATTTTCCGTTAGACATGATCTTTAGATATCAAGAGGTCTAAAAGTAAATTTATAGGAAACTATATTATAAGGTATTGTATCAAGCTTCATTTCGGTTCTTATTTAGATCTCAATTTTTTTATTGGGCAAAGTTTTTAAATACCAACACGTTAATGTTTTTGAACGAAATTTTTAATGATACTTCTCATGCTAACTAATTTATTTTTGCCAAATTATCAAATAAATTATATATCCGTAATGTTAATTAATTTTTTACACTAAACGATCCTCTATTCAACATGCAGAAAATGATGTCGTCCTACATTTATTTTCTAAGAAAGGGAAATTGTTATTGAAAGTTTATTTAAATCCAAACATTTGTTCCTTAAAGAGTTGCAGTATTAGTAGAATTAAATATAAGGAATAACATTCAACTTAAAATATTTTTTTTGTTATTTATTATTTTAAAGTTTATTTTATCGCAGTGACTTATTTTCTTAAAATACTCAGATCGAAAAAGGAAACATATTTCACTTTAAAATTATATAATGTTCTTAATTTCACCAATTGAGAGACATGGATATATATGAAAGCGTGTTTCTGTGTGTATGGGGATGTGTGAGAATTGAGAATAATTAGACAGCCAGTCAACATTTTGTGAAATTAATGATCATATTCGAGTCTAATTCGACTTCTCCGCGTGATTAAAATAAGCACTTGTGCGCTCGTTTTCGAGTCGAAAATGACTGTTCATTCGGGAGAAAATTGTACTCTAGCCGCGAGTCTTCTAAAAGAGTATTTTATGACTCACGTTTCTGATCAATTTCGATTCATTTTCGAGACAGTTTGTGGTATTAGGAGCATTTACAATCAGTTTTTTTGTTTTAAATTTTTATATACATAGATTCACTCCCACTTTATATATTTTGATTTTACTACACGAGCTTGCTGGTTGTTTTTGTTTTTTAAACGAATACGTTTTTGCGTATTTCTGGAAATCATTTTCGAGTCTTATTTTAAGCGCATAACTGATTAATCAGTTTTTGATCATCTAAAGCAATTGAAAAATACTCAGTTTGGTGAAACAATCTTCCACATGCTGACTGGGCAGACAAACATTTATTGATTGGCAACAAGTTTAATGACTTAGAACTCAACGAAAAAAATATGTCCGCAATTATAATGATATTGAGCTACTCTTGGCTTCAGTTCATAATGAAGAATTATTTTCATTTAAGAGATTATATGGAACACAAACACAAAACACACAACATTTAGCTTTTTGGCCAGAAAAAACTTATCTTTTAGAGAATCAGGAGCTCAAATAGTCTGAGCATGTACGTCAATTGAAAGGCAATGCAGGATATATTTACAATAAGACCAGCATATTACTTGGGCTCGTTTTTAGTAACTCGCTAAAGCTTAAGAAAAATTCGATCGCTGAAAGACTGAACAAATACAAAATTAAACATTTTTGGCGATGACGTTAATAATGCATTTACATTATCTCAAAATCTAGTACTTACGAGATTTCGAGCTAATCTTACTGCTTTTTACTTGATTTCCCATACAAAACAAAATCTACTTTATGAGTAGATTTGAAGGCAATCTACTCAAAATCTAATATTTTTTTTTATTTTTACTACCCTGTCTCAATGTATAAAAAAATGATTGAATTAGCTACATATATACTACTTTAAAAGGTGTCTGAATTGGCTATATTGCAATTATTTAGTTGTAGTTTTGGAAATTTTTCGGTTAATGGGTTTTGTTTTAGTTAAAAAAAGGCATGATAAATGTAAAAAAAACATGGTGTAAATGGTATAGATTTTTGTAAAGATTTTAATTAAAATATGCTAGATTTTGTAAAAGTGCAAATGCCCTTTAAACAGTAAAATTTCAGTTGATTCTAAGCCGAAAGTCGATATACCGATATACAGATCAGTCAACAACAAATTTTCAGCTTTAATAATATAATACAATCCGTGGTAAGGGTGATAAATTTATTTATTTCTCGAAATTATGGAAGACATCTCCTAGAAGCTCTGTAAACAGATGTCAGACATACAGAAGACACATTTCCAGATTACAAAAAGCAACAGCTGTGTGCACTGAAATATATTGAAGACGATCCTGTGTTGGGCACAGGAGATAGAAATCGGGATAAATCTAGTGAAAAGTCGTCTCAAGTCAATTTTGTAGAAACTAAACCTTGTAAAGAGGCAAAAAGTGAACATGAGGTGACAAAAGAAAATAACACAACACAAATATTGCCAAGCGAAATTGTAACAACAAGTCAATTTCTGCTGCAACATATAAAAAAAAAGATCCTTCGTGTTCCAGACTATGTCCAGGAGAATGGAATTCAGTAAAAGACGAAAAACACACTGCAGCACAGACTACTAGGTAATGTTGCGACAAAACTAAATCACCTGTAGAAGAAGTAGAAGCCAAACACGAAACAGAAGAAGAAGCAATAGAATTTATTGAAGAGTTTTTTAAAAAAAATTGATGAAGATGACTTAACAATAGACGAACTAAAGGAACATTTGCTTTTAATTGACAAGATGCTTGCCTTTGCCACTGGCAAAGATACTGAAACATACGAAAATGAAATCGATAGGGAACTAGAAGCAGAGCTATTAACCTATCAGATATTAGAAAACAAAGTTAAAGCCCTGGAAACATTTGAGATTAATATAAAATGTGAAATTGTGCAAGAATTGATCGACAAAATTGAAAAGTTGCAAAATCTTTCAGAAGCATTATACGACAATTCTCTAAGCACTTCTACGGTTAGCTGCACCAAAAGATCGAGTACAAAGGCAGTCGACAAAACTAATGCGCTACAATATCCTATTTCCAAACTTCAAGAACCTCTGGCACAGAGAATAGTCATATCTTCTTCTTCCACGTCCGTCACCCAAAAACAAAAAGAGTTTAAGCCGAAAATGTTGCTGCAACTCAGAGCAAACCAAGATGGTATGGTGGTAATAGGACCTAATGGCACGGCCGTTGACAAAATAGCCTTAGAGAGCATTAACTGCTCCTTATCGGGAGCAGCAATAACACGCAAGCTTTTAGTAGAAAATTTTGGCCGAGAAGCATTAGCCTTCCACAATCTGACCGGTAAGCTTCGTCAGCTTTTATTGATTGTGAAAGGCCAACGAAAAGCCAATTAAATCCACTAAAAGTAGCCGATATTATGCACTTGATAATGAAATTCGCGTGTGTAACGGCAAAGGAGGTGCGACATGCCATCACTACAAAGTGCGCGGACGAGAACAAGATGTTTCGACAAAAGAAAATGAAAAGCCCAGGTTCTGCTTCAATTT
This sequence comes from Tachina grossa, assembly GCA_949987645.1. NCBI lineage: Eukaryota > Metazoa > Arthropoda > Insecta > Diptera > Tachinidae > Tachina > Tachina grossa. The sequence continues at coordinate 65,158,699 of OX465275.1, read as the reverse complement.
TGCAGAAAAAAGATGAATATTAACTTAAAATAACTTCCTTCGTACATTATTTCTTATTCTTTTAAATTTCTTCTTCTTCGTTTGGACAATGGCAAATAGAGTTAAGCAGATCTCTAATGATATATCTTTTAAAGTGTAATTGGTAAAGAAACAAATTGACTAAGCCTTTTTATTTACAAAAACTTTTACATTAAAAAAAATTATAATAACAAAAAAAGTAATTAGCTATTTATTCCCATAATTTTTGATTTCGTTCATTACAAAAAAAAAAATTTATTCGTAATAGGAATAGCTAGCTAACTACTTTCGTCAAAATTAAGATTTACTGCATATTATTATTATGCTGTAGTATTATGAAATGTATGGAAATGTTTATAAAAATATACTTTTTTAGAAATGATTTACTGAGTGTTCGTTTTTTATGAAATTCTTAAAAAGCAACAATTACTCTTCTCTTATTTTTAAATAAGAGAGAAGATATACCACCTAATTTATACCATACCCATGCCTAATTTATAAAAATGCTTAAAAAGTATTACGCAATAACGCATTGCTGATGGTACGAATGGTAAAGTTTAATAATCCTATAGAAGCGCCTTGAAAAAATCTTTTAGATGATCTACTTTTTTAAATATGTTGTCTTGGGACAAAATGCGAAAATATGCACAAAAAAAACTTCAATATAGAACTGTTTTTTAGACATAGTTCAGTTCATCAAAGTTCCCATTAAATATAATCTTTGCAAAATATCAACGAAGCATTGCTAAATATCCACGAAACATTGCTAAACATCGAAGAAGAACAAAATCAACAAATAGAAAATGCGAAAACAGAAGAATAAACTTTACAAGTGTTAGAATCGAAAATTACACTAGCAGAAAACCGAGAAAACTATAATAACGACTTCTTGAAAAAAGTGGTTGAAGAAATGCAAAAACTCCAGAATAAGGCAAATATGTATATTATCAGAAGGTTCTGAGTTTATATTAAAAAAATAAAATTGAAGTAAATCAGTCACATCTACAAGCATTTCTTAACAGTGAAATGTTAAAAAGATTTAATACCAAATCAATGGATGTAATCACTGAGTTACAATCACTAACTTTGAAAGTTCAAATCGAAAACTCAAGCAGACTAAAGTTATCAGCTATATCCACACCAATTGCAAAAATACTAAAAACTGAAAAACTTTCTAAATTTACAAAAGTATTCGAATCAAGTGCAGATGGTATGACGGTTATCGGCATCCCATAGTTTAACGGGCATAACCACCATTTCTTAATTGTGATTAACCAGCAAAAACCCAGTTAGATCCGCATAAAATAGTAAATGTGTTACACTTTGTAATGCAGCACACACAACTAAGTGAGAAGGAAAAAAAATGTTATCATTACTAAATGTGCTGACGAGAGCAAAATGTATCGGCAAAGGGAAAGGAAACGATTATTTTTTAATGCCCTGCAGTTGCAGTAAAAATCGGAAAAAATTACTTTAAAACTTCCGTTTTTATATACATTTTTGGTAAAGGGTATAATAAAAATGAAAACAAAATGGGGGATCTAAAGCACAAGTGGCTCAATAACTAAAAATAAAATTTTGAGCCTGAAAGTTTTTGTTCCCATACATTCATTTCACACTTAAAGTTTGGCTTTGCCATGATTACGGCCATTAATGCAGTCATGAATTTTTGTACAGTGATTGATATTAGTATTAAAGCTGTGTTCGGGTGGTTACTAGTTTGCCGCAATAATAATAAGTGGCAAACCAGTAGCCACCCGACGATATGTATTTGCCTTATATTATATATCACTTTTTTGTACTCATGACATTTTCGGTGTATGTGTTATCCATTTTTTATTTAAGTTTTAAAATTTTAATTTAATTTATCTTACACTTTTACCTTATTTTTAATGGCACAAGCACTTGCTTTATTTAAAACCATTTCAATTTTTATTCAACTGCAGGGCATTAAAAAATAGTCGTGTCCTTTCCCTTTGCCGATACATTTTGTTGTCATCAGCACATTTAGTAATGATGACATTTCTTACTTCCTTCTCACTTAGTTGTGTGTGCTGCATTACAAAGTGTAAATCATTCACTATTTTATGCGGATCTAACTGGGTTTTTGCTGGTTAATCACAATTAAGAAATGCTGGTCATGCCCGTTAAACTATGGGATGCCGATAACCGTCATACCATCTGCACTTGATTCAAATACTTTTGTAACTTTAGAAAGTTTTTTAGTTTTTAGTATTTTTGCAATTGGTGTGGATATAGCTGATATCTTTAGTCTGCTTGAGTTTTCGATTTGAACTTTCAAAGTTAGTGATTGTCACTCAGTGACTACATCCATTGATTTGGTATCAAATCTTTTTAACATTTCACTGTTAAGAAATGCTTGTAGATGTGACTGATTTACTTCAATTTTATTTTTTTAATATAAACTCAGAACCTTCTGATAATATATTTGACTTATTCTGCAGTTTTTGCATTTCTTCCGCCACTTTTTTCAAGTAGTCGTTATTATAGTTTTCTCGGTTTTCTGCTAGTGTAATTTTCGATTCTAACACTTCCAAAGTTTATTCTTCTGTTTTCGCATTTTCTATTTGTTGATTTTGTTCTTCTTCGATGTTTAGCAATGTTTCGTGGATATTTAGCAATGGTTCGTTGATATTTTGCAAAGATTATATTTAATGGGAACTTTCATGAACTGAACTATGTCTAAAAAAACAGTTCTATATTGAATTTTTTTTTTTTGCATATTTTCGCATTTTGTCCCAAGACAACATATTTAAAAAAGTAGATCATCTAAAAGATTTTTTCAAGGCGCTTCTATAGGATTATTAAACTTTACCATTCGTACCATCAGCAATGCGTTATTGTGTAATACTTTTTAAGCATTTTTATAAATTAGGCATGGGTATGGTATAAATTAGGTGGTATATCTTCTCTCTTATTTAAAAATAAGAGAAGAGTAATTGTTGCTTTTTAAGAATTTCATAAAAAACGAACAGGCAGTAAATCATTTCTAAAAAAGTATATTTTTATAAACATTTCCATACATTTCTTAATACTAAAGCATAATAATAATATGCAGTAAATCTTAATTTTGACGAAAGTAGTTAGCTAGCTATTCCTATTACGAATATTTTTTTTTTTTTTGTAATGAACGAAATCAAAAATTATGGGAATAAATAGCTAATAACTTTTTTTGTTATTATAATTTTTTTTAATGTAAAAGTTTTTGTAAATAAAAAGGCTTAGTCAATTTGTTTCTTTACCAATTACACTTTAAAAGATATATCATTAGAGATCTGCTTAACTCTATTTGCCATTGTCCAAACGAAGAAGAAGAAATTTAAAAGAATAAGAAATAATGCACGAATGAAGTTATTTTAAGTTAATATTCATCTTTTTTCTGCAAAATTGAAGCAGAACCTGGGCTTTTCATTTTCTTTTGTCGAAACATCTTGTTCTCGTCCGCGCACTTTGTAGTGATGGCATGTCGCACCTCCTTTGCCGTTACACACGCGAATTTCATTATCAAGTGCATAATATCGGCTACTTTTAGTGGATTTAATTGGCTTTTCGTTGGCCTTTCACAATCAATAAAAGCTGACGAAGCTTACCGGTCAGATTGTGGAAGGCTAATGGTTCTCGGCCAAAATTTTCTACTAAAATCTTGCGTGTTATTGCTGCTCCCGATAAGGACCAGTTAATGCTCTCTAAGGCTATTTTGTCAACGGCCGTGCCATTAGGTCCTATTACCACCATACCATCTTGGTTTGCTCTGAGTTGCAGCAACATTTTCGGCTTAAACTCTTTTTCTTTTTGGGTGACGGACGTGGAAGAAGAAGATATGACTATTCTCTGTGTCAGAGGTTCTTGAAGTTTGGAAATAGGATATTGTAGCGCATTAGTTTTGTCGACTGCCTTTGTACTCGATCTTTTGGCGCAGCTAACCGTAGAAGTGCTTAGAGAATTGTCGTATAATGCTTCTGAAAGATTTTGCAACTTTTCAATTTTGTCGATCAATTCTTGCACAATTTCACATTTTATATTAATCTCAAATGTTTCGAGGGCTTTAACTTTGTTTTCTAATATCTGATAGGTTAATAGCTCTACTTTTAGCTCCCTATCTATTTCATTTTCGTAAGTTTCAGTATCTTTGCCTGTGGCAAAGGCGAGCATCTTATCAATTAAAAGCAAATGTTCCCTTAGTTCGTCTACTGTTAAGTCATCTTCATCAATTTTTTTTTTAAAAACTCTTCAATAAATTTTATTGCTTCTTCATCTGTTTCGTTTTTGGCTTCTACTTCTCCTACAGGTGATTTATATTTGTCGCAACATTTTTTAGTAGTCTCCCCAAAATATTGCGGTGTTGCAGTGCGTTTTTCATCTTTTACTGAATTCCATTCTCCTGGACATAGTCTGGAACACCAAGGACCTTTTTTTATATGTTGCAGCAGAAATTGACTTGTTGTTACAATTTCTCTTGACAATATTTGTGTTGTGTTATTTTCTTTTGTCACCTAATGTTCACTTGTTGCCTCTTTATAAGGTTTAGTTTCTACAAAATGGAATTGAGACAATTTTTCACTAGATTGATCCCAACTAGTATCTCCTGTGCCCAATACAGGATGGTCTTCAATATATTTCAGTCCACACAGCTGTTGCTTTTTATAATCTGGAAATGTTTCTTGTATTCCTTCCATTTGTTTGGAATCTGTTTGCAGATACTCTAGGAGACGTCCTTTTTTAGGTGCTAAAAAAGCAATAGAAAAATTAATTACATATCTTATATAATTTCAATAGATAAATAGATTTATCACACTTACCACGGATTGTGTAATTTTATTAACGCTGACAATTTGTTGTTGACTGGCCGATAGTTGTTTAAGGAATGAGCGCTGCGTCTGATTTGATCATTGGGTATATACTTGAAGAATTTTTTTTTCGTCAAAGAATATTTTTAAGAAATTATAGTAATAGGAATTATACCAAGGAAGAGCTTGGACCTTATTTTAATCTGATTTATTTTATTGAGATCGGTTTTCGGATAAAAAACTTGGCCTCATTTATACTCTAGACCTGCATTTTTCAAAAAATATTTTAGTCGATTTTATAAATACTTAAGGAATTACAGATGTATATTTTATTTTGCGTAAGTTGATCAAATTTATATCCATGAATTTTGTTAATGCTTAATTCATTTGTAATTTGGCAGAACTAAAATACTAAATGACAAAATCAGCGCGTGAGATATTGTTTTTTTTTATCGTACGAGTAAATTGTGCTGAAACTTTACATAATAATATTCGTTAAAACTAGAACGTCTGCCGAAACCTTAAAATCAAAACGAAGTACATGCATATGTTATTGGCTTAAATGCATACGTACATGATTTTATTTTACTAAGAACCAAGAAGTTAATGATCACTGGAGGTATTGATATCCGCCGCAAGTACTGGAAGAAAAGGTCGAATGATTCGTATAAGAGAATTGAAATTTGGGAGACTACTGTCTGTAATGGCTCATTTGTCATTTATCAAACTAAAAACTTCAATTATTTTCACAACGACATGCATATCGTTGCTTTCTGGCAACATAACCATACTTCAAAAAGTTCGTTAATGGAGTAAACAATGCAGAAAGAATCATTATATCATATATTATCTTGTGTAAAAATTTCATATAAACAGTAATTTATACTAAACAGTTCAAAAGTGGTGCAGATTTATAAGATATTTATAAATATTAACGCGATTTGTTATAACTCTGAAGAAAACTTTTTGTACAGATAGAATATCTAATATCTAAATATCTAACATTAAAACCAATCCGATGCACAGAAAAGTAAAGTTTGAACAGTTTTCTTTAAAAAAATTTACTTAGTAACAAAAACAATCGTGCTAATGGTTCGCGTAATGAACAAAATTAAAAAAATTCGAGAAAACCCGACTTTTGGGTTGAAATCGATTTTAGCGACTTATTAACCTCTTCCGAAAAATCTGAAAAAAAATCACAAAAATACTGTACCCTATAAGCATTCAAAATGTACTGGGCCAATAGAAAAAACATTTTTTGGGACACACTAATGTACATTTGTATGTATAAATGTATATATCTATATTTGTTAACAAAGTACTGTGCTGTGCTTTCTTAAGCTTGGATCACACGAATGTACCAATTTTCGTCGGCTCACTGAAATAAATTCATAAGTAACAAGGTAAATTGCCCTTACTTCTCAATTATGGTTCGATTATGGATGGCAACCGAACTTCAGTTGCCGAGTTAACTAGCAACGCAACTGAAGTTAAAATTTGTATTATGTATGGCAACTTCCTCCAGTTGCCAAAAAGTTATCGCAAATACGATTATGACAAATTGGCAACTGAAAATAATATAAACAAATATTTACCCCCATGTTCATAAAAAAAATAAAACGAATTTGAAATTCATTTTAGGAAAATTTTGAATGGAAAATTTGAAATAAAATACATTTCCAATTCGTTTAAAATTTTATGAATATGGGGGTTAAAATATAAGAAATACATGTGCTAAAAAAATATTATAGAGTAAAAGTGCTTAAAAAATTTACTGATCATAAAAATTATTAGTTAAGTGGAATTAGTGGTGAAGAGAAGGAAGTACAAAAGTTGAATCTATTAGACGACTCTTTAGAATTACCGCATCTACTGTGAGTAAATGTTGTTGTATAAAATAAGTTTTAACAATCTCTGTTTTAGCTGTAAAGCATATTTTCCTTAAATATTCATAAAAGAAATTCAAAAATAAAATAATATTTGAATTACTGTTTAATTTTTAAATTTTTTTTTTGCTTTTAAAATATGCAGCAACTACAAGTTTTTGGTTGAGAATATGGAAACTGAAATAACCAGCTGTTAGTTGCCAGTTGCCATCCGTAATACCATTTCGGCAACTAGCAACGCAACCATAATCGAGCCATTAGTTTAAATATAATTACATAACTGCACCACACTGCATTGTTAATAAAGTCATAAAACTCAGTATAGACTTAATCAAAAATGAAATAAAATAGTTTCGCCACGGTCAATCAAAATTAATGCTAAACTAAAAAGCAATTGAATATGCAATTGACATCTGTAGCTGAATTCAGTAACTTTTATTACAATGATCATATTGCTATAATAAGCAAATATAACGAACACTTATCGATTTTGCTACCCAGTACCATATTTTAACGACATTTGCTGTCGGTTGTAGTAAAAAAAATCATATTTTTTTCTAATTTTTCTTTGTGTTTTTCGCTTATTTTGACATTTTATGTGCAGAGATGTCGCAAATTAAATTAAATGAGAACACTAGGGTTTGCACATAACCGCAGATTTTCATAATCGCGATTACGATTACGAAATATACGATTAAACGCGATTAATCATATTATAATATTTTCTAAAACCAAAATAAATTGCGCCATAAGTTTTATTCGAACTGTATGGGTTTAGCCAAAGAAATTTAATTATTTTGTCTTGAGTTCGTATTTTAGTTGAATTTTTCAATAAAATTATATATATATATATATTTGGAGAAAATTTTAAAGCATGTAAAACGAAGTTTTAAATCAGAACTTATGAGTATCAAAAACAATACAAATTGTCAAAGTCAATCTTTTGATAGGAAAATTTTTCTAGGACGAAGAATATTTCTATTTTGTTAATTTATTTTCTATTCAATTTTGTATCTACACTTAATGAATTTATATCATAATTAATGAACAAGTTCATATAAAAACAGCATTTTTCATACCTAAGCCTAAATATCTACAACCCTAATAAAAATTTATTTTTGTATCAAGTGTAAATAAATTTTTGATATATTACGTTTTTGAAATAAAATGGGCAGAATATAATACAATTTTCTATATATTTCATTGGTACTTATCCAAGTTATCAGTAGACTTTACAATTATACAATTAGAAATCCATTGGATAACACTAAAAGCATTTATAAGGCTAAATGAAAAATAAAATCTAAACTTTGCATTTAAGAAATTTATTTTTTAACATAAAAGGTGCGATTAATCGCGATTACAATTACGATTATAATCGCTGTGCAAACCCTAGTGAACACTATCGTAAACAAGCGATAACAGAACGATGTTGTCGTTACTGCAAACATATGCACAAGTATTTCGATAAATATGACGATTTTCGGTTCTTAAAAAGTTACTGAGTCCAGGTAACTGACCTTCCACTTGTAAAACAGACCTGAATAAATTTTTGCCGTTAAAGTTTATGACCAAATTGTAAACATGCATGAATACATATGTATGTATTCTTGAATTTGATGAAAGTTTATTTTATTCGCAGACGAGGATTAAAAATTTGAATTCGTGGAAAATTTTGCAAGAGGATATAATGCTTACAACTGTCATGGGTATTGCAGTATTTCTTCAAGATTAAAGTATATATTGAACAAAATCTTGTTTAAATTTATAATCCCTTATAAAATCTTAAATACACGTTTTCATTAAAAAGTTTGAAGGGGACAAATTATATTTGTCCTTGGAATGTCCATATCAAGCGATTTACTTTATTGCTTCAACAAATTTAGAAACTCACTTTAATATAAATGTGTAAGTATGGATGTCTGTATAATGGTTTGTATGCCATAGAACGTTAATTCTATATTATCCTCGCAACTAAATTGAATAAAACAAACCTTTTGGAAATGTTCATCATGTAGAACTTGAACTTGTATAAGGATGTAGCGGCTACCAATTGATGTTAAGATTAAACTAAAACCAATTTTAAACATATGAAACTATAAGTTTCATATCAGGTAAATCATATTTATGGCACCCATAAATGCTCGTATCAATTGAGGATTTACTTTACTTGTTTCTTCTTTTAGGCAAGCATATAATATTAATCCTTGATAGAACAATGAAAATCCAAATGCCTCGCATGCTAACATACATATAAACAGATGATTTTAATTTCATAATTTCCTGATTTAGTACTATAAGTTAAGGTATAGAAATTGCAAGATGTTCAAATTAAAATCATATTCCATTTCTAGAGTTATGAACTATTTACTGTCGTATTTGCAAGAAATTTTTGTTTACAAAAATAGGTGCTAAAATTACATTAGCATGAATAAAGTATTTAAAAATCTCCCTAACGGTGATAAACAATGAAAAAAGTCTCTACAAGAACAGTGTCAGTCAATTTACCGGTCATTTGATCAGTACTCATGCAGAATATATTCATCATTGCGTAGAACAAAATTATAAGACGTTATTAACGACAAAATGAAAAATGTTATTTGTGCAAGTATCATGTTGCGCATCTTTCTCTAACTAATGAATTCCGTCGTAACATACATATATTCAAACTGCACCCTCTACTGCTTTTTACGAATTAATGATAGCATACATATTTGTCAAATTTGACCGATCATAATTGATGGATATACCTATGAACTTAAAATAATCAATCCCCCACAAACGAGCAATCATACATGATTAACACTCTGGTAATAAACATATTTTTATATTATTTAACTTATGTTTTTATAAAAAAAAGTGACTTAAAAATATACAAGTAAATAAAATATTAATCAGCGAGAAGCACAAATAATACCTTTTCACCTCCAACGCACCTTTTTTTCAAATATCTTAAAACTTTATATATTTAGGGCCTAATTCATAACAAATATTTTGATTTTATAAAAGTTTTAAAATCAAATTTCCATAGAAAATTTGTTTCATAAACCTCTTATTAAAAAGAAATATTTTCTATGAACAAGGCAGTTAAAATCTATATTAAATTAACCTTTGCAAATTTTTTTAATTATCCTTTTTAAAACTTTTATAAATTGTAATTCTCACAAACCGAATGATTTGTATATCTTACAATAAAACTCGATTTGTTTAAGGTTTTGGCATATGAACACAATGTTTTAATGGAACAACTATAATTGATAAATGGTTACCTCACCACTACCGATCAAATGACAAGGAAATTGACTATCACTGTTGAATTCAATATAAGATCAAATGTGTAAGTGCGCTGTATGTAACTATTAGTTACAATAAGAATTAAAATCGACTCTATTCCCATTTCCTTAACATTTCATTAGCTGGAATACTAGTTCTTATAGAGAATAACAATAAATTCTTTTCAGAGTCTTATGTGCTGAAAAATTATTTGCGTTCAGGCTTTCTTGTCTACCGTTATCCTTTTAATTGGATATGTCTTTTAGTTCAGCTAAATACATCAGTTTAAATAGGGTTGTTATCGCTTGATTTAAGAAAAGAGGACAGCAGGGGCAAAAATGTCCGGGACATTTGCTTAAAAAAGTAGGACTTGAAAATAAAACGAAATAGAGTTTTTCCAATATTATTACTACCAATAAAATCTTAAATACATATGAATGGTGTTGCATGAAAAGGGTCAAACTCGCACCATTTTACATAGAATGTTGCATATTGAGAATATTTGCGTACATAAATGCACAGAAATAGCACTTCAAATATCGTTTAAAATGTTGCAAACTTTTTTAAAACTTATATTTTTTGTGTTTATACTTCTCAAAAAAAGTTTTATAGTACAAGAATTCACTAAAAAGTGCACGTCAAATATCTCTAACGTTAAGGCTACTGACCTTAAATAAACTTTTATTGTTTGGCTAAAATGTCTTATTTGTTCATGTAATAAAGATTTTGAACTCTTGCTTGAAGCTTTGCTATATTATTTTAATAATGCTATGTCTTAAAATAACATACCACAACAACCTTCATGAGCAGTGTTATTTATAAGATAAGCTAGATATCCAATACTAAGTATTTCCCTTTCTACCATTTTCCGGACGCCAATTTTTTCCGAGGACAGTGATCCCAAAAAGAGGACAGTGTCCGTAAAAAAGAGGATGGATAACAACCCAAGTTTAAATAATCCAAAGTCCCCATTTCGGTAAAATAACATTGAAATTATACATGATCAAATGGTTCATGGTATACAGTTCAACGCAACAAAAAAAATTGATGGTCTGTCGAATTTTTTTTTTTCAAAATTTAGTAGATATTGTTACGATAAGTAGCAATTGAGTTGGCAATGCCCCATATACGAAGACGAGATTCGTTATCGCTGAACTTCCAAACAGTGTTGCGAGAAATTTAAACGGAATGTCTATTCTAAACTCTGTAAAAACATTATTTTATAAGAATTAAAGTGTAATGAACTAAATAAATAACTTCCTAAGTAAATAATATCATTAAAACATTTTTCTAATCTACGAGTATACCGTCTTTGTTGTCCTTTAAATGTCATTAATTTCTTTAATGAGTCCATTGGACACCACTGGACAGTTACGTTACAAAATCATACTGGGTAGTTAAGGGTTAATATACTGAAAGTAAAACCAACTGTAGAAAGCAAAAACAATGTAAGATAATATCCAATACAAAAATACTTACATACATGTAAGTATGTACCGATAGTACATCGAATGAGTAGAAATAATTAATATGACGTTTTACGATCATGAAAAATAATAAAGGGTCCGCCAGATAACTTTTTTTTTTTTGAAATGCTATAAAAAAACTACTGAAGCTCCGGCTGTGTGTCCTGTTGAAACCAAATGTTGCCAATATTCTCCTCTTCAATTTTTGTGAACAAAAATTCGTTCAACATAGCCCGATAACGATCGCCATTGACTGTAACGGCCACTCCTTGCTCAATGGCCCAATTATGCCTCTGGACCAAAATCCGCACCAAACAGTGACTCGTTTTGGGTGCGTCGGCTTTTCAATGTATGCGTGCGGGTTTTCTGTGCCCCAAATGCGATAATTTTGCTTGTTTACATACCTGGCAAGATCAAAATGAGCTTAATTTTTTTTGGCAAAATCGGCATCTTCTGTAAGTCGATCGCAGGCCCACTTAGCGAAGAGAAAACGCATTGGATGGTCAGTTGGCTCGTTCAGCGGAAGAATAAAATTAATTATCTGTCAGATCAGATATGAGCTAAGTGTTACCATTCACGAAATAAGCACTAGTTGAAAAAAAACGTTAGATGGCGGACCCATTAGTTAAACGAAAAATGAAAAAAAAACCGGAAAAACAGAATACGAATAGTATTGAACTTTCTACTATTTTTTTACCTTCTCCTGTAAAGTTACAATTGTTTGAAGTATGACTTTTCTTCTTGATAACAACTAAAGATATTCTCGTTTCTTATAACTATGAGAGTGAAGAAAGAGATAACCTTCTGTCTGAATGGATTTTTGTATTAATTGTTGTATGGAGTGCTTGAAATGCGTTTTCTGAAGCTCCCACAAAACTTAGAGAGTCAGACAGAAACGCGCGCAACTCCATTAGCGTGATTGGCATAAATAATTCGAAAATATCAAAAATCGGTATTCTATATACATATTTTATTCTATATACATACATACATAGATATAATATTATCATAAATTTTTATTAGGAAAACTCGGCTTTAGGGTTAACATCTGCGTGTCTGTTTGATTCATACATGTATTTATTGATTTTAACAGTTTTCAATCATGTTCAATTTTATATAATTATCTATTAGTTATATATGAGTCTGTTTCTCTTAATAAATACGTGTGTGAATCCAACAGTTTTTCATTAGTAAATAGCGGTTGCGCTTTTTTGGGCACGAGACACACATGAAATGTCAGATGTAAACTCAGCCCAAGGGTTTTGACATAAATTAACCCATTACTCGCCAGTAAGATAATAAAACTAAATTTATACAGTCTTATTTATAAAAATTAAAAAGGCTTTATAAAGGCTTTTTTAGAAAAATTTTTTATGAAAATTTGCTTTAAAAACCTTTTTTAATTTTATAAATAAGGCTGATAATATCCACACGCAAAGGAAAAAAATAGTTGAGGTAACCATAATCAAGCAGAAACATACTAAGATTGAATTATATGGTTGCATTCAAATCATATTATTGTCAATAGAAAGCCAAAGTTTAAATAATATTATTATCTGACTTAATAATAATATTATCTACAAAAGCAATAATTGAGAATTACCATACCATGTTCAAATATTATAATAATGTTGTTAAATACGACCACAGTATTATTTTTATATACAATAATATTTTGTTTTCTAATTATATATTTATTAGTAGATCTTTGGTTTAAAACAGCTGTGCGTCAAATCCGAAATAAGAATATATTAATATTGTTGAAATAAATTGTATATTTGTACATGTGTACTTACATATTTATGTATATACAGACACGTCTGTATAAAGATATATATGTATATATATTTTTGTTGATCTGCCCTTTTCTTTGTACTTTATTTATTTAATTATTCATTTAACACTACGCGTCCACCTTCGGTAGCTGACAAACGAAACACTGAACTGACAGAAGACGTTCCTGAATTTTGTTTTTCAACTTAATAAAGTATGGTTTTGGATAACATTATATTGTTATTTACATTATATTATTTTTAGATAATAATACAAATCATGTTTTAGTCATAAATTTTTAACAAAACTATATCGTTAAACTCTAACCATTTCACACTTTTTATGAATATAATAATTTAATTGTCAAATTCAAACATTACTTTGTTTATTGTAACGAACTTATAGTGCGTTTCCCATATACGTGTTTTGGAGCAGAAAACTTGTTTTGCTCAAAAACCAATGTTTTGCTACATGTTTTCCCATACATTTTTCATATCAGCAAAACACCTTAAATAAGATGTTTTCCTCCAAAACATGAACAAATTTATTAGTGCAACACTGCGTTGCTGTCTGAAACTTCAAAAACAAGCCGCAATATTCTGACAAAAAATGGCACTAATACAGAATATTGAATTTTTTAAGCAATTGCACAAACCAAATCAGTTGTATTTATATGCTGTTTATATGTAAATTAGTGGAAAATTTACTAATCTAAATAATAAGGTTCTCCGGCCTTGATAATAAAATCAAATTGATTTCCAAAACTCGTTTAACCAAAACACAAAAAAGCATAATGGAAACACTTCCAAGTGTTCTGAGAAAAACAACATGTTTTGCTCATAGTGGAAACGTACTATTAGATTTTAAAATAAAAATAACTAGCGGAATGTAATACGACAATTACACTATGAACAAAACTAGCAAGTTTTTTCGTGTGTTTTGGGTATACGATTTTTCGAAACCATTTTTATTTTATTATCAAGGCAACAAACCTTTCTATTTAAATAAATCAGTTTTTCTCCCAATTACATATATGGGGTATTCACACGGTAGTGTTAAAGTCATAACGTCATAATGTTCTAAACTTTTAAACTAGTTTAAAATGCGACTGCTGTGAGCAACCCCTCATATTTTAGTGTGTTAGTTGAAACATAAACAATATGATACAAAACAAATGAGAAAAAATATTACAAAAATTAAATAATATTTGGTACGAATATGCAATATTATGAGAAAATTATTTAACGGCTTCCATCTGTTTCCGATAATTATTTGCGAGTTTTTGCAATATGTAAAACAAAATTTTTTCGAGCATTTGACTTTTTAAAATTTTAAGGCTTTGGAATTTATTTGCAAATTTTCTTAAGTTTTGCGATCAGGTAATTTTTGATAAAGCTTATTGCTCTTGTGTGTAATTTTAAAAAAATAGGATTGAATCAAGCCACATCATTGTCCGATTGAATTATTTTTGTTGTTGCAGTTTTTGCCTTTTTTACACATTTGACGACTTTTATTTTATATCACACTTTGCTATCATTTTGGTATTAGCAAGTTTTTGCAAATTTTCATTCTCGCGAATTTTTCCGATTTTTTGGAATTTCTTACATCTTTAAGTATTTATGTGTTATTTTAGGGCTTGCCTTTTTACCATTTTACCGATTTTTAATACATCTATCTATTTGTGCGAATTTTCATAATTTTGCCAATTTTCTGCGAATTTTGGAATTTCTTAGATCTTTAGGTATTTCTAAGTAATTTTGGAGCTTGTTTGCAATTTTTGCAATTTTTTGCAAATTTTTGCAATAAAAGTGATTGTTCCCAATTCTTTATTTTTTTTTAACAGTTTTAAACTTTTTTTTATTAAGTGTCATACTTTAATATAATTATTTTTGATGTCACCAAGTTTTTGCGAATTTTCGTAATTGCGGATTTTTAAAAGTTTTCTGCATTCCTTACAATTTAAGCATTTTTTTAAATAAATTTTAAGTTTTTTTCAATTAAAAAATTATTCGCGAATTTTTGCAAATTTTTTGCACGTAAGATAATTTTTGATTCATAAAATCTACTGAGTTTGCTCGTTTACAGTTTTTGAGGCTTTGGAAATGTTTAGAAGATATTCGCATTTTTGCAAGTTTTCGCGATTTACATATATGCTGTAAGTCTATACTCGAGTTATTACTTTTTTTTGCGGTCTATATAATTAGCTTTGGGATATTGTTTCCATTATTTTAACCCCTTGCGAATTTTTATATTTTTTGCAATATATAATGATTTGAGTAGAAATTTGCTTAAGAAAAACGCCACGTATTTAAACGTAAATAGACATTTTGTCGAAAAAGAAAAGTAAAAAGCAAAATAATTAGTTATGACAGTAACAAAAACATAGAGTGAAGAATTGTATTAATATAGTACTCCTTTTATATGAAAGAAAATAAAAATAGTTTTAAACTGGTTTAAAATGTTAGGACTATATGACTTTATGACACTTAGGACGCCCCAATAAAGTATTTATAAATACAACTAATGCGATTTGAACAATTGCTTAAACAATTGAATATTTGCCATCAGTGTTGCATTGACGGAATTCGTCATGTTTTGGAGGAAAACAACCTACTTGAAGTATTTTGCTGATATAAAAATTTGGGGGTAATAGTGTTTTCACACTGACATGGTTTTAATAAAAATTGGTTTTAACGTTAAAACCAACTCCTAAAACCTGGTTTTACCACACAAATTGTTTTTGTTAAAACCAAATTAAAACCATTTTTAAATTGGTTTTAAGTTGGTTTTATGAAATGCAACCTTGTTTTCGCTGTGATAAATTCAGTGCTGCCAAGTTGAAATGACCGACAGCAGATGATAATGTTTATGCCAGTGAATAACAAGAAAGAAAGATTGAAAGATTTTCAACTTAAAACTGGAAGCAGCAGCAACAATAATAAAAAAATTATGGGAAAAAAAGCGTTTTTTTTTTAAGGAAAACAAAGAAAATATTTTCATTGAACTCTGGAAAGTGAAAAAAGACGATATGAATGCCATTCATCTGCCTATAAAAAAGGTTTATCTCATAATGTATTTGCGCATTTTTATATATAATAAATTTATTTCCAAGCACTTCTTCATTCTGTATAAGAAGTTCTATAATTAAAAAAAAAATATTAACAAAATATAAAATAATTTCCATTTTAGAGCGCATTTTGGAATATCTCAGTTTTTCATATTATTAATATTGTTGTACAGTTTGTCCAACAAGTGCTATTAAAAAGCAGAAAAAATGCAACAACAATGCATTTCTGCAAGGGATTTATTTTATTTTGCGCAAAGTTATTAGACAGCCTGTGAGTTAAAACCTGAATTTAAAAAACTTGCAGTGTGAAAGCAAAATCAGCTGTTTATGATTTTAACGTTAAAACCAGGTTTTAACTTTCACTGTGAAAACACTATAAACAAGCAGTAAAACAAGTTTTTTGCTCCAAGAGACGTCCATACATACATATATGAAAATGCACCTGAATAATCTTGAGATTATTTCTTATGAATCTCCTTTTATGAGTTTGTAGAGGGTAGCGGGGGAAATAATTTTATATCTTCACTGACCAAACTGAAAAGGAGATTTTAATTATAATCACTCCGAGAGCCGTGATCATAATAATTGGGGTTATGGGAAAATAAAAGAAACAATTAGTAACTTTTATTTTATCTTAAAGGGTTTGCTTGAGATTGTATGCTCACCTTTATTATTGTGCGAAATGAATACAAACGTAGGTTTCAGTTTTTTCCTTTAAGTTTAATTTCACACTTTGGTAAGTATACATATATAATTTACAATTGAGTTTTTGGTAGGTAATTGTAGTTTACACTTCGATGGTAAAAAGGTAAGTAAGTAAGTAACAATTCAAAAGGATCAACAAAAGTAAGTATATTTCTTTTGGTAGTTAACTTCGGGGTTTAATCTATTCGAGGAAAAGCTAAATGTATATTTTTGTAGCGCAAGTTGTTTTAGTGTTGCCACTTTATAATTCATTGAGGGCAAAATTATAAATATAAAATTATTTTAAATATATATAAAAAATTAATATAAAATATGAAAGGTTTTAAATGTATACTTAGTTCTGTCCAACTAGTTTGGACAGTACCATACAAATTCTTAAAATAGAGTTTTAAGATTGTTGACATGAATTAACCCATTACTGGTCAATAATCCTACTAATATTATGACTGTGAGAGTTTGTGTTTGATTAGTTATGTGATAAAATTTGATGAACGATTAACAATATGATCCATATTAATATAAGGGATGCTCTTAAGGTGGTAAAACACGTAAAATTAGTACTTTTAGTAATACTTCTGCTTGTGCTTTACTTGGAATAAATACAGTATATAGAACAATTTTCGTTTCATCTTTACTAATCTTCGTATCGCTCCTTTATTGCATCAGAAGCATAACTAAAAAATTATAGTTTTGTAGAAAATGGGTTTTAAGTTTTCAATTAACATACAAATCAATGAAGAAGATACGAGTATAAACAATTTTTTTTTCGCGTCGCTTATATGAAACTTTTACACAAGTTTATATGTATATGATATAATAATTCTTTCTCCATTATCGAACTTTTTGAGGTATGCTTATGTTGCCATAAATAAGAGATATGTATGTCGTTGTGAAACCTAAAAATATTTAAAGTTTATGGTTTGATAAATGACAAATGAGCTATTACAGACAGTGGTCTCCAAAATTTCAATTCTCTTAAGCGAATCCTTCGACTTTTTCTCCAAGTACTTGCAGAAGATATCAATACCTCCAGTTATCATTAACTTCTTGATTCTTAGTAAATTAGTAAAATTAAATCATGTATGTGTGTATGTATTTAAAACAATTACATCTGCACTTGGTTTTTATTCTAAGGTTGCGGCAGACGTCCTAGTTTTAACCGATAATAATATGTAAAGTTTCAGCACAATTTACTAGTACGATTAAAAAACAATATCTCACGCCCGGATTTTGACATTTATGGTTTTTGTTCTGCCAAGTTACGCATATAAATTGGTTTAACTTACGCAAAATAAAATATACATCTGTTATTCCTTAAGTATTTATAAAATCGACTAAAAAATTCTCAAAACTAAGGTCAAAAGTATAAAAGAGAACATAAGGCCAAGATTTCCATCCTAAAATCGATCTGAATAAAATAACCGGCGGTTAAAATAAGCTCCAAGCGCTTCCTTGGTACAATTCCTATTACTATAATTTCGTAAAAAAAGCTTCCTAGATAATTAGTTCCAGTTCGCTTTATGTAAGTGTTAATGCCAAGCTGATTGGTTTGTAAAGTGAAAAGACGAGAGGAAAAGAAACTAGTACTCAGCTGCATGTGCAGTCAATACGTTTTGCTCTCTCATTCGTAATTTTAAAAAAAGCATACATGCATATACAAAACTATACATAAAAAATATTTGCTCAAAAACAAGACTTGCATTGTGAGGACGCCGATGAAAGTTCAAAGAAGAAAAAGTGATAAGCTGAGCAATAAGACTTGCGTAGTGTGTACTGGGTCTTACCATTACGCCATATGATTTTTAATTATTATCTCTTTCTCTTATTTAAAAATATTCTATTCCATGTATATACATATGCACAATGCACATATCGCTGATTTACCCAAAGGATGTCATAACTAAAAAAACTAGTTTGCCCAAAAACGAGTTTAAAGTTTTCAATTCACACACAACTTTAGAATTTAATAAAAAATGAAATTGAATTTTTCTCTCAATAACTGTCTAAACAGGATATTTGTATGAAATTTTTACACAATATAACGATAGATATAGTAATTAATTAAGCATAATTTTAGTAATGACGTTCTTTAAGTAAATGAGCGATTATATATTAATCTCGTAAAGAATGTTGCCCGTTAAACATGATCTTTAGATATCAAGAGGTCGTGAAAGTAAATTTATAGGAAACTATGTATATTATAAGGTATTGGTATCATGCTTCATTTCGCTTCTTATTTAGATCTCAATTCTTTTATTGGTCAAAGTTTTTATATACCAACACGTTAATGTTTTTGAACGAAATTTTTAATGATACTTCTCATGCTAACTAACTTATTTTTGCCAAATTATCAAATAAATTATAAATCTGTAATGTTAATTAATTTTTTACACTAAAGAGGTGTGTAACAATACATGCAGATCCTTTATTCAACATGTAGAAAATGATGTCGTCCTGTTGTTATTTGCCTTAGAAACGGAAATTGCCAAACATCCAAACATTTATTCCTTCAAGAGTTGCAGTATTTGTTTGTAGCATTAAATATTAGGAATAGCACTTTTTTTTAATATATTATTTTAAACATTATTTTAACGCAGTGACAATTTTTTTTTCAAATATTCAGATCGAAAAAGGAAACAAATTTTTCTTTAAAATTTTATAATGTTGTTAATTTCACCAATTGATGGGAATCTGTGAGATATGGGAATAATTAGACAACCAGTCAGCATTTTATGAAATTAGTGATCATATTCGAGTCTTTTCGACTCATTCGCTCGACTTAAATAAGCATTTATGTGCTCGTCCTAGATTCTAAAATGACTGCTCATTCGGGAGAATATGGTACCCTAGCCGAGTGTCTTCTAAAAGACTCGCGTTTCTGATCAATTTCGATTCACTTTCGAGACAGTTTGTGGTATTACGAGCATTTACAATCAGTTTTTTTTTTTGTTTTAAATTTTTATATACATACATAGATTCACCAACACTTTATAATTTTTGATTTTACTACACGAGCTCGCTGTTTGTTTTTTTTTTTTTTGTAGCGATGCTAGCCTGTCTGTCCAGAGGTCGTGATTTGATTCCTGCCATAGATCCTGGCTATTTCCCGCAGACAAGCTAATTGCTACGCCGGGTTGTTTTTGTTAAAAAAAAATTCTTCAAGTATAAAACCAACGACCAAATCAGACAAAACACTCATTCCTTAAACAACTACCGGCCAGTCAACAACAAATTGTCAGCGTTAATAAAATTAAACAATCCGTGATAAATGTGATAAATTTATTTATTTATCGAAATTATGGAAGATAATTAATTTTTGTATTCCTTTTTTAAGCACTCAAGAAAAAGACATCTGCTAGAGGCTCTGTAAACAAAAGTCAGACAAACAGAAGGAAGAGAAGAAATATTTCCAGACCGACGAAATATTGCTAAACATAGCAGAAGAACAAAGTCAACAAATAGAAAATGCGAAAACAGAAGAATAAACTTTGGAAGTGTTAGAATCGAAAATTATCCTAGCAGAAAACCGAGAAAACTATAATACCGACTACTTGAAAAAAGTGGCGGAAGAAATGCAAAAACTCCAGAATGAGGCAAATATATTATCAGAAGGTCCTGATTTTATATTAAAAAAATAAAATTGAAATAAATCAGTCACATCTACAAACATTACTTAACAGTGAAATATTAAAAAGATTTGATACCAAATCAATGGATGTAGTCACTGAATGACAATCACTAACTTTGAAAGTTCAAATCGAAAACTCAAGCAGACTAAAGTTATCAGCTACATCCACACCAATTGCAAAAATACTAAAAACTGAAAAACTTTCTAAAGTTACATAAGTATTCGAATCAAGTGCAGATGGTATGACGGTTATCGGCATCCCATAGTTTAACGGCAAGCCATCACCAGCCTTTCTAAATTGTGATAAGCCAGCAAAAAACCAGTTAGATCCGCATAAAATAGTGAATGTGTTACACTTTGTAATGCAGCACACACAACTAACTGAGAAGGAAGTAAGAAATGTCATCATTACTAAATGTGCTGATGAGAGCAAAATGTATCGGCAAACGGAAAGGACACGACTATTTTTTAATGCCCTGAGTTGAAGTAAAAATCGAAATGGTTTTAAATAAAGCAAGTGCTTGTGGCATTAAAAATGAAATAAATAAATAAAATTAAAATTTTAAAATTTAAAGAAAAAATTTTTAAGGCATTCACAAAAGTAAGCATTGGTTTATTTTATAGGTTATCGTGTGTACTAAACATACCAACGTGTGAACACAAAAATTATAAACCGTATGTAAAACCCAGATTTTGACTTAAACCGAAAATGTCATGTGTATAAAAAAGTGATATATAATATAAGGCAAATACATATCGTCGGGTGGCTACTGGTTTGCCACTTATTATTATTGCGGCAAACTAGTAACCATCCGAACACAGCTTTAATACTAATATCAATCACTTTACAAAAATCCATGACTGCATTAATGACCGTAATCATTGCAAAGCCAAAATTTAAGTGTGAAATGAATGCATGGGCACAAAAACTTGTAAGGCCCAAAATTTTCTTTTTAGCTCTTGAACCACTTGTGCTTTAGATCCCCCATTTTGTTTCGTTTTTATTATACCCTTCACCAAAAATGTAAATGATTTTTACTGCAACCGCAGGGCATTAAAAAATAGTAGTTTCCTTTCCCTTTGCCGATACATTTTGCTCTCGTCAGCACATTTAGTAATGATAACATTTCTTACTTCCTTCTCACTTAGTTGTGTGTTCTGCATGACAAAGTGTAACACATTCACCATTTTATGCGGATCTAATTGGTTTTTTGCTGGTTTATCACAATTTAGAAATGCTGGTGATGGCTTGCCCGTTAAACTATGGGATGCCGATAACCGTCATACCATCTGCACTTGATTCGAATACTTTTGTAAATTTAGAAAGTTTTTCAGTTTTTAGTATTTTTGCAATTGGTGTGGATATAGCTGATAACTTTAGTCTGCTTGAGTTATCGATTTGAACTTTCGAAGTTAGTGATTGTCACTCAGTGACTACATCCATTGATTTCGTATCAAATCTTTTAAATATTTCACTGTTAAATAATGTTTGTAGATGTGACTGATTTACTTCAATTTTATTTTTTAATATAAACTCAGAACCTTCTGATAATATATTTGCTTTATTCTGGAGTTTTTGCGTTTCTTCAACCACTTTTTTCAAGTAGTCGTTGTTATGGTTTTCTCGGTTTTCTGCTAGTGTAATTTTCAATTCTAACACTTGCAAAGTTTCTTCTTCTGTTTCCGAATTTTCTATTTCTATTCTCTTCTTCGATGTTTAGCAATGTTTCGTCGATATTTAGCAATGCTTTCTTGATATCAGGGCCTATTTATCAGGTTAACGCAATCGTCCTGATGATATTCTGTGTTTTCGTGTTTTAACTGTCAAAAGCTGTTTGCACCATACACTTTAGTTCATGTTTGTGTGTGTTTCTGACAACTGAAACACAAAGTCGTTTTTTTTTGGCAATTCTTTGTAGTAGTTGAATTTGTAGGTGACTTCATTGTATATATATATATATATATATATATATATATTGCTGATTTATTTGCTCTTTGAATTTGTCACAATTATTCCACATTTGCTACAAATCTCCATAATTTTTCTTCATATATAATTATGCTGGCCGACACTTAAGCTCTTTATTTCCCGTAATTCATATCAAATTATCATTGATTTAGTCAAAAATTATTTGGTAAGTTATCATCGATGCCATTTAGTAGTGGAAATTGGTATGTTAAATACAAGTTCTTAATCGTTTGTAATCCCTGAACTAATTCATCACGGTTGTGTGATTTGCGTATGATTATGGCCTGCAACATGGCACTGCCTGCTTCCAAATATGCCACTACATTGGAAAAAAGATTTTCAGTTTGCAAAACCGTACTGCTGAGGTGAACAATGGAGTATGAGACACTTTTGGGACTTTTACTGTACTGCACCAAAAGCCAAGGAGTTTCTTTTATGTCTTTTCTATCATCGCGGTCTATGAAAGCCTGAAAACAAAAGATTGTATTTAATTAAATGCAAACCAGTTTACGATCAGTTTATTAAAATACTAAATTTACCGCTTAAAAAGAGTTTTCTTTCAGTATCTTAAATTGCCTTTGCATCAAATCATCTGAATCACTCTCACGCATCACAGTTGCCATTACAAAGACTTTGTCATGTCGTACAACTATTTCTGCAGCATTTGCTTTTGCAAAACAATTTTGCGGCCAGGCAGTGTCATTTTCTTCTACAATTACATGCACTACAGTATTGGCATCCTTATTGTACTGAATCAGTATTTGTCTTTCTGAGCTTTGACTAAAAATGTCCTCTTCATGTTTTGCTGTCTCAAGATGTGGAGATCCTTCTTTAAAGACTCACGATCATCAGAAGCAAACTGAATTTCTCCTTCTATAACAAAATGTCTGCGATTAAAACTTATTTTCTGATTCACCAACATATATTCAGAGTCCTCATCAATAATATCAACTGAATGTACGATATCATAAGTTATGCATCCATTACTTTTGCCACCTTTCGACGGGCCCTCATCCATTTTGACTAGATACCAAGACATACGGCAATATTCAGTAGGTTTTTCATTACAAGTCATTGTTTTAATTTAATTTAATTTTATTTTTGAGCTTATTACTTTCTATCTTCACACTTTTGCTTTTAAAATCAAATAAAATTAAACATTAAATTCAGATACTTATAAATATTTTCATACATGAAATACTGAAGTATATTTATTTGACATAATGTCTTTATTTAATTTCAAAAAATTGGCTTGTTTTTATGGTTAAGCAATTGTCTATATGCATTTCGTACCCGCTTGTAGAACTCGTCAGTAGACTTCAACCCAAAAAAGTTTTGAATTCACTTAACAAACTCCGTATGTTTATAGTAAGACTCTTAATACTATATTGAGAATCACAATATACAAACATAATAAGTTTGAAAACCGCAAACAAAAATCTTTACAAAACAAACATCTTTATTCAACTGTGCTTGTTTTGTAAAGATTTTTGTTTGCGGTTTTCAAACTTATTATGTTTGTATATTGTGATTCTCAATATAATATTAAGAGTCTTACTATAAACATACGGAGTTTGTTAACTGAATTCAAAACTTTTTTGGGTTGAAGTCTACTGACGAGTTCCACAAGCGGGAACAAAATGCATATAGACAATTGCTTAACCATAAAAACAAGCCAATTTTTTTTTTTATAAATATTTTCTCCAAAAATTTCAGTTTTCCTTCATTTCTAACAGATCACCTTATTTACCTGCTATCTCAAAACCTAAACATAATTATTTTCTAATTAGTGCCATAAAAAAAAGTAGTAAGCTCAAAAATGAAATTAAATTAAATTAAAACAATGACTTGTAATGAAAAACCTAAAGAATATTGCCGTATGTCTTGGTATCTAGTCAAAATGGATGAGGGCCAGTCGAATGGTGGCAAAAGTAATGGATGCATAACTTATGATATCGTACAATCAGTTGATGTTATTAATGAGGACTCTGAATATATGTTGGTGAATCAGAAAATAAGTTTTAATTGGAGACATTTTGTTATAGAAGGAGAAATTCAGTTTGCTTCTGATGATCGTGAGTCTTTAAAGAAGGATCTCCACATCTTGAGACAGCAAAACATGAAGAGGACATTTTTAGTCAAAGTTCAGAAAGACAAATACTGATTCAGTACAATAAGGATGCCAATACTGTAGTGCATGTAATTGTAGAAGAAAATAACACTGCCTGGCCGCAAAATTGTTTTGCAAAAGCAAATGCTGCAGAAATAGTTGTACGAAATGACAAAGTCTTTGTAATGGCAACTGTGATGCGTGAGAGTGATTCAGATGATTTGATGCAAAGGCAATTTAAGATACTGAAAGAAACCTCTTTTTAAGCGGTAAATTTAGTATTTTAATAAACTGATCGTAAACTGGTTTGCATTTAATTAAATACAATCTTTTGTTTTCAGGCTTTCATAGACCCCGATGATAGAAAATACATAAAAGAAACTCCTTGGCTTTTGGTGCAGTACAGTAAAAGTCCCAGAAGTGTCTCATACTCCATTGTTCACCTCAGCAGTACGGTTTTGCAAACTGAAAATCTTTTTTCCAATGTAGTGGCATATTTGGAAGCAGGCCGTGCCATGTTGCAGGCCATAATCATACGCAAATCACACAACCGTGATGAATTAGTTCAGGGATTACAAACGATTAAGAACTTGTATTTAACATACCAATTTCCACTACTAAATGGCATCGATGATAACTTACCAAATAATTTTTGACTAAATCAATGATAATTTGATATGAATTACGGGAAATAAAGAGCTTAAGTGTCGGCCAGCATAATTATATATGAAGAAAAATTATGGAGATTTGTAGCAAATGTGGAATAATTGTGACAAATTCAAAGAGCAAATAAATCACCAATATATATATATATACATATTTTTTTTTTACTTCAACTGCAGGGCATTAAAAAATAGTCGTTTCCTTTTCCTTTGCCGATACATTTTGCTCTCATCAGCACATATAGTAATGATCACATTTCTTTCTTTCTTTCCTCCCAAGTAAGTTGTGTGTGCTGCATTACAAAGTGTAAATCATTCACTATTTTATGCGGATCTAACTGGTTTTTTGCTGGCTTATCATAATTTTGAAACGCTGGTGACGGCTTGCCGTTAAACTTTGGGATGCCGATAACCACCATACCATCTGCAGTTGATTCGAATACTTTTGTAACTTTAGAAAGTTTTTCAGTTCTTAGTGTTTTTACAATTGGTATGGATGCGGCCGATATCTTTAGTCTGCTTGAGTTTTCGATTTGAACTTTCGGAGTTAGTGATTGTAACTCAGTGACTACATCCATTCATTTGGTATTAAATGTTTTTAAGATTTCACTGTTAAGAAATGTTTGTAGATGTGACTGATTTACTTCAATTTTATTTTTTATACCCTTTACCGAAAAATGGTAGAAGGGTATATACAGGTTTGTCATTCCGTTTGTAATTTCTAGAATATTAATAAGCGATCCATAAAGTATATATATTCTGGATCCTTATGCATAGGGAAGACGAATAAGCGATGTCTGTCTGTCCGTTTGTCTGTACGTTAAATCGGGTTTCCGAAGCTCCCAGGGAAGCTAGAGTCTTCGTTCTTGGACTGGTGAGTTAGAAATCGTCTAAGTAATTGGTATTGAAAATCAGCGAAATCGACCAGGCGGTTTCAGAGCTGGGAAGCTTAAACTTCATTTTGCCATGCGAAATAACTACCGAAAAGTAATTATTATTTTTTTATTAAATAAACTCATTTTATACTTCGGTATGAATAAAATTAGTATTTCTAATTAAAAAAAATTAAAAAAATTAAACAGGCGTTTCCAGGGTTGGAAAACTTTAATTTTCTTTCTTATACAAAATAACTTACTAAAATAAATTTTTCCCTTTCTTTATAAATTAAACATATCTTATATTCTTAAAAGAAAAAGATTGGTGTAAGAAATCAGAAAAATCAAAAAGGATGATTTCAGGGTTGGAAACCCCACACTTTTTGTGATATAAAAAATTAGCTACCGAAAACTAATTTTTATTTATTTTTTATAAAATAAACTTATTTTATAAAATAAAAAAAGCTTTTAAAAAATTAAAAACACGATTCCAGGGTTGGAAAACTTTATTTTTTTTTTTAACAAAAGTAACTTACTAAAACAAATTTTTCCCTTTCTCTATAAATTAAACATATCTTATATTCTTAAAAGAAAAATATTGGTGCAATTAATCAGAAAAATCAAAAAGGATGATTTCAGGGTTGGAAAAGTTACACTTTTTGTGATATATAAAAGTAACTAAGTCTAATTAATTTTTATCTTTGCCTTTATAAATTATATATCTTTTACGTCTTGGAAATATATGTTTTTTGTAGAAAACTATACAAATAAAAACCACAGCTCCAGAGCTGAAAACTTTGAACTTTTTTTCTGGATATTAAAGTAAATAAATAAAACATTTTTTTTGAATTTTCTTTTTTCACTTAACACACTTTCTATATTTTTTTAAGAACTACTAGATTGGAATCTACTACTACATAAGGAATCAGAAAAATCTGAAATGTTAATTTTAGGGTTTGAAAATTAATAATTTTTTGTACATAAAAGTAACTAGGTCAAATTATTTTTTTTCTTTTTGCTTATACTTTATGTATGTGCTTATGTATGTATCTCGATACTACATAAAAGCACTTTGGTAAAGGGTATATAAGATTCGGCACAGCCGAATATAGCTTTCTTACTTGTTTAATATTCAGGAGCTTTTGCGTTTCTTCAACCACTTTTTCAAGAAGTCGTTATTATAGTTTACTTGGTTTTCTGCTAGTGTGATATTTGATTCTAACACTTGCAAGATTTTTCTTCTGTATCCGCATTTTCTATATGTTGATTTTGTTATTCTTCGATGTTTAGCAATTTTTCGTCGATATTTAGCAATGCTTCGTTTATATTTCGCAAATATTGATATTTTTAATGGGAACTCCCAAAGCATTTGAGAGATCTAGCGTTGATCTTTCATGAGCTGGAGTGTGTCTAAAAAACAGTTCTATATTAAAGTTTTTTTTGTGCATATTTTCGCATTTTGTCCCAAGACAACTTATTTAAAAAAGTACATCATCTAAAAGATTTTTTCAAGGATGTATTAAATTTTACCATTCGTACCATCAGCAATGCGTTATTGCATAATACTTTTTAAGCATTTTTATAAATTAGGCATGGAAAATCAAACAGAAATCTCGGTTTTGTATTTCGGTGGTATATCTTCTCTCTTATTTAAAAATAAGAGAAGAGTAATTGTTTCTTGTAAAGATTTCTTAAAAAATGAACACTCAATAAATCATTTCTAAAAAAGTATATTTTTATAAACATTTCCATACATTTCATAATACTAAAGCATAATAATAATGTGCAGTAAATCTTAAATTTGACGAAATTAACTAGCTAGCTATTCCTATTACGAATAATTTTTTTTTTTTTGTAATGAACGAAATCGAAAATCTTGGGAAAAATAAATTACTTTTTTTGTTTTTATAATTTTTTTTTAATGTAAAAGTTTTTGTATCTGTGTTCTAAATAAAAAGGCATAGTCAATTTGTTTCTCTACTAGTAACACTTTAAAAGATATATCATTAGAGGTCTGGTTAACTGGTTAACATTGTCAAAACGAAAAAGAAGAAATTTAAAAGAATAAGAAATAATGTACGAAGGAAGATATTTGAAGTTAATATTCATATTTTTTCTTCAAATTTGAAAAGGAACCTGGTTTGTTTATTTCCTTTTGTCTGTACATCTTGTTCTCGTTCGCAAACTTTGTAGTGTGCTCATTTTTGTATCGAAAACGAGCGCATAAGTGCTTAGTTTAATCGCGCGGAGGAGTCGAAAAAGACTCGAATATGATCACTAATTTCATAAAATGCTAACTGGGTGTCTAATTATTCCCATGTCTCACAGATTCCCATCAATTGGTGAAATTAAGAACATTATACAATTTTAAAGTGAAATTTGTTTCCTTTTTCGATCTAAGGATTTTAAAAAAATAAGTCACTGCGATAAAATAATCTTCAAAATAATAAATTACAAAAAAGTGCTATTCCTAATATTTAATTCTACAACTACTGCAACTCTTGAAGGAAAAAATGTTTGGATTTAAATAAACTTTCAAAGGCAAATTCCGTTTCTAAGGAAAATAACAACAGGACGACAGCAAAAATAGTTTACTTAGCATGAGAAGTATTATTAAAAATTTCGTTCAAAAACATTAACGTGTTGGTATATAAAAACTTTGACCAATAATAGAATTGAGATTTAAATAAGAACCGAAATAAAGCTTGATACATACAATACCTTATAATATAGTTTCCTATAAATTTACTTTCACGACCTCTTGATATCTAAAGATCATGTTCAACGGACAACATTCTTTACGAGATTAATATATATCGCTCATTTACTCAAAGAACGTCATAACTCAAAAAATGGAATTTTTTGAGTTAATGGTGCTTAATTAATTATCATATCGATCGTTATATTGTGTAAAAATTTCATACAAATATCTTGGTTGGTCAGTTCTTGAGAGAAAAATTCAATTTCATTTTTTTATTAAGTTATTAAGTTGTGTGTAAATTTAAAACCTTAAACTCGTCTTCGGACAAAATAGTTTTTTGTATTATGACATTCTTTGAGTAGATGAGCGATATGTGTATTGTACGCAGTGATGCCAACTTTTTTGGCTCTAAAAGCACATCAGAATTTTAAAAAAGCACTAAAAAGTGTAATTTTGAAATCTACAAAGCGTAAAAAGCACCAACGTGAAAAACGAGTGAGATTACAAAATGTTTTCTAAGCTATTCTCTATTTCGGCAATATTATCAACATCTTTAATTAACTATATCAGACGAAAAAAATATGCTTTACCC
Organism: Tachina grossa; assembly: GCA_949987645.1. Taxonomy (NCBI): domain Eukaryota; kingdom Metazoa; phylum Arthropoda; class Insecta; order Diptera; family Tachinidae; genus Tachina; species Tachina grossa. The sequence goes on along the minus strand of OX465275.1, from coordinate 65,129,166 downwards.
TAAACAAATAAATACACCAAGTTTTTATCAAAGTAATTTTAAGAAATACGCAAATTTCTTAAAAGCACTACTTAGTGCTTTTTCTTAGTTTGGCACTAACGCTCAAAATTTGGCGTTTTGAGTCTTCAAAAAGCACTAAATATAGTGCCAAAAGCACCAAATTGGCATCGCTGATTATACATATGTACAACATGGAACAGGATATTTGTAAGAGAAAGAGAATATTTGTAAGAGTAAAAATCATATGGCATAATGGTAAGTCCCAGTACACACTACGCAAGTCTTACACCTCAGCTTATCACTTTTTCTTCTTTGAACATTCATCGGCGTCCTTACAATGAAAGTCTTGTTTTTGAGCAAATATTTTTTATGTATAATTTTGTATATGCATGTATGCTTTTTTTAACATTATGAATGAGAGAGCAAAACGTATTGACAACAGGGTTATCAGATTTTTTCTGACCTATTTCGCCAAATTGATTTTAAAAATCGCCAAAAGTAGCCAAAAATCAGTTTTATGTAGTTTTCTTAATAAATATTTGATAATAAATTTGTTTTTATATAACACTTTTTTAATATAAATTTATATGAAATGATCGTACCAAAATTTATCAGAAAATCGCCAAAATTAAAAATAAAATCGCCAAAAATATTTCTTGTAAAGTTTTCACATTCAAATTCAATGACTATAATTAATATAAGAAAAATTGTTTTAACTTCTTGCAAACGGGTTTTGGTAGGATTTATTTCTGAAACTACTCCTTCAAATAAACTAATTTTCCTGAATTAGACAAATTTTAAAGTTCAATTTTGTTTAAAAAATAGCCATAATAATCGCCAACAAAGTTATTTATCGCCAGAAAAATCGCCTCGCCATAAAAATCGCCATGTCGCCAAACCAAAAATTTGGACGCCAAACAAGATGAAAAATCGCCACGTTTGGCGAGAAATCGCCATATCTGACAGCCCTGATTGACAGCACATGCAGCTGAGTACTCGTTTATTTTCCTCTCGTCTTTCCACCTTACAAACTAATCAGCTTAGCAATAACACTTGCATAGTGCTAACTGGGACTAATTATGTAGGAAACTTTTTTTTACGAAATTGTAGTAATAGGAATTGTACCAAGGAAGCGCTTGGAGCTTATTTTAATCGCAGTTATTTTATTCAGATCGATTTTAGGATGGAAATCTTGGCATTATATTCTCTTTTATACTTTTAAACTTAATTTTTCAGAATTTTTTTGTCAATTTTATAAATACCTAAGGAATATCAGATGTATAATTTATTTTGCGTAAGTTAAACCAATTTATGTATATGCGTGAATTTCGTTGATGCTTAAGTCCGTTCATAATTTGGCAGAACTAAAACTAAATGTCATAATCGGGGCGTGAGATATTGTTTTAATCGTAAATAGTGCTGAAAGTAAACAATTGGCTCAAATACAAGTACACATACATACATACATACATATATGATTTTATTTTACTAAGAACCAAGAAGTTAATGATCAGTGGAGGTATTGATATCAGCCACAAGTACTGGAAGAAAAAGTCGAAGGATTCGCTTAAGAGAATTGAAATTTTGGAGACCACTGTCTGTAATAGCTCATTTGTCATTTATCAAACCATAAACTATAAATATTTTTATTTTTCACAACGACATAAATATCGCTCATTTATGGCAGCATAAGCATACCTCAAAAAGTTCGATAATGGAGTAAACAATGCAGAAAGAATCATTATATCATATATTATCTTGTGTAAAAATTTCATATAAAAGGCTTGTACGCGCTGCTCTCGCGAAAAAATAGTTTATATTTAATAACACATTAAACCCATTTTCTAAAGAACTATAATTTTTGAGTTATGCCTTTGTTGCAATAAAGGAGCAATACGAATATTAGTAAAGATGAAACGAAAATTGTTCTATAAACTGTATTTATACCAAGTTAAGCACAAACAGAAAATTTACCAAAAATACTACTTTTACGTGTTTTACGCCCTTAAGAGTATCCCTTATTTTAATATGGATCATTTTTAGGGTTTCGGAAACGTGAATTTACGGGTGGGAAATCCCGGGAAATGACTACCTAATATTCTTAGGAAATTTTTGAGATTTTCCCGGGAAAACGGGAAATTAAAAGCACATGTTATTTCATAAATATATATACTTTTTTGTGCACACATATTTATAAAGTTTCATTTATTTTCATTCATAATCCTGTTTTACTTTAATATCAAAATTTTCAGTGTTTTTTTATATATACATATATTACTAAAGGTCATTTGAGTGATGGTATGACTAAATTTACACGATGAAATCGATTAAGTTCTCTTTTAAAGTTGATACGTTTTTCATCGTCTGTTTCAATACGAATACGCCGTTCAAAGGAATTTTTTCATTCTAACAATTTTATTTAAAACAAAAACAAATTCTAAAATTTTATTTTCGTTCCAAGAAAGAATTCCTTGGACAACGAGAAACAAGTAGTTAAATATCGATAAATTTGTTTTTTAATATAAAATAAAAATATGAGCTGTTAAAATCTATACGGAAATTTCATAAACATTCCATAAATTTAAGTCATACTAGAAAAATTATAGCTTAACTCGAAGGCTACATCCGCGACGCATTTCGTAAAGGCCATTTCAAACTACTCGTATATTACAATTATTAATATTTTTATGGAAAATGAAACTCTGACATGCAGACTTGTAATTGTTTTTGAAATTTTTGAAACTGAAATTAGATCAGCGGGGCATTTTAGTCAAAAGTATTAATAATTGTAATATAGTCTGAAACAGCCTTAATGACTGTCGTTTAATCACTATAACATGAGAAATTGGAATACAGTGTATAAATATCAATGATTGCAATGATATAAATGTTTCCTAAAGTAAATATTTATTCGATGTTAAGCGAACTTGAAGTAATGAATGAAAGAAATTTATACAGACTGTGGCTCAGGCTATGTAAAATTTGGCGCAGCTGAATATAGTAACGTAACTTGCGTGTACTTAACGATAAGAATCCTCCTCTAAATTTTTCAAAAAGAATAAGAAGCAAACAAAGCAAATTTTAAATAAAATGATTTCGAAGTCTAATTAAAAAATTATTTGCTAATTGCGGTAACAGTCGTCACTTAGTCTTTATATGATTTCTTACTAATCACTAAGAATAAACTATATTCTGTTTGCTTGAAGTCAGTTAAAAATTTGTCTTAGAACTGTTTTTGTATTAACTTGTATTTAAAAAGAATGCTTACATTAATAAAACTATCGAAATTTCGCCAACTTTCATTTAATAAATGTACTTAATTTAGAAAATTAGTTTTTGCCGGGATCCGGGGAATTCCCGGAAACGAGATTTTTTCATGCCCGTTTCCCGGGAAGTGCAAAAGTACGGAAAATCCCAAACTCTAATCATATGTTATTCGTTAATCAAATTTTATCAAAATTTAGATGTGGAACACATAACTAATCTCACAAACATACAAACTTTCACATTCATAATATTAGTAGGATTACTGGCCAGTAATGGGTTAATTCATGTCAAAAATCTTAAAACTTTTTTTTAAGAATTTGTGTAGTGCATTTCCATATAAGTACGTGTCTTGGAGCAAAAACCTTGTTTTGCTACCTTTTTTCCCACAAATTTTTCATATGAGCAAAACACCTAAAGTATGTTGTTTTCCTCCAGAACATGATGAATTTCGTCAATGCAACACTGATGGCAAATATTCAATTCTTAAAGCAAATGATCAAACCGCCTTATTGGGTGAATAACTGATTAATTTAAATAATAAGCTTTGTTGCATTGAAAATAAAATCAAAATGGTTTCGGAAATTCGTATACCCAAAACACACAGAAAAACATAATGGAAACACTTTGAAGTGTTTTGAAAAAAAAAAAATAACAGATTGTCTTGTTCATAGGATCCAGCTTAACCCCTCAATAACCATTTTCAATGTATTTTTAATTAAAAAAAATATTTTACTTAATAAGTTAAATATTAATTTGGGATTATTAGTGCGTTTAAAAAAATTTTAAACTTAAATTTTAACAATTGCCATAAAAAACAACCCAGTAAATAAATAGACATTACCATCTGAAGTACTTACTATATAATGACTTACTTTTTTGATTGCCTACAAATTAAATTACGTAAAAATTAAATTATGGAAAACTATCGATGGCATTATCGATACTATCGATAATTAATTTTTTTGTGACTATCGAGGTTTTAATTCTGCAATCGATTAATACTTGAAAACAATCGATGTTTTCTAAACACTATCGATAGTAAATGATATACCGCCTAATCCAAAAAAAAAAAAAATTAAAATATGTTACTTTTCATAAACAAAAATAACTGCATGACCGAAAATTTCTTCCACTGATCTCATTTATTTTTCATGCAATTATTTTAGTTTTGTTATTTATTGAACTGACAAATAAAATTATATTTTTTGTTTATTTTGTTTTGCTTAAAAATATATTGGTAGTATCGTTGTAACTTTCGATAGTCTTGAATCGATATATCGAAAATTTTTATAGACTATCAACATTTTTCGATATTGACACTATCGATAGTTTTTCACCTCTACTGTAAACTTGTGTATATATAATTAATTGATAATTTATTTCGTTATTATTTAAAAACGAATCAAAAATTAACTAAACAACAACAGCAACAATTAAAGAAAAAAATTTATGGCAATACCGTACTCATATATCCACATGTATTAAAAAAAAGCAAAAAAAAAAATCATTATTGATGGATTTTATATATTGTGGGCCTATTCAATAAATAAAATATTCAAAAGAGAATATTTTAGTAATTAATTTTATAAAAAATAACGAAGTTCTCAGATATACACAGAAAAAAGTATTCACCAATTAATATTTTCAATTAAGAATTTTATTGATTCAATTAAATTTTTATTTGTATTAATTAATTTGAGTGGATAAACTAAATCGATATTATCACATTGTTTATAGGTTAAAATTAAATCAATTTTTTGATTGATATTACAAATATTTTAATTAATATTACAAAATCATTCATGTTACTTTCTTGTGTGTGTTTAAGAAACAAAATTCATACAACTCCCAAAAACAATATTGAAAACTAGTGTTAGTAAATAAAAGGATTATTTTTCTTTTATTTTATTTTTTTATGTGTATAATGTGTATGAATATGTGTGTTGTGTTTTTTAAATAATCGATAAATGATGAATGAAGTGACTTTAAGTTCGTTTTTTATTATTTGTCCATACAAATGTTTCCTTAAATATAAAACCTAAAAAAAGGAATTTTAACAATATAATTTATTGACTTTTTTCTTGGCGATATAATATTTTTGACGTAGGTCTGTTGTTTTTAATCTTTTCCATCTACCATACGCAAGGTCTCTTAGATTTGTTTGCAGTTTTTAAATTTTTATGAGCTTTTAGAAAAAAATATTTAATTAAAAAAAATTATAATCAGAAATAATTTCTTATTCGGGCTTAAGTTCAGTAATTTTATTTCTTATTAAATGAAATATTTTTATTAATCAATGTGAGTTTCTAAAAACGAGAAGGACAATTAAATTAGACTTTTAAGCTGGGGGAAATACCGATAATTTTCTGTGCAGCAACGCACTTCATCAGCACCCTAGTCTATCTACTTGGTTAGAGATTGTTATTAACATCAGCTATTTAACGTAAATTCTAATGAAACGGAATATGAGAAATGATTATTGTGTACAATTATTGATTTACTTTTGGTAAATACATATGCAAGTATCAATATTCATTTCCCCTGTTTTTCCATTTTTTTTTCATTTTTCTATTTAGGTTTGCACGAAGTTAATGTGATGATCGTAAAAGATAAGCAAGAATAGTTAAACATATGTAGGTAGAGTAATATAACTTCGTGCTTACCTAAATAAAAAAATGAAAAAAATGGAAAATGAATAGTGATACTTACATATGTATTTACCAAAGTTAAATCAATAATTGTACACAACAATCATTTCTCACATTCCGTTTCATTAGAATTTACGTTAATAAATAGCTGATGTTAATAACAATCTCTACCCAAGTAGATAGACTAGGGTGCTGATGAAGTGCGTTGCTGCACAGAAAAATATCGGTATTTCCTCCAGCTTAAAAGTCTAATTTAATTGTTCTTCTCTTCTTTAGAAACTCACATTAATTAATAAAAATATTTCATTCAATAAGAAATGAAATTACTGAACTTAAGCCCGAATAAGAAATTATTTTTGATTAAAATTCACTTCAGTTCAACTAAATCTAAAAATGTCTCATTTCAAAAAAAATATTTTTAATATTTATTTTGCGAATAACTAAGAAACAATTAATTTTTTTTTTAGCTTACCATGTTGAGATGATTTGAAGTAAATTTTGTTAATTACCCGATTTTGTTTTATTAATCGACGTTAGACATATTGCCTTTGAGTTATGGTGAACTATGTGGGTATACCTAGTGAAAATATTAAATAGGATCATAAAAGAAAATTCCAACTTGATGAAAGTTCTTTAATATTTAATTAATTGCTTATTAATTTCTTAAGGGTAAAATCATCGTGGCGTTGTGTTATTAAACAAAGCCATAACTTAACTTAAACAAACCTAATTAACAATTTTTGCAAAATCCTTGGGATTCCTTATGTGTAAAAGTTTTAGTTGTAAAATCACAGATTCCAATCTGGTGGACAATATTTCCGGTGCATGCACATCAAGCATTAATTTTTCTCGAATTCTAGTAAAAATATAGATGTAAATACCCAAGGATGTATGCATGTATATTTTCCTGCTGATTTTCTTTATCAGCATATGTAATACCTTGTGAACAAATTGTAGCATATGCCAGGTTGGAAACGTCCAGAGCGACCTTTACGTTGTTGTGCATTAGCCTTTGTCACCCATGCTTCCTCTGATGCTTGTAGGTTTATGGTTATTGATGTCTACTAATATTGTAGATAATATAACTTTTCTTTTTCCATATGGTCCTGGCTTAAACAATTTGTTCTGTTCAACTATAGGTAGCTGAGAATGTTAAGACATACAGAATAATATCTGAAGACAAGTTTTTATCCTTCCAAACGGAAGGATCTTGCAATTAAAGAGAAAGCAGAATTCCTTCCATATTCAGGTAAAAATATAGATGTAAATATCCGCAGATGTAATACCTTATGCTTAATTGTAGCATATGCCAAGTTGGAAACGTTCAGAGTGACCTTTCCATTGTTGTGTATTAGCCTTTGTCACCCATGCTTCCTCTGATGCTCCTAGGTTTATACTAATATGGTAGATAGTGTAACTTTTCTTTTTCCATATGGTTCTAGCTTAAACACTTCATTCTGTTCAACTATAGGTAGCTGCGAATGTTAAGACATACACAATAATGTCAGAGGACAAGTTTTTATCCTTCCAAATCGAACTATCTAGCAATTTAAAAGAAAGCAGAATTCCTTCCATATTCAGGTAGAAATACTGAAATGGCTCCCGGTGTTTTTTTCTAACAAATATAAAGAATAAACCAGTAGTGGTACTGTATCTTTGCTTTGTATAATGGAAAGCAAATTATTTAAGCAGAAACTGAATTTATCCGCCAGGGGATTCAATAAGAGAAAAAAACATATAAAATAATTATTTGAAACTAAAAGAAATTCATTTATTTTCCATATAAATTAATATCGGTTTTGATCCATTTTCATCATCAATCCAGATATCTTTAGGTAAGATTGCGTACATTTGTATAGCATGTGGTACTCTTGAGTGCTCTTGAGCAGCACCAGCTGTTAAAGGTGGCCCGGCCAAATCAATATAAGTTGCTGGAGTAGTTTACTGGTCAGTTATATCACAAGCGTTTATGTGCAGCAAATCGTGGTATTATACGCATTTCTGTTAGCACTTACCGTTTTGATTCATTTTCGAAATAAGCTGACTTGCTGGAACCATCATAACAGTTTGCGTACATTTTTATTTGGCAGCACGCTGTTGAGCAGCACCATCTGTTAAATGTTGTCGTTGTTGTTGCTGGAATAGTTTCTTGTCCAGCGTAGAGTATTACGAATTTATGTCGGCACTTTCGGATCAAAAAAAATTTGGTCGGGCTCTATGTTAGGCACAAAGAAGCCTCCAACAGCATTATGTTAGAATAATTGGTCAATTTGTTGTATGCGTCGTATAATACATGTGTGATGTACATATTTTGAGTACAGATGAGCTTTCCGAAATTATTTTCATTCACTTAATCCTGATTTTTTGTGGAGTTCCGTATGGGGAAGGACTTTACAACGTATTCTATCTCATATGCACAGCTTAAGCAAGTATTTTGTTTACCACCACTTCTGGAATCAACAAAAACTTATCCTTTGGATGAGTCTTTGTCATCGGTCGTAACTTTCTGGCTACATATTGATGGCTTAATATAAAAAAGTCGTAAATTGAATTTTCGATATTTTACAGGAGAAAAAAAACTGAATAAAAACTAAGCAAGGACAATTTTGTTAAATTAAATAAAAATTTTATTTTTAATTGTTACTTACTTCGTTCGTGAAGGAGGGTGTAATTATACATTGACTACCAGAAAACGTTAAAAACGCGATTTCGAAAAAAATGAGATACTCCCTTTTTATATTAAGCCATCGATATTTCCAAATACCAAATACAATGCCCTTATAAATTATTTTTTGTAATAACTTTTTAATTACGAAAATTTGTCACATTATTTGGGCCACAATTTACAGTCAGTAGTTGTGAAATACCACTGACCTTAAGTTACACAATATAATATTATATAATTTTCACAAAAACTTAATTTTTACTTAAAATTTGTCACTTTTAACAATTTTGTGTGAATTTCATTTTTTAGTTTTTTATGAACACACGTTTGCAAATGCAATATATAGCTATTGCTTTTTATACAACAACAATAAAACAATTTTATTTTCTCAATTGTAACAATTAGTAAGACAACAGCGAATTTACACCAACAGCTGTTATCTCGATTTTTCATAAGTCATATGTAGGAATTCTGATTCATATTTTGTGCCATAAGTCCCAAATCACACTATGCAAGTCTTATTGCTAAGCTGATTAGTTTGTTAGGAGAGAGAGACGGGAAAAAAACGTTTCTGTTCCCCTCGTCTCTCTCTCCATAAAACTAATCAGCTTAGCAATACGACTTGCATAGTGTGATTTGGGACGTAGGCAGTGATTATGTATGTCGTTGTGAAACATAAAAATATATAAAGTTTTTCGTTTGATAAATATCAAATGAGCCATTACAGTGATCTTCCAACTTTTAATTAATTCTTAAGTATATCAATAACTCCACTCATTAACTTCTTGGTTCTTAGTAAAATTAAATCATGTATATATATATATATATATATATATATATATATATATATATATATATTTATATATATATATATATATATATATATATATTTAAAACAATTACATATGTACTTCGTTTTGATTTTAAGGTTACAGCAGATATCCTAGTTTTAACCGATAATAATATGTAAACTTTCATCACAATTTAAGATTAAAAACAATTGCTTAATTCACAAAACCTCTTGTATCTCTGTATCGATTGTATTATCATATTAAATACAAGAGTGTAACATTTGTTGTATGAATTTTCATATAAAAATGAAATACACTATTACAATTTTATTTCATATGTTTTTAAAATGTTGTATTCAAAGAGAGGCTCTCTGAGAGAATTTATATGTAGCTTGTTCTTCTTTTTTCATTATAAATACGAAATACATTAATACACAACACAGAGGGTGTTCACAATTAAAAAACCAAAAGTGTATTCGATACACAAATACACGATAAAGATTGTTGTGAATTAAGCAAATATCTCATGGGCTAATTTTGGCACCTATGGTTTTACTTCTGCCAAATTATGAATGAATTAAGCATAAATGAAATTCACGCATATAAATTGGTTCAACTTACGCAAAATAAAATATATATCTGTTATTCCTTAGGTAAAAAATTCTGAAAAATGCAGGTCAAAAGTATGAAAGAGAACATAAAGCCAAGATTTCCTTCCGAAAACCCACCTGAATAAAATAACTGCGATTAAAATAATGTCAGAGCTCTTCCTTGATACAATTCCTATTACTATAATTTCAAAAAAAAAAGTTTCCTAGACAATTAGTTCTAGTTCGCAATATGCAAGTGTTATTGCCAAGTGTAAATGATTAGTTTGTAAGGTGGAAAGACGAGAGGAAAAGAAACGAGTACTCACCTGCATGTGCAGTCAATACGTTTTGCTCTCTCATTCGTAATGTTAAAAAAGCATACATGCATACACAAAATGTTCTAAGAAGAAAAAGTGATAAGCTGAGCAATAAGATTTACGTAGTGTGAACTGGGACTTATCATTGTGCCATATGATTTTAACTTATTCTCTCTTTCTCTTATTTACAAATATTCTGTTCCATGTATATACAATTTACAATGTACATATCGCTCATTTACTCAAAGAATGTCATAACTCAAAAAACTAGTTTACCCGAAAACTAGTTTAAAGTTTTCAATTTACACATAACTTTATAATTTAATAAAAAATTAAATTGAATTTTTCTCTCAATAGGTGACTAAACAACAAATGTATTTCTATAAAAATTTTACACAACGTGACGAACGATATGATAATTAATTATGCATCGTTAAATCAAAATTTAAATTTTTTGAGTTATGACGTTCTTTGAGTAAATGAGAAAATTTAACATATCGTGCCATAACCGCCAAAATAGCTTAAGCGACATAATTTTCAAATTTCAATTTTTGACCAAAATCGATTATTTGCGATCGTAAATAGTCGATTTTCGTAAAAAAAACGAAGTCAAAAAAATGTGTCGCTTAAGCTATTTTTGCGGTTATGGCACGATATGTATACGAAAAATGTATAGTTAGTTAAGGTACGGTCACACTTGTGAAACCACTAAATGCTAATGAAAAATCTTTCAATTCAGAAAAAAGTTTATCAAGTTAAAGAGTACCCAATATTGTTGGATTCTATGACATTGTCCATTAGTTGTGTTCGAAACTGTTTAATTTGATAAACAAGTGTCTGGATAAAATCTTTTTTTCATTACTCCCAATTTACACTATGCAAGTCTTATTGCTAAGCTGATTACGTTGTTAGGCTAGAGAGACGGGGGGAAAAGAAACGTTGCTGTTCCCTTCGTCTCTCTCTCCCTGAAACGAATCAGCTTAGCAATAAGACTTGTATAGTGTGATTTGGGACTTAGTGTTTGTTGGTTACGCTTATTTGGGCAAATGTTTGACAAGTGTGTCCGCACCTTTAATTTCGTAAAGAATCTTGTCCGTTAAGCATGTTGCAGTCGTAAAGCAGCTCTGGGCGAGTCAACATCACGCGTCGTTAGCAATTATTTCTTAAATGCAACCAGGCCACTGTTGTTTATTGGCCTTCGAGAGTTTTGCGTCTCACTCGCACTTGTTAATGGTTACCGCAACTAACTGTATCGCTTACAGTTAGTTTTTTGTGGAATTTTCCATTATCACATGCAAACGTTTTTAATAAGATTTAACTGGTGGAGACCATAAAAAACTCTAGGAGTGGAGCTTGGAAACTCCTACTTCCTATACGAAGGTATAGGTCGTTCGCAGCAACCGAAGGAAGCTTCTACACGTGGGATACCCTGGCTTTTTGGCTACGTGCTTTTGTCATTCTTGTTCTATTTGGAACACAGATACAAAAAAAAAAAAAAAAAAAAAATTAAGCATGTTGTTTAGATATCAAAAGGTTGAAAAAATAAATTTATAGGAAACTATATTATAAGGTATTATATCAAGCTTCATTTCGGTTCTTTTTTAGATACCAATTCTATTATTGTTCAAAGTTTTTAAATACCAACACTTTAATGTTTTTGAACGAAATTTTTAATGATACTTCTCATGCTAACTAACTTATTTTTGCAAATTATCAAATAAATTATAAATCTGTAATGTTAATTAATTTTTTACACTAAAGAGGTGTGTAACAATACATGTAGATCCTCTATTCAACATGTAGAAAATGCTGTCGTCCTGCTGTTATTTTCCTCAGAAACGGAAATTGCCATTAAAAGTTTATTTAAATCTAAGCATTTGTTCCTTCAAGAGTTGCAGTATTTGTAGAATTAAATATTAGGAATAGCATTCAATTTAAAAAAATTTAATTTATTATTTTGAATATTATTTTATCGCAATGACCCATTTTTTTAAAATACTAAGACCGAAAAAGGAAACAAATTTCACTTTAAAATTTTATAATGTTCTTAATTTCACCAATTGAGGGACATGGATAAATATGAATGCGTGTTCCTATGTGTACGGAGATGTGTGAGACTTGAGAATAATTAGACACCCAACCAACATGTTATGAAATTAATGATCATATCCGAGTATTTGTCGACTCCTCCACGCGTTTAAAATAAGAAATTATGCGCTCGTTTTCGAGTCGAAAATGACTCTTCATTCGGGAGAAAATTGTACTATAGCTGCAAGTCTTCTAAAAAAGTATTTTATGACTAGCGTTTCTGATCAATTTCGATTCACTTTCGAGACAGTTTGTGTTATTACTTACGAATTTATGTCTATAAAAATTTACACTTTATATTTTTTGATTTTACTACACGAGCTTGCTTGTTGTTTTTGTTTTTTAAACATTCACTTTTAGCGTATTTCTGAAAATAATTTTCGAGTCTTATTTTAAGCGCATAACTGATTAATCAGTTTTTGATCATCTAAGTCATTCGATAAATACTCAGTTTGGTGAAACAATCTTCCATATGCTAACTGGACAGACACACATTTATTGATTGACAAGTTTAATCATTTAAAATTCAGTCAAAAAATATGTCATATACCCGTACTTATTTAGTGAATGGTACAATTTAGATTTTTCCGTCATTATAATGAAATTCAGATACTCTTGGCTTCAGTTCACAATGAAGAATTTTTTTCATTTAAGAGCTTATATAGAACACAAAAATAAAATGTTTTTTCTCATACATTTACCTTTTTGCTCAGAAAAAACTTATCTTTTAGACAATCAGGAGATCAAATAGTCTGAGCAAGTATGTCAATTAAAAGGCAATGCAGGATATATTTACAATAAGACCAGCATATTAGTTGGGCTGGTTTTCTGTTACTCGCTAAGGCTAGTCACCCTTATTCCAGTTGTCGACATCGACGTCACTTTAACACAATACCAAATTATTAGGCCTTGTTTATTCGCTCTCTATAATGATTTTGTGCTACTGACAATCTATTTTCGTTCCATAAGGTCCAGAAAATATCATGAACCTGCCAACAGGAATCAGTTGATTTCGAAAACGGGTGCACAAGCCCCAATTTTTAGGTATTGTGTTAAAGTGACGACGATGTCGACAACTGGCATAAGAGTGAGTAAAAAGTCGTCTCAAGTTAATTTTGCAGAAACTAAACTTTGTAAAGAGGCAACAAGTGAACATCAGGTGACAAATGAAAATAACACAACACAAATATTGCCAAGGAAAATTGTTACAACAAGTCAATTTCTGCTGCAACTTATATAAAAAGAAGATCCTTCATGTTCTAGATTATGCCCATGAGAATGGAGTTCAGTAAAAGAAGAAAAACACACTGCAGCACAGAGGGAGACTACTAAAGAATGTTGCGACAAATCTGAATCACCCGTAGAAGAAGTAGCAGCCAAATACGAAACAGATGGAGAAGTAATATAATTTATTGAAGACTTAAAAAACAAAATTTATGAAGATGACGTAACAACATACGAACTAAAGGAAAATTTGCTTTTAATAGATAGGATGCTTGCCTTTGCCATAGGCAAAGATACTGAAACATACGAAAATGAAATCGATAGGGAACTAGAAGCAGAGCTATTAACCTATCAGATATTAGAAAACAAAGTTAAAGCCTTGCAAACATTTGAGAACAATACAAAATGTGATGTTGTTCAAGAATTAATCGACAAAATTGAAAAGTTGCAAAATCTTTCAGAGGCATTATACGACAACTATCCAAGCACTTCTACGGTTAGTTTCGCCAAAAGATCGAGTACAAAGGCAGTCAACAAAACTAATGCGTGTCCGATTTCCAAACTTCAAGAACCCCTGCCACAGGGAATAGAGACATCTTCTTCTTCCACGTGCGTCACCCAAGAACAAAAAGAGGAAAAGCCGAAAATGCTGCCTCAATTCAGAGCACACCAAGATGGTATGGTGGTAATAGGACCTAATGGCACGACCGTTGACAAAACAGCTTTAGAGAGCATTAACTGGTCCTTGTCGGGAGCAGCAATAACACGCAAGCTTTTAGTAGAAAATTTTGGCCGAGAAGCATTAGCCTTCCACAATCTGACCGCCAAGCCGTCGTCAGCTTTTATTGATTGTGAAAGGCCAACGAAAAGCCAATTAAATCCACTAAAAGTAGCCGATATTATGCACTTGATAATGAAATTCGCGTGTGTAACGGCAAAGGAGGTGCGACATGCCATCACCACAAAGTGCGCGGACGAGAACAAGATGTTTCGACAAAAGAAAATGAAAAGACCAGGTTCTGCTTCAATTTTGCAGAAAAAAGATGAATATTGACTTAAAATAACTTCATGCGTGCATTACTTCTTTTTCTTTTTAATTTCATCTTCTGCGTTCGGGCAATGGCAACTAAAGTCATCTTTTAAAGTGTAATTGATAAATTAACAAATTGACTAGGCTCTTTTATTTACCACATAGAGACAAAGACTTTTACTTTAAAAAAATTATAAAAAAAGTAATTATCTATTCCCATTATTTTCGATTTCGTTCGCTACAAAAAATTATTCGTAATAGGAACAGCTAGTTAGTTTCATCAAAAATAAGATTTACTGATTGTAATTTTTTTACTTTTTCTCTTTATCTTACTCAGACAGTTACTTTGTGTACGATTTTCTTGTGTGGTGTCCTTCTTGGATAGTAAAATTTTCATATTTTCTTATTAGCTGTATTCCAAATTGAAAAATATTTACTCTAGAAAATGCTTTAGTTTTTAAATTTTTATTGCATTTAAGAACTATTTAGGAATGACAAAATTTTTGGCTGAATTTTATTATATAAATTATCGCAAAAATTTTTTCTTTTTAGTAAGAAAATACAAATTTTTGAATATGAATTGGTTGGAATAGTCACACCTGTTTGTTTTCATTTCACATTCTTATACTTTTCGTTTTTGTTTTGATTATTCGTACCAACTGTTAATAAGAAAATTGCAAAATATCAGAAAGCCTTTAACACAGCTGATTACAAAATACAAGATATATAAAGCTGATTCTGTTTATATTGTGAAGTTGCTGTATTGCATTGAACTTGCTTCGCTACTGTGACACATGTAAGAAAAAAAATAAGGATTCCTTAAGTTTATATTTCAGGCAATATAGAAAACCATTGATAAACTAACAACTTTTGGCAAGAATGTGAAAATTATGTAAATTTGTTAAAAAAATTTATTAGTTTTGGTTGCTGACCACGCACAAATTGATAAAATTCGGACATTTTACTTAAACTTTCACATTATTTGTGAAATAATTGTCATAAAAATATTCGGATTATAAGTACTTAGAAAAACATAGGGTCTTTAATGAAAAGTTTGCATATATGTGAATATAATTACATATGTACGAATATTTTATCGTTGGCTTAGTCGTCCTCTTTTTAACATTTTAGGAGGGCCAAAAAACTGTAGATATAAATTTATTGAAACTGAATGTGTGTGAGGACATCGAAACTATTAATTTTGTTATTTTAAATTAATACAAAAATTTATTTGTGAAATAAATGCAAGTACACTAAATGCAATTTTTTTTTCGGCTGCACGTAACCGGTGTTTTTTTTTATTTTCTCTGGACTTAGCATATTTGGTTACCACAGCATAACAGCAAGAAAAAACAACATAACTACGAAACATAACGACATTTAAATTTTTGGAAATGATGTGTTTTGAGTCACTGTAGAATTCTACAGTAAAAACTATCTTTGCACAAAAAGTGGACTTAACATATTTGCCAACGATACCTGACTATCTTTTTAAAAAATTTTTAATAAAATGCATTTAGTTTTCTCTTTTTGTCTTCTTATTTAATCACATATGTATATTATTTATTTTTTGTTGCAACTGAGATGTTCAACATCACATGACTAAGAATCGTTTGGAAAAAATTATTTTGATAATATTTTCATATAAGTTTGACTTAATAGTTGTAATAAATATATTTTATAAATTTTTGACTAATTTTATCATCATAATACAATATTATTTTGTTCCTAAACTATTGAAATTTATATATGTACATATGCACACAGTTAATATTTTTAATTTCTATACATAATAAATAATTAAAAAAAAAACTTAGAACAAAGAGAATTTGAGTTAGATTCTATTTGCAGCGATGGATTTTTAATAATATACTAAACATATAAACATATATATTTGGGGTATTCAAACTGTAGCCTTAAGTGACATCCTGTCATATTTTACATTTTTTGTTTAAAAGAAGTAACAAAAGCAAAAACAAATATATTAAAATAATTTAAAAGATTATGACACTATGACACTTAAGACTATCGTTTGAAACCCACAATTATTTTCCTATAATATAAGACTTATATCTAACATAACTACATATATCCGCAAGCACACATCGAATAAATTATACACGCATTTATACAAACATACACTCACACATAATAAATACATACATATAAATATATAAAATTTTCATTTCTTTAACTTAAAAATGTTGGCCAATTTGTTTCTTTACCAATTTCACTTTACAATATGTCACATTAGAGATCTGCCTAATTCTACTTGCCATTGTCCAAACGAAAAAGATGACATTTAAAAAAAAACAAAAATTGTGTGTTATTTTAAATCACAGTTTTGGTTTTTTCTGCAAAATTGAAACAGAACCTGGTCTTTTCATTTTCTGTTGCCGAAACATCTTGTTCTCGTCCGCGCACTTTGTTGTGATAGCATGTCGCACCTCCTTTGCCGTTAGACACGTAAACTTCATTATAAAGTGCATAATATCGGCTACTTTTAGAGGATTTAATTGGCTTTTCGTTGGCCTCTTACAATCCATAAAAGCTGGCGAGGGCTTACCGGTAAGATTGTGAAAGGCTAATTCTTCTCGGTCAAAAACTTCCACTAGAAGCTTGCGTGTTATTGCTGCTCCCGACAAGGACCAGTTAATGCTCTCTAAAGCTGTTTTGTCAACGGTCGTGCCATTGGGACCTATTACCACCAGCATTTTCGGCTTTACCTCTTTTTGTTTTTGGGTGATGGACGTGGAAGAACAAGATGTTTCTATTCCCCGTGCCAGAGGTTCTTGAAGCTTAAAAATAGGACACGCATTAGTTTTGTCGACTGCCTTTGTACTCGATCTTTTGGCGAAACTAACCGTAGAAGTGCTTGGATAGTTGTCGTATAATGCCTCTGAAAGATTTTGCAGCTTTTCAATTTTGTCGATTAATTCTTGCACAATTTCACATTTTATATTAATTTCAAATGTTTCCAGGGCTTTAACTTTGTTTTCTAATATCTGAGAGGTTAATAGCTCTGCTTCTAGTTCCCTATCGATTTCATTTTCGTATGTTTCAGTATCTTTGCCAGTGGCAAAGGCAAGCATCTTATCAATTAAAAGCAAATGTTCCTTTAGTTCGTCTATTGTTAAATCTTCTTCATCATTTTTTTTAAAAAAGTCTTCAATAAATTCTATTGCTTCTTGATCAGCATCTACTTCTTCTAGTCTCGAACATGAAGGATCTTCTTTTTTTATATCTTGCAGCGGAAATTGACTTGTTGTAATAATTTCTTTTGGCAATATTTGTGCCGTATTATTTTCATTTGTTGCCTCTTTACAAGGTTCTACAAAATCGCCTTGAGACGACTTTTCACCAGATTGATCCTGGTTACTTTCTCCTGTACTCAACACAGAATTACCCTCACTATCCTTCATTGCACAAATTTGTTGCTTTTTATAAGCTGGCAAGGTTTCTGCTGCTCCTTCTGTTTGTTTGGCATCTGTTTGCTGATACTCTAGGAGACGTCTTTTTCTTAAGTTCTAAAAAAGCAATACAAAAATTAATTACATATCTTATATAATTTCAATAAATAATTAGATTTATTACACTTACCACGGATTGTTTAATGATTGTTGTCATTTTATTAATGCTGATAATTTGTTGTTCGCTGATCGGTAGTTGCTTAAGGAATGAGTGCCGGGTCTGACTTGGACGTTGTATTTATACTTGACGAAATAGTATATTTTTGCAGTTTTGTCGATCCTGGCTAGGTGTTAAGCACGATTTCCTCTCATCAGCTCTTTTCAACGGCAGGTAATATGTCAGTCTTATATTATTTATTTCATGAGTTGTCATTAAATTAACGTACCTGCCTCGGCTATTTGAGTTCTAGATTCTTTATGAGACAAAATTATTTTCTTGAAAAAATTTATATTAAAAACAAAATTTTATTTTCTTTTCCATACAAATTCTTAAAGAATAATTATTTTTCAGTTTGATTTAACACAATAAGTACCTGATTTTCAAAATAATTGCGGGAAAATTCATGTTGTACCAAACACCAAATATACGAAATGATTTTCTCCCTGAGTTTAAAGTGAGTGTTTGTCTAATTATGATCACGTCCAACACACACACAAACAAAGGCTCATACAGACATATTGAAAGTAATAAGGATACTTGTCGGAAAAGGACAACGTCTGCAGTTATACGACTTTATGTGTACAAAGGAGTACAGGAGTGCATGTTCGTACCCGGGTTGAGCCAGTGTTTTTTTTTAAGTTACAGAAACAAAACTATAAATAAAAAAATACAAAAAAAAGTATTCCAACTGGGATATAACTGTTTACAAATGATTTACGGCGTGGCCCGCGATGTCGACAAGAAGCGTTATATCTCTTACTTATATTGAAAACAAAAACAAAATAAGCAAAGTTGTTTTTGTTTTCAATATAAGTAAGCGATAGAAAGTTTCTTGTCGACATCGTGGGCCAGGCGGTTAGTTGGGCTCCTATGACAACCTAATGTTCAAATCTATAGTTCTGGTTAAAATTAACTAGTATAGTTCTAACTATATACTAATTACTTTTTATGTATGATAATTATGCACACATACACAAAAACACATATATACACATACATGGGTCAATTTCAAAAAAAAACCTACACAACGAGTTTTTTTTGCTTATTTTTAAAGTTTTTTCAATTCGCCTGTAAGACTGGCCAATTTATGTAGAAATTAATGAAGAATCCGGTGGTACTCTTAGGCTCTCAAAATAATCAATATTTTTTTAAATTTTTTTATAGGTTTTCTATGATTTCTATCTTGAGCGTCACACACCAAATATGAATAAAAAATCGCTAAAAATGCAAAAATATTTGAAATTCAAGCTTACTACGATGTTCTTTTGTTTCTCAAGATTGACTTTTGCGAAAATCACCTTTTCGATTATAAACACAAAATCACGATTCACCTTGATTTTTAATTTTTTTTTTAAGTGACTAGTTTTTTCAAAATTTTAAGATGAAAATGTGTAAATTTTTGTTAAAAAAAGACTTGAACTTAGAGGTTACTTGCAAAGTATTAGGCTTGTAACAATGTATTAAAAAAAACTGCAGTTATAAGCGTTTTAAGGAAAAAAAACTAAGTGTGACGCTCAAGATATTTTGTGACGATCAAGAGATTTTGTTGCACGTAAACAAGAAATAATGCCAAATTTAAATTTTAACGATAAAAAGTTTATTCTTTTACAAAAACTTTATTCTTTTACAAAAAGTAAATAAAAAAAAAAAAAAAATTCTTCAAAAAATAAAAATTTTCATACAAAACTAAGGATGTACATACATATTCTTTGATGTCCTTAACAAAAATGGAAAAAAGGAAGTAATTCTTGAAGAAACTTATACACATATGTAAATAATTGACGCAAAACAATAACTTAATTTAATTTATAAATTTTCCTTCGAATTCTTATTCTGAATCTGTATAAACTTCATGAAATGACAAGCGGCTTTGTTTTTTTTTCATTATCATTCATTTTTACCACTTTCGAATTAAGTTTGTGGCAGTTGCATAAATTTCCGGTCCCCCAGAGGTCTAAGTTGCAAAAGCACGAGAGAGATCTGTAAATCAATCCACATCTGGATTTTGTAATTATTTGGTGAATATCTCTCGTGCCTTGAACTGTCTTTAAATTTGTGGGCAATGTTTTGTTGATGTTAAAATTTGATTTGGACTAACGTAAAACAATTTCACATCAATCAGACAGTAACAATAAAAATTAAACTCAAATATACCACGATTATACCTTTCTTTCTTGTTTCTTTTATATTCGTCATTACGCGCTTTATCGAGCTTTATTTTCTCTCGATATCTCCGTGCTTTTTCAGCCGCCGTTAATTTTGTTGTTTTACTCTTGAAAATTAAAAAATAGAATCAAAATTAAGCTTTTTAAGCTATGAAGCAATATATATCAAAAGTGATGCTCATGAAATGTTTGCCTATTTTGGTTTTTTTCGTAGACAATTTTTTTCTCAAATTCACAAATTATAAAAAAATTTGTTGAAACCATGTAAACAATGATTGTCAACTTCAATTTTTTACATTTAATATATTCACTTTTAAAAAAATTAGCGTGACGCTCATGAAATTTTATCGCGCCCTTACCATGGTGTTCACAAAAACTACGCAAATGCACACTTTTTTTAATAGATTTTTTTCGCTTTTTCACTTTTGTAATAATTAAAGTTTGTATTTTCCTTACGTTATGCAAATTATAAATGCAAATTGAAAACTAGTAATATTACTTGATTTATAAAAAAGTGACGCTCAATGCAAATTGTGGGGACAACCTTTCTTTGCAACGCCAAATTCGCACTAATTAAGTTTTGACGACTATAACAAATCAAAACACAAGAAAGAAACGTAATAATTCGAAAACTGTTATTAAATGTTGCATATTTGCTTTTTTCTTGATTTTATTTTATTTTGTTTACTAACAATTCTAACGGGGGACACATGCTTTTCTATGGAAGAAGTCAGAGGGAGAAACAAAACGCCATTCTGAATAAACAAAACAACAAACATACAAATTTGAGAATTACGCTTTTTTGTTACATATTCCTCGCTGATCACTCTCACATTTTTGTTTTTTGTTTTTTTTTTGTTTTTTTGTACCTAAAATAGTAGTGTAAAGTGCGGGGACACAAAAATTGCGTTTTTTTTTTAAATTGACCCACATACATATTTATTCATGCCTCTCAAAAAGTGAAATTAAGACTAGGTCCGTTTGTTTACTTTTCCATTAAAATCCAGTAGTTGAGTAAATTTTGGGTAATTTTAAAATTTTACTCTCAAGAATGTCTCTTGCACAAAAAAGTACGCGAACGGAAAAATTGCAAAAATTTGCAGATTAATCAAAACAGCTGATTATATTGCTGAATGTTTTCGTTGTTTTTGAAATCCATCAAATACATATTTTTAGTAATTGATGCATGCATCTTTATAATTACAAATTTGAAGCGATATACTATACATACATATGTATTTCTAAAATAGAAGTTTAGCTTGTGTTTGGTTTTTAGCTTTATTTTTTCTGGGTAAATGGCATAGGAAAATACATCAATATTTGATTTCTGATGGTCGGCTGGTACCCTGAATAGTATGCAGAAATAAGTATTCACATATACATAAACCTTACATCTCTAAAGAATTAAAGTAAATAAAATAATTAAATTAAATTTAAAAACTGATATATTTAACGGTTATTATTATTTAATTTGTTTCATCTTGAACTTAAAAATTTTCAAATATTTTGTTAAACTTTTACTTCAACTTTTCTTCTTTTAAATGTTTTTATTAAAAAAAATTATACTTTGTATTTGCTTACTTTTGTTTATTTTATTGAATCATATGTTTTTCTCGTCTACTGGATTTTACTGGCAAAAATTTGTCTAGTAAAAATTTGCAGACTCTCAGTCAACAACTGTCAATTTACTCTCTCAATTGGCACTCTCTTTTGCAATTTTATGTGTAAACGAACGCATTTCAGTAAAATCCAGTACAAATTTGCACAAAATTGCACAAATTTTTGCGTAAACAAAAGGACCTACTATCATATCATTTAAAAATACAAGTTGTCAGCGTTGTCAACTCGACGCGTTTCGGTCCATCTGGCAGTTTTTTTTTTTTAATTTTTGTACATATATACATAGTATATACACATCTGATTTAGCTTCAAACTTAAACTGCCGTATTCAGAAAAAATTATTTTGATATACGAAAAGTTTATAAAAGAAATTTTTTGTATGGAAATTTGTTTGTTAAACATTTTGTAAACCTAAATTATTTTTTTCTGAATAGGGCCTAAAGTTATTTTCACGGAAATGAACTTATGAACATTTATTTTAAATACTTCTTAAAATTTAAAAATATTTTCATATATTAATAAATAAAATTATATCACATAGCCATATTGTAAAAAAAATTTCTTTATGAGAAATACCAAATGAAAAGAAAGCGCATCATAAGTATATCAATAAGTGGTCGAAAATTGCGAATTGCAAAACAATTTGATATGAGGGGTAAAGTCATTACTTTCCCTTTCTACACTCAAAAAGAAAAACTAACTAAAACTTTGGAAAACTTTCTAAAACAGCCAAAGCTGTACTTTACTTGAAAGCAATAAAATCTAAATATATAAAATCGTAGTATGTGTTTGTGCCTAACGCATGATCTCTGAAACTATGAGAGCTATGGAGCTGCAATTTTCAACACAGATCCAAGTCAATACCCGGTAGGTTTTCGTTTTGTTTTTAACCCAACAAGTGACCACAGGGTGGAGTAATTTGGAGTTAAAAAATAAGTTGTTGAGTTCACGACAATGTTTGCCGGGCTCAGCTAGTATTTAATAAACTTATAGCTCATTAATGAACTAGTTTATAGTAATTATATTTTTATGTTTAAGTAAAATTTTTCTAAAATTAAGTAAAATCTTCCCATTAAATTCAGAGCTTTGCAAAAAATGTATTTCATCTTTAATCCCATCTTTTATGTTTTTAATTCTGGTACTTATTTTCCTTTTTAATTAAATTCTATACCACATGTAATGTTTTTTATTATATCTTCATATTATTATTATATTCTTAATTAATTCAACATACATACATCTTGATTCATTGAGAGGAGACAAGTATTGAACCTGAAACCTTCTGACTGATACACAAGCACTCTAACCAAGTGCCTAACAATGCAGCCAGAATAAGCATTTTTTTGTGGGTTTTAAAATTTTATTTGTATTTCAAAAAATAGATATTTCAAATTCAAATATTCCTCAGAAATATGAAAAATTTACTTAAATTTTTTGCTTAATGCAAATAAAAGATATGTTCTATAATTTAAAGAAAAAATACTTAAAACTGGTAAATATTTTTCTAAAATTTAGAGTAACTTTTTCAAGTAAGTCAAATTTTATGAACTAATCAGGAGTAAGTCAGTTTCTAAAGTTTAGTTTTTGATTTAAAATGAGATTGTCTACTTCTAGGGATACAATTTCCCTTAACTTTCAAAGCATTTTCCAATTTTTGGTATATATTTCCTTTAAGCCAGTAAACTTGTCCTTGAATGTGATAATTTTTCCTTGTATTCTTATAAACTACTTTTAAGGATATGAACTTTTTATTTTTTACTAATATTGAGGAATTTTTACTAGATTTTTGTAAAAATTTACTTAAACTTAGAAAAAATTACTTAGGGCCAATTTCACCAACTCTATTTAAATATCAATTCATATTTAAATGCCGATTTTGATTAATTTTTGTATGGAAAAATTATTTTTAAGTATTAATTGATATTTAAATAAGTTGGTGAAATTGGCCCTTAAACTTAGAAAAATCTTTTACTTAAATTTAGGAACTTTTTTCCTTAATAATAGTATATGTCTTTTTTTTTTGAGTGTATTCCTCTTTAATTTTCTATAAGCTCAAGAGTTGAGCTTCTGAAAGTACTGTGTGTAAATACAGTCTTAAAATTAAGTCTCTTCCTCTGTCTCTTCGAAAGCTCAAATAAATCTTATAATAAACTCACACATCGCGAATCTTACATATCGAGCAATAACCGCCAAAAAAGCTTAACCGACACATATTTTGGACAACGTTTATTTTTTTTTTTTTTTTGACAAACATCAATTATTCACGGTCGCTAATGATCGATTTTGGTCAAAAAATTAAGTTCTAGAATTATGTGGCATAAGTTTTTTTGGCACGATATGTAAACAAATATTTTGATCTCCACAGCATTTTCTAACGAAACATATAAAAAACATATTTTCTAATAAAAAAAAATGATTATTACTATATAGTTTCAGTAAATTGCTTAATAGCATATATGGTATTTTGAATTGACTGCAACAAATTCAAAGTTTGCCGCAAAATTTCAGCTGAAAGGCATCCAGTACACAAACTGCGCTTAAGAACAAGAAAATATATGCCAGCAACAATTGTAAATACAACACAGTCCTTGTGCCAACAATTACAATAACGAAAAAATTCTGTATCAACGGTAAACCACTAAAGAAAGTTTAAAAATTGTGCAAACATAGATATGAGCTAAAACACTAATTCAGACCAAAATTACGCTGTCGGAAATTGCGTTAACTTTAAACTAACTTTAAGCTAACTATTTCGCAATTAGAACTGACTGACACTTGAATTACTTTTCAAACTTTCAGCTAACTTAAAGTCGATTTTTTTAAATCACCTGGTAGTCAGTAAATTAAAAAAATTTTCTGGGGTTCGAACATGTATCATCACACGTTGTGTACTCAACGCTCTACCACTCAGCTAATACTGTGTTCAGACATGCATTTTTAATTGAGTCAATTTAATTTTAATTGAGCAATTAAATCTAGTGTTCACACATAATCAATTTAGCTGACTCAATTATCATTTGACAGCTGAAAAAAAAACATTCGGGTATGTTCTGCATTCCACGTGAAAAACGAATGGAATTGCCAAAGCATTGTTGTTATAATTACATATTTTCAACAACAATTTTATGGCAGTTTCACTCGTTTTAATATCACGTGGAATGCAGAACATACCCGATTGTTTTTATTTGTTTCGTGAATATTCGTGTTTATGGATTTCAAGATGCAAATTCGGCTTTAAAAGAAATTTCACTAATAAATAACAAAAATGTCGAACTCATCAAAATTAGCAGTGTTAAAAAAAAGAAAACGAAAAACTTGATAATTCTATAAAGTGTTAGAAAGCAGCAGGTATTGATTTTTGCATTATGAAAGGAAAAGTCAGAAAATGATAACAATTTTGATGATGTGGAAGAATCTTTGTAAATGAAAACAATATTTAAACACTATTAAAACTAATACAATTCGTTTATAATTTATTACAACTATTATTATTAATAAATATACATCTCACGAACTTTATTGAAAACCCAACTGCTGCAGCTCATCTCAGCTTAGACGTGGCCATTTTTTCTTTGGCCACGAAACTCTACTCGACATAGCCACAATTCCACCAGGGCAGCTGCATTGGCCCCACTCAACGCCAGCCTCTTCCTCTTCAAGTTTTTTGCTATTTGTAAAAGATACATATTTGTTAAAAAATAAATTTATTTAGGAATTTTAAATAAACTTACCATCTTCACTAGCCATTTCCTTTTGCATTGTTTATTTACTTTTTTTGACATTTGATTCGCCATTATAGGAAATTGTTCTGCTCATTGAACACGGTTCTCAGCAAATACCAGCATTTCGAGCTTTACGCAATTAGTGATACAATACAACAGCAAAATGTTAATATAAAATGAGTTTCAAAGTAGCTGAGAATAAATTTGTTGGATCTCATCAAATTCGATTACGTACTCAACTTAAGAATTAATTTTGGGTTTGTTCTGGATGACATTGCAGTTAGTGTTTAGTCAGTCTGAGAAAAGTTAACTATACGTTAACTATTTTCGCAGTCAACCACACATTCTCCGACACGGTAAGGATACGCGCACACACACCAATATCAATTTTTTTACCACCAAATGGAGGAAATACGAATTTGTTGCTTAATGCTAACAAAATCTTGGTGTTGTCATATAGTTGATGTTATTGTTATATCGCTGATGACACATGATTTTAGGTAGTCATTTGTAACTAAAGGGTGTCCCAACAAGAACGCAAGATTTAAATTTTAAATAAAACACAGATATTTAAAAAAAATCGTGAAACTTTATGATATCGTAAAGTAGACAAAATGAGGTTATGTGTGGAACAACAAATCGGGCAGATGACCGCCGCGGCTTTGCTGGCACACACGCGATCTTTTAATGAATTTTTCAATGGCCGTTTTGCATAAATGCTGCGGTATTTTATTAATGCAGCGTCCAATTTCCTCTTTTAAGGCTTGAGTCGTCGTCGGCTTATTCGCGTAAACCATCGACTTCAAAAACCCCAAAGAAAAAAGTATAATGGTGTTAAATCGCACGATCTAGGCGGCCAATTCTGGTCTCCAAAACGCGAAATAACACGACCGGGAAATGACTGATGTAGCAATTGAATTGTTTCTCTGGCTGTATGACATGTGGCGCCGTCTTGTTGAAACCATATGCCCTTCATATTCATTTCTTCAATTCTAGGCACGAAAAAACTGGTTATCATTTCACGATACCGAACACCATTGACTGTTTGCGCTTGACCTGCGTTTGAGCGACATCATCACGTACAGCTGCGACATTTTCGGTCGATCGACCTGGTCGAAGGCCGCGTTGTTGTCTTTACATCACTAACAGACCCAGTTTCGGCAAATTTATCCATTAATGTCTTTACAGTTGACTCTTTTGGAGCATTATTGTGACCCCAAATTGATCGCAAATTTGCGAACTGTAGCCGCAAAACTTTCACCATTTCGGTAAAACAATTTCACAATGAGAATGCGTTGTTCATTCGTGTAGCGCTTCATTTTTACTAACCTCGTACCTTCTACTAGCAAACAATAACAATTGTTCAAATGTCAAACAATGACTCTTCGAATGGCGCCAAATTTAAATATTGCGTTCTTGTTGGGACACCCTTTATATATGTATCAGTGATCGGCAATGAATCGTTTTTTCGCTATTCATACTGACTCATGAAATTTTAAATAGAAGTATATAGACATCATTTTAATTGAACTACTTTGATTTTAGCATACTCACAATGACATTGATTTATAAGTATAGGTTGAAATAAATATGAATGCGACGTCGACATCATAGTCATACCACACTCACACTCATAAATCACATCAGTTTAATTTCTAATTTCAGGAAAATACTTATACCACTCACATTGATTCAGCTCACTCAACTCATGCATGTATGTTTATTAAAAGTTTAGTCAATAAACAGTTTGCAAGTGTTTGTATATAAATAGGATTGTTAGGGTCCGTACACCAAAGATGAAAAGGAACCCTATTGTTTTCGCTACGCTGTCCGTCTGTCCGTCACACGGTATTTTCTCAGGAACCGTAAGAGCTACGGACCTGAAATTTGGACACAGTATGTCGAACCTTGGGCGCTACAACAACAAATACATGAGAATTAAAAATTAATGGTTTTTCCAAAACGAGCAACGAAAAATGTTAAAATCCCATATAATATACATACAATTGTATGAACATATGTAGGTATATTGAAACTTGAAATTTGCAAAATTAGTGTATTTTCATACAGACTACAACAATTAACACTAAAATTTAAAAAAATTTAAATTAAAGGGTGGTCCATCAGTTAATGCAATTTTGACTATGTAATTTTGACAATTTGCTATATCTTGGAAACCGTAAGAGGCAAACACTTGAAATTTTCAAAAACGGTAAAACTAAAAAAAAACGAAAACTATAAAATCGCCAAACCAAAAAAATAAATCGCCAAAAATTAAAAAAAATCGCCAAAACGAAAAAATCGCCAAAATGAAAAAAAACGCCAAAATGAAAAACCCCAAAAATCGAAAAAATTCGCCAAAACGCGAAAATGTCGCCAAAACTAAAACAAAAATTTAAATAAAAAAAAATCGCCAAAATAAAAAACGCCAAAAACCGAAAAAAATCGCCAAAACAAGAAAATAAAGTGTCAAAACTAAATAAATTCAGTAAAGTGCGACTCTGAATCGCGCACGAAGGGTTCCGTTCGAACACTAGATATGTAATTTAATACAAACTTCATCCTATATCATATATATGTAGTTTTGGCATTTTTTTCGTTTTTGTGGTTTTTTTGTTTTGGCGGTTTTTTTAAGTTTTGGCTCTTTTTTTAGTTTTGACACTTTATTTTTTTGTTTTGGCGATTTTTTTCGGTTTTTGGCGTTTTTCCGTTTTGGCATTTTTTTTTTATTTTTGGCGATTTTTTTCATTTTTGAGATTTTTTTTAATTAAAGTTTTTTTAGTTTTGGCAACATTTTCGCGTTTTGGCGATTTTTTCCGATTTTTTGCGTTTTTTTTTTATCATTTTGGCGTTTTTTTCATTTGGCGATTTTTTCGAATTTGGCGATTTATTTTAGTGTTAGAATTTTTTTTTTAATTTTAGCGATTTTTTTCGTTTTGGCGATTTTTTTTTTAATTTTGGCGATTATTTTTTGGTTTAACGATTTTATAATTTTCGGTTTTTTTAGTTTTACCGTTTTTGAAAATTTTTCGTTTTTGTTTTTGGGGTCTTTTCGGTTTTTTTGTTTGGCGTTTTTTGCGTTTTTTCGGTTTTGGAGATTTTTTTAAGTTTTGGCTCTTTTTTTTAGTTTTGACACTTTATTTTCTTGTTTTAGCGATTTTTTTCGGTTTTTGGCGTTTTTTCATTTTGGCGATTTTTTTATTTGCGATTTTTTTATAAATTTTTTTTTAGTTTGCGGCATTTTCGCGTTTTGGCGATTTTTTTTCGATTTTTGGCGTTTTTTTTCATTTTGGCGTTCTTTTTTCATTTTGGCGATTTTTTCGAATTTGGCGATTTATTTAATTGTTAGAAATTTTTTTTAATTTTGGCGATTTTTTTTCGTTTTGGCGAGTTTTTTAATTTTTGGCGATTTTTTTTAGTTTGGCGATTTTATAATTTTCTTTTTTTTTAGTTTTACCGTTTTTGAAAATTTCAAGTGTTTGCCTCTTGCGGTTTCCAAGATATAGCAAATTGTCAAAATTACATAGTCAAAATTGCATTAACTGATGGCCCACCCTTTAATTTAAATTTTCTTAAATTTTAGTGTTAATTGTTGTAGTCTGTATGAAAATACACTAATTTTTCAAAATTCAAGTTTCAATATACATATGTACATACCATTGTATATATATTACATGGGATTTTAACATTTTTCGTTGCTCGTTTTGGAACACCCTTTAATTTTTTATTCTCATGTACTTGTTGTTGTAGCGACCAAGGTTCTACATACTCTGGCCAAATTTCAGGTCCGTAGCTCCTACGGTTCCTGAGAAAATACCGTGTGACGGATAGACGGAGAGAAGGACAGACGGACAGCGTAGCGAAAACAATAGGGGCCTTTTCACCTTTGGTGTACGGAACCCTACTAAGATTGAAAATTATTAAATTTATGAAAATTTTTTAAAGAAAAATGTGTATATGTCTAACAAAAAATTTATTCAACTGAAAAAAGTACTTCAATGTCTGCCGCAGTGAATAAGATGTTTGCGATATCAACTCAAATGTCATTCCGTACCTGCATAAACACCTTTCATTTCATTCATAATTTAAGCTTGAAACTACTTAATTTCGTGTCAGCCTGGATGGGCTATAAGCAAGGAATAAATAATAAAATCCTGCTGATTATACAAAAGAGCGATATTATTATTTGTCTAAAACATGTCGAGGAGTATTTCTGTTTTTATTTTGTTTACTTGCCTAAAAGTACAAGTATGGCATATCCTCAATTAATATTTATGAGTGCCATAAATATAAATTCCCTTTACTTATAACTAATAATAACGGTCGGTTTCATATGTTGAAAATTGGTGTTAGTGTAATCGCCACGACAATTGGCAGCCGCCAGATCTTTGTGCAAGTTCAATATATGTTGAACATTTCCAAAAGGTTTTGCTTTATTCAATTTAGTTGGGAGGATAATATGATGGTAACGTTTTATGAAATTCAAGCGATTATATGTATATATGTACATATGTACATACAAATTAGCAATAAAGTGAATTTCCAGATTTCTTGAAACAATAAAGGGAATCATTTAATATGAACATTTCAAGGACAAATTTGATTTTTTCTTTCATTTGGGATTATAAAATCTTTACCTACCTTACCTTACCTTAAGTCCCAAGGAGCGCTGCAATACAGATGGCAATTTTTTCCACGAATTCAAATTTATAATCCGCAGTTTGAAATAAAACAAAATAACTTTAAATTCAATTTTTTTCAAATATTTTTTTTTTAACTGTAATGAACTATACATATTTTAATTATTAATTAAAATGCACATACATTGTATGTATGTATGTATGTAAATGTATGTATGGACTTTAACGAAAGCGATCGCACTTGACCTGAAATTCGATATAAACGAATGCCCACTAAAGCGAGGGAATTTCGATACAAAATTGTTTGATATTTGTTTGCAAATGTAAAGAAAGTTCTAATGCTCGCGAAAGCGAACTTCTCTGGATAGTTTCTCGAATGTGTGACGATAGCCTGGTGGATGTGTTCTACTTGGTTAGAATGGATGAACCATGTTCAAATCCTGCAACATTTTTATTTTATTTGAAATTAGATTGATATTGACTCAATATTGATATTGCTAGCTAAACTTCGATATTGAATGTTTCTTGGAACAAAACCTAGTGACAAGTAAACTTTTCTCGATTAATTTTTGATTGTAATTCTCGATTGTTTCACATGATAAATTTTCGATATATATTTGAACTCGAAATCAATAATGAAATTCTTGATCAAGTGGGATGAAGTCAAAGATTTAAGTTTTTTTTTATATATAAGAGAAGTCAGGCAATGAATGCCTGCTATTATTACTTTTACTACTTTTAGGAAAGGGATACTGATAGAAAGGACAAGTGTGGTGCAGGAAGAAGTGGCAAACAGTGCAGTGTTGGAGCGCCTCTGGTATAAATGAGGCGTATTAAGCTTTCGAAGCTGTATAAAGTATCCATTTTTATATAATATTTTACTTCGCCGATGATTCTGTTACATAATACCGACGAAGGAAGTATTCGCTCAAGCCGGTGTAGTTCAGTGACCACTTGAGCATTCCCACAATAAATGACACAATAAGGTGTGGTGTTGTTATTTAATGTCCTTATCGGTGACCGTCCGTCGTGACCCACGACCGTCGGTTTTGTAGTCAAAACACTCAATTGCATCTTTAATTGTTCTTTATTTTAACACTAATTTTGTTTGACCATGACGAAGCTATTTTGTTTTGGCAAGTAAATAGATGATCTCAATAATGGCAGAAGCACAGCACAGCAGTGCTTACCGTAGACGAATATATGTACATACTAGTGATGCACAAATATTCGTATTCGTATTCGATTTGCCGACTATTCAGCCATTTTTAGATATTCGTATTCGCCTGAATTTGACAAATACGAATACGAATGTGTTTCCAAAAAAAAACTAAATAAATAAATACACTAATCCGAAACGAAATTTAAATAAATGACTAAAAATAAATTTTCATTAAATTTTTTATGGAAATTTTTGTTTTGTATCATTTTGAAATACTTTTTGAAACTTATTAATTATGGAAATTAAAATTAATTTTTAAAATTAACTTTAAAGTACGCCAGCAGGCGCATGAAGTTTTTTTTCATAACAATTTTTTCATATTCCATCTTACAGGCGTAAACAGAATCCCAATTTTATGTCTATAAATTTCACATATAATATTCGTATTCGTATTCGCGAATATCGTTTCAAATATTCGTATTCGTATTTGTATTTACGAATATCAAAATTTGACATTCGTTACATCACTAGTACATACATAAATACATACATGTGTACATATCGCTCCTTTATTGCAACAGAGACATAATTCTAAAAACCTATTTTTGCAAAGAAATAAGTTTTAAATTTCCAATTCACATACAACTCAATTTATACATAAAAATATTTGTATACATTTTACCAACAATACAGTGCAGCAACAAGGCTCCTGCCTGGATGGAAGCCGTAGTGTCGATTTGACAAGTCTCCCTCTTCTTCAATTACTCTAGCGTGATTAATTTCTCTATTAATTTACCAGCAGTGTCTAACATACACTTTGGGCGATGTTAAGATGGTTAATCGCGGTCACCTTTTCCTTTGCTTATTAGAACTAGCTTCTGTATATTGCAAAGCCTTAGGTTAGGTTAGGTTAGCAGGCTGCTGATAAGGAAGGGGAAATTTAGAGTCCAGCTCACTTGGGCCCAATACAATGATCCCTTTGTGATACCTGTGTGTTGAAGAGAAGTTAGTGAGAGAGGATGATAGGGAAAGGATAGTGATCAGTGTGACCAGATTTTAAAATAACATTAAGCTAAATCACGTTTGAAAAAGAGCTAAAATAAGCTAAAAATTTAAATTTTAAGCCAGAAAATAAAGCTAAACTTTTTTCGACTACTTTGATCAATTTGCAATAGTTTCTTATTGCTAAAATAACGTTAAATATATACATACACAAACATATTTTTCTATTATTTGAAAAAAAAATTATTGAATAATTTTTTAATTATTATTTATTCATTATTATATTTGAGTTTAAGGAAAAACAAAAGAAAAACTTCCCAAAATAAGCTAAACCAGTCTTCCAAAATGTAAAAGCATTTACACTAAAATACGAAACCTTTTTTAAATCTATTTCTAATTTTTGTTTTAAGTAAATTCATGCTTCAACTCAAGTGAAAGGAACTATTTAAAAGTCTTATGGGTAATATTAATTATTTACCTTTTGCCATTGTAACTCCAAAATTGCAGTCAATGTCCTCTATATTTAAATTTGCAATTTCTCTTATAAATAAGCAATTTACATTTTGTATTTAATCATTGTAATCATTTTCCAATGAAAAAAATTTTGTATTTTTAAATGTTAACAAATTATCATTTTTAACATCCTTAAAAAAAGGGGTGTTGTAATTTTGTAGTGTGTGTGTGGCTGGATCGATTTTGATCTAGTTTGAAAGCTGAAGAAAATCGGTCCAGCCGTTTAGAAAATATCACTTCTTTTCTAGATATATTTAGCTGAATCTGTACGCCGTAGCTCCCAAAACGGCTAGACCTATTTTAATTTTGTTTTTGTCGTTTGAAAAGTGACTTGATCTTGCCTATACTTGAAGAAAATCCGGTACAGGCGTTTGGTCAGTACGTTGGAGTTTTAAAATGTTTAATTTTTGTTATTATAACTTTTTTATGTCTTTAACATATTTTTTGCAATTAAGATTAAAAAAAAACGGCTAAAAAAGCTAAATGAGTTTTTAAAAAAAGCTAAAAAATAAGCTAAGAGCTAAATAGAAATTTTGCAGCTAAATACCAAAAAAAATAAGCTAAATTTAGCTCAAAATAAGCTAATATGGTCACGCTGATAGTGATAGTGAAGTATGAAGATGAAGGAAGAGAGATGAAAGCTTCATTCTTTTACAACTCTGCTTTTTTGCACGCTTTTTAATATTGCAGTATTGCAGCGCCTTCTGATATCAAATGAGGCGTATTAAATTTTGAAGCTGTATTAGTAGCCATTGATTATTTTACTTCGCCGATGATTTTGCTAAACAACGAAGGAGGGCGCTCTGATGTTACATTAGGATTATCATCTGCTGAAGCCGGTGTAGTTTTAGTGACCCAGTGCCTTATGCCTGCATCACTTGAACTTTTCCCACAACAACTCATACAAAGGACACTAATGCAGATCAGACAGTGGGCTCGAACCCAGGACCTTAGGTTTTGTAGTCAACGTGCTAACTACTTTAGCCAACGCCACCCCCGTTGCAAAACCTTGGGAAAATTCCATGCGTCAGACATGCGTTATACATTGTCAATTATAATTGAGACCGCTCTCTTGCGAGTGTCTTTAGCCCTTCAGAAGGTCTTCCATTCGGTCCAGGGGCCTTTAAGTTCTTCATGCTGCTTTTTGCCTTCATAAGTTCTTCTGCCGAGAACAAAGTTATTGGCTCGTCTTCATTTTGATCTGTATTTCCTGAGTAATTTACTTCATGGCTTGGAAAAAGCTTCTTTACTATGTTGTATATTTAAACTGCGTTAAGTTGGGTGTTTTCGCTCTTGCTCCAAATGGCCCGAAGATCTCCGGCTTCGTTTACAGCTACTTCGAATTGTCTAGCCCTCGTGTATCGCCTTCGACAGCGATGACAGAGTAGCCTAAGTTGCCTTATTTTTTCCGTCCACCAGTATGCTGCTTTTTTCCTCTCCGCTGTAAAAATTCTAGGTATTGCTGAGTTGCACGCTTTAGTGATAACTGACATTACCTCGTTGACATAACTCTCGACTTCAAGTGTTTCTTGCCAGTTGATTGACCTCTCGTAAGCTTTTGCAAGTAAGATATCCCTTCTGAGTTTTACGACATTTCACTTTTTGTACATCTTCTTATGTAGTCGCTAGTCAGACTTCTATCTGGTTGTAAGCAGTATACTGCGTATACTGTTTTATCTTTTAATACTTTCCATTGACTTATCTTGTCGAAAAATCTCTCTGAAACTGGTGTAATATCGGGCATTGAGCCCTCACACCTAGGTCTCCGGAAGGTTGCAGTATTTGCTACTCTTAGAGAGCCATGTCCACTCGATTGCTTTTGCGTTGAAATCAAAGGCTATTATCAGGTTTCCTTCAATGGTGCATGCCGTATTTTCAATGTTATCCAGTTTCATTTGGAAGTCCTCGATGCTGCAGTTTGGTGTTAGATAACAGCTTATGACTGAGTGGTTCTTATTAGTGACCCACTTAATTTTTTTCGTTTTTTTCTCTTGTAATCTTAAGTTTTCGATTGTGCAACGTTTTAAAGTATTGTTTTCTACATTTGTAACTTCAGTATTATCAGAACAAGTACATGATTAATTTCTATTATATGTTTAGATAATGCCACACCTTCTTTACTTTTGTTTATGTCTGCTTTATCTTTTGGTTGTGGCAATACAGATAAGAATACAGCTATTGCTGTACCCTGTCGGAAAATTTCTACTCGACTACAAAAATAATCAACTTATGGTTAACTTTTCTTAGACTAACTAAAAGCTAACAACAATGCTATTCAGAACTGGTCCAAAATGAATTCTTAAGTTGAGTACGTTATCGGGTTTGGTGAGAGCCAACAAGTTTACTCTCAGTTACTTTGAAAATCATTTAAATTTTATATTAACATCTTGCTGTTTTTATTTGAGATGACAGCTAAGCTGGTAAGCTAGAGCGTTGATTATACAACTTGTAACACATAACTCGAACGCCAGCAATATCTTTTTGCAAGTTTACTGACTACAAGGTGACTTAAATAAAGTCAACTTTAAGTTGGTTGAGAAGTAGTGCAGAGTGAGACAATTGACTACCGCCTAAGATATTGTAATGTTAAAAGAGTTAGTGTATTACATTGAAAAGTAATCCAAGTATCAAACGGTACTAATTAGTAAGCTTATAGTTAATATAATAGTATGTTTCCAACGACATTTAATTAAGTGGATTTAAGTAAATTACTTTCAAGTGTTTCCACTTAACTTGTGAGTGATTGGTTGTTCGAATTTTCGCACTAAATTTTTGCTTTTACTTTATAAGGTGGGCGCAGCAGCTGTAATTGAACTTTAGCCATATGTAGTTGACATTTAAAATTAATTAAATATTACTTCATTACCCAGGGGTAGAGTTTGTAATTTTAAAAGCACCGCAGAGCTGCATGGATAAATCCTATTGAAAAATAGCATTTCCGACATAATTTAAAATAAATAAACTACTTTCAGGTGATTTGGCCATATGCAAAATGTATGGTAAATCAATTTCAAATTAACATGATTTGCTCAAAGCACCATGGTTTACCTATGTGAATTTACTATAAAGTTAACTTAGTTTCCGAAAGGGTAGTTTGTCAATTGGTATTTTTTTGTAGGTAAATACGGTAATCAATGTCTTATTAGCTTTATATGCTAAGTCCTAGTTTACACTATGCAAGTCTTACTGCTAAGCTGATTAGTTTGTTAGGAGAAATGTTTCTGTTCCCCTCGTCTATCTCTCCCAGAAACTAATCAGCTTAACAATAAGACTTGCATAGTGTAAATTAGGACTAAGCATTATTGCTATTCTTTATTGCATATTTTATGTGTCTATTGTCTGTTAGGCCTGGTATATATTTGATGCTGTAAAATTGTTAATTATCGTCATTAGAGCTGTAATTTCTATTATTTTGTGGGTGTTGGTAGGAAATTAGAAAGGCTTTTAATTAAATATGGAGGGAAACTATTATCTATTAGTATTTATGTAACTTTTTGTATATTATTCATAAGAAATTGCTCGTTACTAATATGTATGCGCTGTTGCCAGAAATGCAGATTTATCTGGATTTTGCAGATTTTTACCCTCCAAAAAGACGAAATGAAGATTTGAAGATTTTTGGATAAAAGCACAGATTTTTCAATTATATTTTCAATATATATAGTGCAGTTTTTAACACTTTTTTTAATACTGCTACTACTTTACTTTAGTACCACTTGTTTCTTTTAGTTTAGAGAGTTACAATTTTTTAACTTAGAAGACATACATAATTAAAGAAAAAGAAGAAGAAGTAACTTAGCAAGCTTCTGGAAGCGAATATCTGATATAAAGCGAGCTTATTCTGATTACGGTTTTGCAGCCCTAAGTTATTCATTCATTTGCAAATGTCAAAAGGATTTTCAGGCAAGTGAACTTGAATGAAACAGAACTTCGAAGTCCTTTGGATATTTATGCAACAAATTAAATGAGTTTGTATAATTTTTTATATACCCGATTTGTTTTCTCATTCATTTCATATTATTAACTATAAAGAATTTTTATTTGTTTCCGTTTCTCCAAAAGAAAGACGATTTTTCCACACGCAAAGATTTGCTTGCAAAAGTATTTAGTTTGTAAGAGAAGACAGAAAAGTGATCTTATTCTGTATTCTTTTTTTCTACAACAAACTCAAGACTTTGCAAAAATGACAGAGCTACAGAAGATTTAGTGAATTAACCCACCTTTCGGTTTTATTAAATCAAAAACCCAAAGGAAGTAAATACCTAAGTGAGAATTTGAAAAACGAACGCTGTAAGTGTTATAAATATTGACAGTTTACAATTTAAAATTGTTTGCTTAACGTTTTGATTCTCTTGAAAAGCATAATTAATTCATATTAACAAAAATAAAATGCATAGTGCAAAACGTGAATTTTTTTGCCAGAACAATACGAACAATTTTGCTATGCTCAGCCGCCCATTTTTTCAAGCCAATTACTAAATGCATTTTGGCTGAATTTTAAGGTGAATCCGGAAAACATTTTGAAATCTTGGACCCCAAATACTATATGCAATTACTGCAAATTTGGTTTAACTATGTGGATGTCGGGCGCAAAGTAAGTATGAATTTCTTAATTTTGCATTTAAAAAGTATGATACACGCAGTTAGTGTTAAAGAATCATGTGAGTTCATGTCTAAATTACTGGGCCTTATAGAGTACGAACAGCATAACTGGAAAATTTGTGCCGATCTAAAAGTTGTTGCCATGGTGACTTTTTTACAACAAGGCTACACAAAATGTTGCTGTTGTTTGTGAAAAGATAGGTCGAATAGAGTTAATTTTACGCTTGGCCAAGATAATGTTAAACACAAAGCCCTGGTAAAAAAGGAAAACATTATTTAGCCACCGCTACATATTAAACTTGGCTTAATCAAAAATTTCGTGAAAGCTTTGCTAAAAAGGTCACACAGTGAAGCATTTGAATAGCTGAAACCCCTTTTTCCCAACGTATCAGATGCCAAAATTAAAGGAGGGGTTTTTGTAGCATCACAAATTACTAAGCTACTTAAGGATTTCAAATTTGATTAGATTTTTTTCAGAAGATGAATTAAAAGCATAGACGTCATTTGGTTTAGTTGTATCAGCTTTTCTAGGAAATTTCAGGAGCCCAAATTATAAAGATATAATTCAAGACTTGTTAAAAAATTATGAGAAAATTGGTAAAGATTCTAACACGATTTTGTTTTTATTTATGTTAATATTAATTTTTATGTCTTTCTTAAAGAAGGAGTTAATATGTATTTAAAACTACACCATCTGCAGTCGCATTTAAATTTCTTCCCATATAACCTTGGCGATGAAAGCGACGAGCATGGTTAGCGTTTTCACCAACAAATAGAAATGGAACGTCGGTATCAAGGGGCGTATAATGAGGGGATGTTGGGCGACTATTATTGATTCCGAGAGGTAGAAAATAATTACAACAGACAAAGCAACTCAATAGTTTTAAGCCAATTTTAATTTCATTGTTACCTATATATACGGTGACCATAATTTTTGAATCAAAATACAGAACAAGGAAATATTTAATAAACAGCAACTAAACTACAAACAATCTTGCAGACATATTAAACATATTTAATTTCATGTTTTTTTTAATTTTTATTTTTTTGACAAATACCTGATTTACATTAAGCATTTTTTCATGAATTTTGTTGCACGCAACTTTTTCTATTTGCTAATTGCAGCGCTATAAAAGAGAATTTTGTATAAAAAAGGGCGTAAAATGAATCCCTGATACATTTTTAACAAATTTTTTGATACGAGTTTGTCCTCCAGGCCTCCTATTGAGAAATAAAAAATTTTCATGCAACTAATTTCATGAAAAAAATGCTTAATGTAAATTAGGTAAAACACAAAATTAAAGTCAAAATTAAGAAAAAATTCAAAAAGTAACATAACAATGTAAACACATACGCTAATCTACATATGTATGTATGTATGTATCTATACATCAGACGGTCAACTCTGTAATTTGAAACGAAAGAAAATGCTTTCGAATTTACATGTTATAAGCATAAAAATTCGAAAGTATTTTCTTTCGGTTCGATTTACACAGTAGACCTCCAGTAGAAAAAATTAATAGTTAATTAATAAATATCCATAACGAAAACAAAACTGAATTTACCATCTTTCCACGTAAGAATTTCAACTTCTTGGTAGGCAGTACGATTTAAGTATTCAATACGATCATCATTAAATCGGTTTGCATTAGCTTTAACCCTAGAAAGATAATCTTCGTATAATTTACGCATACACTTTCAATATATTGTTATTTCTCTTTAGTTACAATGATTTCGCATTTGTACTCTTTAGACATCTCAGTCGTTAATGATACCTTTAATGAGACCCAAACGTCGTGACGGTTTTATTTAAATTTTTGAAATATAAGGGGTATGTGAGTAAAAATTACACATGATTATCTTTAGAGTGACTTTCAAGTTTACTATTTTTATGAACATTCGTGTTGTTTGTTTATTGATAACCACTTATTGTGCATAAATTGTTAAATTTTATGTAGAAGCTTTTAATTTGTCGATAGCCTGACTCGAAAAAAATCAAAAAACACACAAAGGTGCCCCTGTGTCTGAGTGGTAGCAATGCTACTAGCCGCTCAGTCCAGAGGTCGTGGTTTCGATTCCCACCATAGACCCTGTGTGTTTTTCGCAGACAAGCTAATCGCTGTGCGGGTTGTGTTTATGTGTTTAAAAAAATTGGAAAGGCGAGTACATACACGAAGTTAAGATAGAGCAACCAGCTTCTTCATCAGCATCTCTCTGTCACAGAGGGCTAAAAGAGGAAATATTAACATTGTTGGTTGACACCAAAATCACGTAGACGTGGTCGAGTGCCAGCATTTAATATTTTGTTAGATCTCAAAGGGGTGCTACACGAATGTGTTGCAGTCTGTATGATCCACTTTCATCCTTAAACAAGTTTTTGGTTGATGAGATAATTAAGAATATCGTAAAGTGGACTAATGCCGAGATATCTTTTAAACGAAGTAAATCTATGACCAGCGCTGTATTTCGGAATACGTGCGAAGTTTAAATTTGTGCTTTAATTAGGATTTTTGTAATGACAGCAGTGAAAAAGTCTTGATAATATTGACATCTGCCTAAGTCGTATCTGACTAATTTTAAAAAATCTTTATACATATATTTTATAAGAAATAATTTGTTTATTTAGTATATTCATTGAAATTAATGACTATAAATCCAAAAACGGGTGATAAGTTTTCAAAGATATATGACCTCTAAATTTTTTATATTACTGAAGTTGTTCTTTTGCTTTTGTTTTTTCTGATAATAAAAATATATTAACATATTTAAAACTCGGCTATTTTTACTGCAGTTATATAGAAAAACGTAATCGACATTAGGTTATTTTAAATTAATCAACAAAATGCTACAATTTAGCTTTCCAAAAAGTATGCGTAAATTTTACGCATGATTATCTTTAACGTAAGTCAGAATATGATTATCTTTCTAGGGTTAAACTAATCCATATCTCAATTACGATTTTTTTAACAGCAATAGGCAAAAATATTTCTTCTCTACGTTGTGGGATTTTAAACTTAAATTCATTAATAATCAGATAGACATACATATTTTGTGGGACTCAATCTGTGTTATATAATCATGAAATAAAGTAGTTTGACAATGAACGAAGAAAAGCTAGGCTCCTAAAGCGGGATCGTCAAAAATATTTAAAACATAAGATGCCACTAAGAGCAGAATTAGTTTGTACGTGCTCTTCTGTTCTGAATCAGCTGTTTTGTTTCTGTTCAGTTGAAAATCTGTATGTGTAATTAGTTTTTCCTTTTCCGTTCTGTTCTGTTGCGGACAAATCTGTAGAAAATAGAATTCAACGTTAAGTGACAGCCGAAAGTGTGTATGTACCCAGCAAAAAATTTCAAAAAAGGTAATCGAGTTTGGAATTAAACATTTTTGGTGGAAGCTCTTCCCTACTGGATTACCAACTTAATGATTTTAACAAGGCGTGAGACTAAAATAATCGATTCTTGAGAAGTACTTACTTTTTTTATTTGGCAACTTGTTGAGGTAATCTATTTCATCTAAAAAAATCATTCTATTCATATAGCAACTTTTACATCATTTTTTTTAAATTTAAGGTAATGTGATTTGTAAGCGAGTAATGAAATTTGGCAATCAGAAAAGTAAGTCATTATATGGCAAATAGTTCTAATGGTAATGTGTAATTTTTTGCTGAGTATTAGTGTGTTGTGATATTTTGTGTACAAGTGTAATCAATTCTATAGGTTGCCAGCTGATTTTTTTCACAGACAAAGTAATTGCAAAACATTTTATACAGAAAAAAGTGGCACAGAACAGCAACAGAAAGTAAAGACTAATGAGACCTTAACACACAAATTTCATATTGATGCTCTCAAGGAAAAAAATAACGGAAACAAAACCCGTGCTGTTATTTTATTTTTATAGTACTGTTGCATTTGCAGTTGAAACTCGTATATTAAGCCCTTTTTCAATGTTGATTAAAACAGTATTGTTGCGGAAACTTAGTTAATTTTTTAAATGCAGTTTGCGTCATGAAAATACAGAACAAATACTGAACAGTAAATAAAATACAGGACATATCAACATTATGTCCTAATGAATAATTTATACAGAACAGGACTCTCTCTCTGTATAATACAGAACGGATGGTCACCGTACTTATATACATATTTCTATATTTACTTGCGTTTTTTTTTTTT
The DNA here is from genome assembly GCA_949987645.1 of Tachina grossa. Classification (NCBI taxonomy): domain Eukaryota; kingdom Metazoa; phylum Arthropoda; class Insecta; order Diptera; family Tachinidae; genus Tachina; species Tachina grossa. The sequence continues at coordinate 65,087,315 of OX465275.1, read as the reverse complement.
TTTTTTTTTTTGATAAAAGTAAGATAATTAAACTAATCTCTTGTAACTTTATAATTTTTGCACCGATCTGTATTCTATTGAGCACAAAATGTTTCTAATGAAATAATCAAACGTGTAAGTAACAAAACTTAAAAAAAATTAAATATTTGCTTTAAAAAAACTAAGTTGAAAAAAACAAAATAGCAAAAAATCATTAAAATTTTTGTGAAATTTGGACTTTGTTTCACTGTAGTTCAGTCATTTCTTGATCAATTTATACTAGCAATTTTTATTTTCTTTCAAGCAGGAAAAATAAATAAAAAAAAATCTATCTAATACTTATCAATATTATTTTATTAAAGTGATATCTTTTTTAAAAACCCAAATGACGTTAATTTTGCAATATCTCGAAATCTGTTCTACTTTTGACCATTCTGACTTCAAAATTAAATTTTACATTAATATCATGTGTCAAATTCATTTAGTCACGACTTTGTTGAAATTTTGTAACGCAAAGTTATAAGCCCAGGATATCTATAGTAAATCAGCTGGGAAAATTTGGATTTTTCCATTGACGTACCTTTGGCGTTTTACCCATAGAACGTATGTATTGCTATAAAATCTCTGAAATAAATGAGAAACGGATGTGCATATATTTATAAAAGGAAACAGATCTGTGTTGTCAATCGGGTGCAGCATCACCTGGAACTGACTTGAGTTTAAATAATGATATAGGTAAAGACTTTTGGGGTTGAATTTCGAGCTATGACCAGATGCTTGTCTCTGGTAGCACGGGTGCTCGTGATCCGACAGTAGAGCTGCTCTAGGAGTTAGATGTGTGTAGCGGTCGTCATAATATTTTACCAACAGGTCGATTGAGTCCCACCCCACGAGTTTAAAGGGATGATTTTGAGCTGTGTAGAGTAGGCACTGGATTATTGGTTGAGTTGTGCCGGTTAATGGTGAGAAATTCTGTTGTAGAGCTCGCTGCGGGTGTAAGCAAATACACTCGTGGCGTGCGAGCTTAGAGAATCTTGATACTAAAAACGCTGGGGGAATAGTCTCGGCCTCCCAGTGTTAAATTAATGCTGGCCAGGCACTATTCTAGGTGCTGTTGCCATACAACACAGGACTGTTTTGACAAAGTCTTAATAGAAAAAGTTTAGATAGCTATAAGTACCACAGCAAGTTACTTGACAGTAGTACAAGGATAACTATGTTCAAACATTGCGACCTATGTATGCTGGGAGTGTCATATGGTGCCTTCTAAGGGTACATGGGGGCGATGATAAGCGTCTAACCTTGGCCCGGTGTCTATACCATTGTGAGATTAGGCCGTAAAGGCAGATATCCAAGTTAATCTTGAACACATCTGTCTTCAGCTATATTCTCCATTTTATTTTGGTGTTCATCTTGATATAATGCAATTGTTTTATGCATTTATCTGACTGCGTTATTATTATGTTTTGGTGTCTCTTTAAAAATTTATTAGTTTTTTCAAACATTGTAAGAATAAGTTTCTTCCATTTGTGTGTTTTTTAACTTCCTTTTAAGAAATTAAATTTTATTCGCGAGTCTAGTTCAAGCCACTTCGTTTTCTTTGTTCTCATTTTTAGGGTTCCGTACACCAAAGGTGAAAAGGAACCCTATTGTTTTCGCTACGCTGTCCGTCTGTCCGTCACACGGTATTTTCTCAGGAACCGTAAGAGCTACGGACCTGAATTTTGGACACAGTATGTAGAACCTTGGCCGCTACAACAACAAATACATGAGAATTAAAAATTAAAGGGTGTTCCAAAACGACCAACGAAAAATGTTAAAATCCCATGTAATATACATACAATTGTATGTACATATGTATATTGAAACTTGAAATTTGTAAAATTAGTGTATTTTTATACAGACTAAAACAAATAACACTAAAATTTAAAAAAATTTAAATTAAAGGGTGGTCCATCAGTTAATGCAATTTCGACTATGTAATTTTGACAACTTGCTATATTTTGCAAACCGTAAGAGGCAAACACTTCAAATTTTCAAAAACGGTAAAACTAAAAAATCCGAAAATTATAAAATCGCCAAACCAAAAAAAAAATTACCAAAAATTAAAAAACATCGCCAAAACGAAAAAAATCGCCAAAATTAAAATAAAATTTCTAACACTAAAAAAAAATCGCCCAAATGAAAGAAATCGTCTGAATGAAAAAAACGCCAAAAATCAGAAAAAATCGCCAAAACGCGAAAAAGGCGCCAAAACTAAAAAAAAAATTTATATAAAAAAATCGCAAAAATGAAAAATATCGCCAAAAATAAAAAAAAATCGCTGAAATAAAATAAACGCCAAAACGAGAAAATAAAGTGTAAAAACTAAAAAGAGAGCCGAAACTTTAAAAAATCGCCAAAACCTAAGAAACGCAAAAAACGCCAAAACAAAAAAACCAAAAAAACGCCAAAAACGAGAAAAATGCCAAAACTATATATTATATAGGTTGAAGTTTGTATTAAATTACATATCTAGTGCTCGTACGGAACCCTTCGTGCGCGAGTCAGAGTCGCAATTTACTGAATTTTTTTTATTATTATTTCCCTCTTAAATTTTTGGATGCACTGTTAAACATCAACTATTGCTTGCAAAGGTGAACAATTTTAATTATTTATTGGTAAAGCAAACTTTTTCACTAAGGGCAATAACCATTTGCTTTCCCATGGTGTTTCAATATCAGTTTTATTCTAAAATTGTTTTTGACATCTATCAATATATGTGACCTTCTCCAAGAAAAGGGACCTAGGGACTAAAATAAATATGTCACGTAAAGTACTTTTAACGCAAAGCGGAGCGAAAAGTAAGGCAACTTTCATCTTTTTGCGTGCTTTTACAACAGTTGGTACACGCAACGAAAAAATATGGTTGAGGTAACCATAATCAAACAGCAACATACTATGATTGAATTATATGTAGTCAAATCATATTATTGTTAATAGAAAAAAAACTTCAACAATATTATTATCTGAGTTAATTATAATATTATCTGAGTTAATTATATTATAATCTTAGTATTGTAAATATGACAACACTATTGTTAGATGTGACTAAAATATAATTGAGACTCACCATACCATGTTCTAATATTATATTAATATTGTTAAATGCGACCACAGTATTATTTAATATAATAATACTATTTTGTTTTTTAATCATATATTTATTGTAGAAACAGCTGTGCGTTAAATTCGAAATAAAAATAAATTAATATTGTTGAAATAAATTGTATATATAGAAATGTATACTTACACGACATACAGCAATGTCTGTATAAAAAGATACAGAAATGTTTATATATTTTTATTGATCGACCCTTTTGTTTATACTTTATTTATTTATTCATTTATTTAACACTACCCATAGCTTACAAACGAAATACTGAACTGACAGATGTTTCTGAAAAAGATTTTTTTTTAACAACATACTATGGTTTTGGAAAACATTACATTGTTATTTACATTATAATATTTTTAAATAATAATACAAATTATGTTGTAGTCATAAATTTTTAAAAAAACTATATTGTTAAACTCTAACCATATCACACTTTTATATGGATGTGATAATGTAATTATTAAACTCAAACATTACTCTGTTTATCGTAACGAAATAAATGTTTAAAATAACAATAAGTAGTTTTCGACGACCACGCATTTATGTCAGAGAACATAATGTGGTTTTCCAAACCATTCTACAACCATATCTTTTCTTTGCGTGTATATTTTTTAAATTTCTTGGCCAAACTCACACTAAATATATAATTTTCTTAAGCTTTTAGTAATTTTAGATAAAAAACGAGGTAGAGGCATCAAAGTAATCGAACTTTGCTGTATTTTATGCATAAGGCAACAATAGTGATACCATGAAGCTTTTGATGCTTTTCTGTCAACGTCAGAAACGTCACGCAAAGCGACTTGTGTCTGACACGGCCTTAAGTTCTTCTAAATTTCAAGTAGATTTTGACAAAATCGAGTGACGAGCCAAATCTAGTACTTACAAGATTTGGCTTAAATAAAAATAGTCTATTACACATTTTGTAAGCAAAAAGAGACAACATTGCCACATTTTCTATCGTATGAAATTGTTAAGTCAGACCCGGATGGTGAAATGGAAATCTGTAACCGTTGGCTAGATAGTTTCTGTTAAACAAACCGGGAATTAGTTAATTCTTCTTAAGGAATTAAATAATCAGACATTGTGAAAAGGGCTGTAATTCACTTAAAATTAATTTTTTTTTCATTCATTTTAACATTTTTTTTATAAACATTTGAAATGTCTTTAAATTAAAAAAAAAATAATTAAAAAAAATTAAAAGAAAATAAATTCTTCATGTTTCAGTTTTTTTTTATAAATTTAATGATTAAAACTAATTTTTAATTTTTTCTATGCAGAAATATATAAAGTTTATTATTTAATTTTATAGTTGTTTAGTAATGAAAAAAAAAACTAATTTGGAAAAGTTGCTAGGCTAGGAATAAATAATAAAATCCTGCTGATTATACAAAAGAGCTATATTATTATTTGTCTAAAACATGTCGAGGATTATTTCTGTTTTTATTTTGTTTACTTGCCTAAAAGTACAAGTATGGCATATCCTCAATTAATATTTATGAGTGCCATAAATATAAATTCCCTTTACTCATAGGCGTAGCTAGGCCTTTCTTGATTTCGCCCCCCCCCCAGGATTTATTACAAATTCTTTTTAAAACATATTCTTTTGCCTGTAATATTAAAAAATTCTATTTTTTATTTATTTTAAAATTACTCATGAAAATCACCTGTAATTTTTATACAAACTTTTCGAATAATCGCTAAATATGCATACTTTTATTAGATAACAAATACCCAAAAAACTATAAGTTTACAGCACTTCAAAACATCACAAATAGTAAACTCCATGTGAATTTATAATGCATGTGTATAGATATGTATGTGTGTATGTAGCTTTCAACAAATTCTTAATTAAATTGTATTAGTGTACGTAGTTAGTAGCACATTGTTTGTAACAATAGCCACAGATTTTTATTTCGAGTAAAATTAAAAAAATAGCGAAAAATTATGATCTGCAAATACCTTGTATATATTCATATACTATATATACTCGTACACACACATGTATGTATGTATGTATGCTGCCAGATAAAATGATGGAAAAATCACCGAAATCCCGATAAAATACAAAATAATCGTCATTTCATGTCCGAAAAATAGTTAGAAAATCGAACAAATCAAAATTTCCTCTTTAAACATGTATACATATGTTTTATTTTTATTAGAAAACAAAACAAAACAATTCATGTTCATATAAAACTTTGTTAGACTAGTGGAAAACTTGTGAAAAATATTCCTAGGTCCAAATTTTGGTATCAGTACTTTTGATGACCGAAATTTTTGATAGGATATCAACTTACACAGGTCAATATATCGTTGGTCTCAAATGGAAAGGTCCTAACGCAAATAATTGTAACTTTACAGGAGAAGGTAAAACATAATATATAGAAAGTGTAATATTCAAAATGTAACTTTTTTGTACAACTGCTTGTAAAAGCGCTATTTTTTACACTATTGCAATAAATTTTTGTGATGAGGTGTATTAGTGTGAAATTTATTGAAATCACTGGAAAACTCAACTATCGATATGTATGCATGTATATATATGCACATACAATTTTTTTCAATTGAACACATATACATACATACTTGCATACATATGTTTGTACTTATTTATGTATGTATGTTCATTCATCGTAACAATATAGTATTGATTCAGAACTTCAATATTGGAAGGGTAACTAAATAATAAATGGCAATTTTCTATTTTTATTTATGCAGCAACAGATAATTTTTTTTAAATTAAATAATAAATTATTAAGAAATGAAATCATGAATGATGAATGAAATCATTTCTTTCTTGTATCTTTTCAAAATATTGTATTCAAATATAGTATATACATAAATAATTTTTCCATATGAACATATAAACTTGTTGGAAACGAATATTAATTTTATTATTATTTAGTTTATTATTATTAGATTATTATTATTATTATTTAGTTTTTTTCTAATACATACAATACTTATTGTCCATATATTGCTTTTGTTTTGAATGTTTTGTTTTTTTAGTTTTAATTATAACTTAATTTTTGTTATTGAAACTGGACTGTTAATTTATGTTTTAACTTAAATTAAAAAAAAATGTTAAATAAAAAAATCTGTATAAAATTTTTTAAACGCACTAATAATCCCAAACCAATATTTTACTTATTAATATTTTACTTATTAAGTAAAATATATTTTTTTTAATTTCCAATTTCAATGTATTTTTAATAAAAAATATATATTTAACTTAATAAGTAAAATATTAATTTGGGATTATTAGTGCGTTTAAAAAATTTTAAGCTTAAATTTTAACAATTCCCATAAAAAAACACTAATTAAAAAAAATTGTGTTTGCCCCCCCCCCCCAGAAAAAATGTCTAGATACGCCAATGCCTTTACTTATAATAATAACGGTCGGTTTCATATGTTGAAAATTGGTGTTAGTGTAATCGCCACGACTATTGGCAGCCGCCAGATCTTTGTGCAAGTTCAATATATGTTGAACATTTCCAAAAGGTTTTGCTTTATTCAATTTAGTTGGGAGGATAATATGATGGTAACGTTTTATGAAATTCAAGCGATTATATGTATATATGTAAATACAAATTAGCAATAAAGTGAATTTCCAGATTTCTTGAAACAATAAAGGGAATCATTTAATATGAACATTTCAAGGACAAATTTGATTTTTTCTTTCATTTGGGATTATAAAATCTTTACCTAAGTCCCAAGGAGCGCCGCAATACAGATGGCAATTTTTTCCACGAATTCAAATTTATAATCCGCAGTTTGAAATAAAACAAAATAACTTTAAATTCAATTTTTTTCAAATATTTTTTTTTAACTGTAATGAACTATACATATTTTAATTATTAATTAAAATGCACATACATTGTATGTATGTATGTATGTAAATGTATGTATGAACTTTAACGAAAGCGATCGCACTTGACCTGAAATTCTATATAAACGAATGCCCACTAAAGCGAGGAAATTTCGATACAAAATTGTTCGATATTTGTTTGCAAATCTAAAAAAAATTCGAATGCTCGCGAAAGCGAACTTCTCACGATAGTTTATCGAATGTGTGACGATATCCTAGTGGATGTGTGCTAGTCTGTTAGAATGAAAGAACAATGTTTAAATCCTGCAACATAAGTTCAAGAATTAAAAAATAATAAATTAAAATAGATAATTTAAAAAATAAAATTACTTTTTCTATTGCCTTTTCGCGGATTCGAAATTAATTTGATATTGGCTCAATTTTAATATTGCTAGCGAAACTTTGAAATCGAATGCTTTTTGAAACAAAACTTAGTGACAAGTGAGCTTTTCACCTTTAATTTTTCATTGTCATTCTCGATAGTTTTACACGATAATTCTCGAGATATATTTGAAATCGATATCAATAATGAAAGCCTTGATCAACTGGAATGAAGTCAAAGATTTGAGTTTTTTTAATGTATAAGAGAAGTCAGGCAAAGAATGCCTACTACTATTGCTAGGTGTTAATTAATTTTAGAAAAGGGATACTGATACAAAGGACAAGTGTGGTGAATGCAGCGGATGCGGATAGTTTCATTAGTTCACAACTCTGCTTTTTGCACTTTTTTTTTAAATGCAGTGTTAATGAGGCGTATTAAGCTTTCGAAGCTGTATAAAGTATCCATTTTTATTTAATATTTTACTTCGCCGACGATTCTACTACAATACCGACGAAGGAAGGCACTCCTATGATACATTAGAATTAGTATTCGCTCAAGCCGCTGTAATTCACTGAGCAGTGTCTATGCCTTCGTCACTTGAACATTGCAACAATAAATTACACAATAAGGTGTGGTGTTGTTATTTAATGACCTTATCGGTGACCGTCCGTCGTGACCCAGGACCGTCGGTTTTGTGGTCAACACACTCAATTGCATCTCTAATTGTTCTTTATTTTAACAATAATTTTTTTTTTGACCGTGACGAAGCTATTTGGTTTGGCAAGCAGATGATCTCAATGATGGAAGAAGCACAGCACATTAGTGTTTACCGTAGACAAATAAATGTGTATACATATCAGGGATGGCAAAGTTGGTACAATTGTACCTTTTTTGATAAAGTACAATAGTACACCAACAACTAATTAAGTACATTTAAGGAATCTCCCCAGTTTCACTTTTGAACCATACAATCCGCGTCACTATATGTGAAGATTTATTTTATTTTCGAAGACTAAAAGATTTCTTTGTTAAACATAAGATTTTTAAGAATATGATGTTTGGTACTTTTATGATGTTTGGTGCCCCTGTGGCTGAGTAGTAGCGATGCTAGCCTCTCAGTCCAGAGGTCGTGGGTTCGATTCCCACCATAGACCCTGGGTGTTTTTCGCAGACAAGCTAATCGCTTTGCGAATTGTGTTTGTGTTAAAAAAAGTACATTATTTACGGTCCTTTTGACTAATGTACTGACGTATTTTCTTCTTTCCTTCATCAAAACTTTGAATTATGTGCATATGTACATAATTATACATTATACATGTTCTATTCAGTAAATATTTTGTGTTATTTACCTTTACGTTTGTTAGTTCATTTGAAAGGAAAAAAAAATAATAAAATTTGTCTGAATTTGAATTCAGTAAAATCAATGCATATTAATATATTTTGAGTAAAATCATTAAAAAAAAATTTTTGTGTTCGACTTGAAGGTTTTTGAGGAACGCTGCATGCGCATATTATTCTCACTTGAGAACAGTCCTGTGAAAGCAAAACGCAGCGAGAATATCAAAAAATGTGAACTCGTCCTTTTCCAAATCATTTTTCATCTAAATTCGGAGGCTGGAGCAAATGCTATTAACTTGTATATTATAAATTTCAACTTAAATAGGTGTAACGATATGCTTTTAAGATCCCAACTGGCAAGCAAAGTTGTGAAAACGATTCGCTAGTTAGAACAAAGTTGATTATTTCACTAAAAACAAATAAAACTATAAGGTCAAAAAGTACAATTTATCAAAGTTGTTGGTACAATTTTGAAATTCTCAATGCCTTCTCTGATACATATGTACATACATAAATCTCGCTACTGTATTGCATACATAGATAATTTAAAAAAAAAAACTAAGTGTTAATTTTCCAATTCGCATACAACTTAATTTAGACACAAAAATATTTTTATACCCTTCACTAAAAACAAAGTGCAACAACCAAAATCGGAATGGGATGAAACCAAAAGCAAATGTTGACGTTTTCCAAAACAAAACCTTCAGGGCTTTTTGTTTTATCTTAGTGCTAGATTGTATGCTCATGGAAAAAAATTTTGTTTGTTTTGGAAAAAAACACAACTTCTATCGTTCTTACTTGACTGCGCGACGCAAAGAAGGGTCTTGTGTTTATCAGCCTATGTATGTACGAACGCGTACACCGATTTTAATAATTCTTACATCAATCGAGTTGTCTTAATCCAGTGAGAGTCACTAAAGACAGTAGTCAAAACTCATTTAATTAAAAATAAATTTCGAGCTACGCCAATTTTGAACATATTGTGTGATCGATCTGATAAATTAGAATAGATTAGTCTTCAAGCTTACAAATGGCCTTTTACAGATCTAAAGAAAGCAAAACAGTAACATCTTTCTCAACTACAATTCTTCCAATAGAATCGAAAAGACGAATAGAAAGGAAAGTTGCAGCGTATCCTTCCTAAAAGCTTAACTGATAACGGTTTAACAAGATCTTATATTTTAAAAATTGTACGATTTAATCTTTATAACCTGTTCGAATATTTTCGACAAAACTGGATCAAGTGTTATTGGCCTAAATTTTTTTTTCCTAATGGGAATAACTTTTGAAACTTTCCAATCTGCAAGTGAACTAGTAATTGTATTATTAAACAAGAATAAGAGTTAGTAAAAGAAGAACTTATCTCTGATTTACTTCAATAATGACACAAATCAAAAAACTAATTTGCTAGAAACTTTCAAGTTTTCTGCTTACATACAACTCAAAGAAGACATTTTTTTTCTTTTGAGACATGTTTTTTTATTTGTTGTATCTTCAAATATGAACTAACAATAAGTATTCAAATCTTAATCTAAAGTATATTTATTAGTCCCAACCAATGTCGGACATAAACTAAGTGATAGTTATTAATAATACATAAGTAGTGATAAGCACAAAAAAAAATAATATTTTCAAGCAGCTGAATCTAGAGTGTTGTTTATTAGAGCCCTTGTATCTCTCTTTTTTAAGCGGATGTGTCCAGTAAAGTTCAAAATATTACGAGCAAGCGGCCTAGGATATGACTCGAGTTATGTTAGGTATTTGCCTGCGTATTTTGCATTTCTTCAGTCACTAGTGTCATATTTAAATCACGATGTATATTTGAATTTTTTTATGTACCATGGAGCCGACGTTATCGAGCGTAAAATTTTGTTTTGCCTTCGATAGATTTTCTCAACATTGGAAGCTGAAGGAGTGCCCCATAGCTGAATTCCGTAGCACCATATTGGCTTTAAAAGCGACTTGTATATTAAAAGTTTGCAGTCTAGGCTGAGTGTTGAATTTCTACTAATCAGCCAATGTACCTGCGTTAATTTAAGTTTCATTTGTGATAGCTTAGAATCAATGTGGTGTTTCCATGTAAGTCGTCGATCAAGGTGTATACCAAGATATTTCACATGTGAATGTTGAGGAGGAACTTATTGTTAATCCGAATGGGGGAACAAGTATCTCTTCGTAAGGTAAATGTTACTTGAACACACTTTAGTTCATTTACCTTGATTCTCCATAAGTTTAACCAAAGCTCCATCTGGCTAATGTGTTCCTGGAGTTTGCGGGATGCCTCATCAGGGGTTTCGTGCATACTAAGGCAGGCTTTATCGTCGGCAAATGTGGAAGTATGGATACTACTGCTCACAGGCATGTCACAAGTATAAATCAAATGTAAAACTGGCCCCAGTAAACTCACCTGTGGCACACCAGTTGAGGTAGTTTCAGACATACTCGTAAAGTCTCCTTCCACAACAGTGAACTTACGGGAAATAATGTAACTTTCCAATAGATTTAAAATGTTTATTGGTAAGTAAGTCTTCAATTTCAAAATTAGGCCTTCACGCCACACTTCAAGTGCGTTCGAGAACTCAAAAATTTGTACAAATTGTTACTATTTTTTACTGGATTGCGTTCGAGTACACAAAATCCAGTAAATGCGACGACGAATTGAGAGAGCAAAATGACAGTTCATTTACTGAGTAAATGCAAGTTTTTACTAGACAAATTTTTGCCAGTAAAATCCAGTAAAACGAAACCATATGTTTTTAAATATAAACAAACAAAAGTAAAAGGAAACAAAAGTTTTTAGTTTTGATGAAATTTTTAAAATAAAAAACAAATCTAACATTTATTTAAGTTTGATGCTAGAAAAATATTCGGGTATATTATGTATTCCACGTGAAATTAAAACGTGCGGAATTTCCATAGAATTTTTGGAAATATGTATGCATGCACATATGCATGTATGCATGTATGTACATATGTATGTATTTATAATAACAATACTATTGCATTTCCGAACGATTTAATTTCACATGGAATTCAGAACATAACCGATTGTTTTTAAACGTGAATAAAGTTAATAAACCAGGAACCGTCGGGTCGACGGTTCCTGGTTTGATGTATGGAACATTTAAAAGAATTTACTTTGTGTACTTTTTTTAAATTCTTTCCCAGTTTTTCGTTGTCTTGAATATATCATCCTAATAACTTCTCACGTTCAGAGTAAAAAGCTTAAAAACTTTAACGGCCTGACCCGCTATTTCGACAAGAAAGTTTCTATCCCTCACTTATATTTAAAACAAAATCAAAACAAGAAAGTTTATTTTTGTTTTCAATATAAGTAAGCTATAGAAAGTTTCTTGTAGACATCGTGGACCAGCCAAATAAGTTTAAATAAAAACATATGTCCATATCTATTACTTTTATTATTAAACTAAATATTCTATCGTGTATTTCATATGAATAATTTTTTTAGCGCCAAAATTGGTAATCAGCTGTTGTATATATTTTACTGAATTTTACAATTTTTCCGTTCGCGTACTTTTAGATGCAAAATTTTTTAATGAGAGTAATTTCTTTAAATTACTCAGTATTTACTCAGTTACTGGATTTTACTGGAAAAGTACTCAAATGCATCTTTTATCAAATGCCTGAGAAATGTGAATAAACAGCACAGAACAATTCTTTTTTTCTTCAAAAGTTCTTCTTATAAATTGAAATAATCTATGAGTTTGTTCAATGGTGTTATGCTGACTTCTAAAACCAAATTTATGGTCTTGTATGCACCCACTACTAATTACAATTGGGGTCAATTTTGTTTTGAGCAGTTTTTCGAAGAGCTTTGACATTGTTGACAGTAGACTTATTAGCCTATGTGACTCAGCCTTGGTTTGATCTTTGCCCGGCTTTGGAATCATTTTAACCTTGGAAAGCTTCCAGCTGTGTGGATAATACTTCAGTCGTAAAGAAGACATGAAAAAATATTCTTTTTAAAGAAGATAAAATACAAAATGATAAATTAGTTTGCATTATTGTGCATATTGTCGCCAAATTTTCTGCAGGGATATTTCAATATATTTTTTTTATTTTTCGAGAAGCACTTACGTCGCACAGAGGATTATTTGAGCCAAAATGCTGGCCATTACTTTTTTTTGGTTTATGCACTGAAAGGAACCCCTTCATTAAAAAGCACCTAATGAAGCCCTTCATTGGATCAATGAAGAATGATTTAGTGTACATATGAAGTTAATTTTGGCGGCTATGTCATAAAGAGAATGAAACTATTTCATTAGTGCAATGAAAATTTTTCATGAATTGTATGTAATTGTTTAATTGATGTAATGATGTTCTTACATGTCATAAATGGAGTTTACTCATTAATATAAAGAAAATTTTATTAAGGTAATGATGAGATTTTTATAAATATTATGAAACAAAAGCTGTAAATAATGAAAATTTTCTATTAAGAACATGAAATCATATCTCTTCCAAACCTCTCACTTATTAAAAAAAAATATATTGATTTTTTTATTTTATTTAATACATTCATATGTATGCACTTAATTTATGTATAGTGGTGAGACGGACGTTAATGGATAATAAATTCAGTGAAGTGCGACTGTGACCCGCGCACGAAGGGTTCCTTCCGTACGGACACTATAAACGAACTCTAGCCTATATAATAAATAGTTTTGGCTTTTTTTCGTTTTTGGGTTTTTTCAGTTTTGAGCGTTTTTTAGTTTTTGCGTTTTTCGGTTTTCGGCGACTTTTTTTTAAGTTTTGGCGCTTTTTAGTCTTGGCACTTTTTTTCTCGTTTTGTCGATTTATTCGGTTTTGGCGTTCTTTCATTTTGGCGATTTTTTGGGCGATTTTTTTCATATAGGTTTTTTTTTATTTTTGTCGCCTTTTTCGCGTTTTGGCGATTTTTTCGGTCTTTGGCGTTTTTTTTTTTCATTTTGGCGATTTTTTCATTTCGTCGATTTTTTCGGTCTTGCCGATTTATTTTGGTGTCAGAAATTTTTTTAATTTGGTGCTTTTTTCGTTTCGGCGTTTTTTTTTGTGGTTTTTGGCAATTTTTTTTTTTTGGTTTTTCGATTTTAGAATTTTCGGATTTGCTTAGTTTTACCGATTTTGAAAATTTCAAGAGTTTGCCCCTTACGGTTTCCAAGATAAAGCAAGTTGTCAAAATTACATAGTCAAAATTGCATTAACTGATGGATCGTGTGTGGTTTTTCACACACATGCAATATCTATATATTTTCTTGTAGTGACGTAGTTCTTTTGCAATCAAAGTCAGCATTTATATTTATAACATTCAACATTACAGCATATCGTTTGGTAAATATGGTTTTTATATTTTGATTTATCGCTATAAAATATGTGACATCCAGATTTCCTTCCATTATGAGAGGAATAGTCTTTTGCTTTTTTGAAGAAATTTCGAAAGATTGTGATGAGCTTTACAAAGCTTCGGAAGAAAATTTGTGATGGCGTTATTAAGCCGCTAGGTTCATTCACAAAATTTTTTTTGGCCTATATCAGAAAGCAAAGACACTGCTTATTCAGTTCTTGGTAAGTCCTTTCGTATTGTCATGTAAGGCTTTGCAGGAGATGTTCCAAGCTCACGTAGAAAAATCCGACGCATAATTGTAATTATTTCCTTTCCAATTTGGATTTATATCCTTAAATATTATGAGCGCATTTAAAGCTGAACTTTTTGAACTCTAGCAAAATAATATTTGGTTCACTGTATCCACACCACCTATAAAATAAAGATTTTAAGATGTATATCAATGAAGCTAATATAAAAAGCATAAAAACGACCTTTGGTTTTGTCATATATTTGAATGATATCTGGCAATTTTTTTACATCAGAGTCTAAGTCACTGTACTTTGCAGTACTACGCAGTTATTCTTTCTCCTGATATATGAAATAAGTTTTGTGTTTTCGGTAAATGCAAAAGTTGACTGGAACAACGGAACATTCTTGAGTTCTAATAGCTACCATTGTTAGCTCTCGAGACAAAAACTTTTTTTAAATTGGTAGGATGAAAAAAAGTTATCCATTATGTTCTGTTCCTTCAGTCCGTGAACTTAGTCCAAAACAACACGTTCCGCTCGAGTTTTTTCAGGTAAACTATCGATGCCGCTGAATTTTCCAAACGTATCACGTTTCAGAGCAAACCAAAAGCCGAAATTGAATGTTATATCTTGCAGGCTTAGAACTTGCATTTTCCACGAAATTCAAGCAACTTTTCGTCACCTGTAACACACTCAGATGGATTGAAATAATGACTCAACAAATCTGTCCATCTGTGGAAAATCTCACGAATTCCAGAAATATTTTTCAATAGAGCTTGCTTACCAAAAGCAATTACACGACTCATTACTGAATGTTTTTTTTTTCCTTATCGCACTAAATATGGGACGCCCATAGTCAGCATCGAACAAATCCAACATTGTTTCATTATTTGATATAATATATTGCAATTGAAGTTTCTATCTACCTTATGTAAGCATTCACTTCATAACACCTATATTGCATGCAGATGGGAAAAATATAAAAATATTGACAAGTGCCAAACGAAAATGTTGTACGTAGAATCTTCATATGTGTGGAAAACCACACACGAGGGTAACTTACGTAAGTTTTGGAATATTTCGTTTTTAAATAATATTTTTTTATCAAAAACTCTTTTTTCTGTGCTGAATTTATATTATAAACAAAGTCAAGAAATTTCATTTGAGCCATTTCACACTATGGCTTTTTAGCCTGCCTTGTATTGACAATTTTCTTTTAAAGCCCCTACGAAAAGTCACACACATTTACATTAAGACTTTTTTATTCATGCCTTTTTAGCATTTATATACACGTTTAATGTTGAGAGTAAGAAAAAGGCAAAAAGAAATGTCATAAATCCCCTCGAATTTTCATTTTGTGCCTTTTGTTTTACCCCGCAAGCTTCTCACCCCCTCTCACAGACAAACTCAAAAAGCCTGCCTGCACAGGCAAGCAGAAAAAACACAGTGTAAATTGCGTCTTAGTGTCCTCAAAAAAATTTTTTTGGATATCTTACAAAAATTTTGTGTGGTTTTCCACACAAGGGTGATTTTAAGGTTAATTTATTTTTTTTGAATTTTAGTGTTAATTGTTGTAGTCTATATAAAAATACACTAATTTTACAAATTTCAAGTGTCAATATACATATGTACATACAATTGTATGTATTTTACATGGGATTTTAACATTTTTCGTTGCTCTTTTTATACCCTTTACCAAAAAATGGTAAAAGAGGTATATATAGGTTTGTCATTCCGTTTGTAATTTCTAGAATATTAATAGGCGAGCCATAAAGTATATATATTCTGGATCCTTATGAATAGGGAAGACGAATAAGCGATGTCCGTCTGTCTGTCTGTACGTGAAATCGGTTTTCCGAAGCTCCCACAAAAGCTAGAGACTTCGTTCTTGAACTGGTGGGTCAGAAATGGTCGAAATAAGATTGGTATTGAAAATCAGAAAAATCGAGCACAAGGTTTCAGAGCTGGGAGACTTAAACTTCATTTTGCCATACAAAATAACAACCAAAAACTAGTTTTTAATAATTTTTTATTAAATAAACTTATTTTATACTTTAGTACGAATAAAATTGGCATTTCTAACTAAAAAATAAAAAAAATTAAAAAAGTTAAAAAAACGTTTCCAGGGTTGGAAAACCGAAATTTTTTTTGTTATGCAAAAGTAACTTACTAAAACAAATTTTTCCTTTTTTTATAAACTAAACATATGTTATGTACTTAAAAGAAGGAGATTGATTTCAGAAATCAGAAAAATAAAAAGGATGATTCCAGGGTTGCAAAACCTACGATTTTTGTGATATATACAATTAACTACCGTAAACTAATTTTTTAATTATTTTTATTAAATAAACTTATTTTATACTTCACCACGAATAAAATTGGTATTTCAAATAAAAAATTCAACTTCAAAAATTAATAAGATGTTTCCAGGCTTGGAAAACTTTAAATTTTTTTCTTATACAAAAGTTTTTTTTTTTTTTTTTTTTTTGTAATGCATGTATATATTTATTTTATCTTCATATATGAACTAACAATAAGTATTCAAATCTTAAATCTATAAAAAAAATTATTAGGCCCGGCCATAAACTTAGTGGTAGTTATAAATAATACATTAGTAGTGATAATCAAAAAAAAAGGGGGGGGGAGTATTTTCAAGTAGTCCCATCTGGAGTGTTAGGTATAAGCGTCCGTGTGTCCCTCTTTTTTAAACGGATGTGTCCAGTAAAGTTCAAAATATTACGAACAAGCGGATTAGGATATGATTCGAGTTTTGTTAAATATTTGTCTGCGTATTTTGCAATTTCTTCAGTCACTAGTGGCATATTTAAATCACGATGTACAATAGAATTTTGGATGTACCATGGAGCCGATGTTATTAACCGTAAAATTTTTTTTGCCTTCGTTGGATTCTCTCGACATTGGATGCTGAAGCAGTGCCCCATAACTGAATTCCGTAGCGCCATATTGGCTTCAAAAGCGACTTGTATAATAAAAGTTTGCAGTCTAGGCTGAGTGTTGAGTTTCTGCCAATCAACCAATATATTTGAGTTAACTTAAGTTTCATCTGAGTTAACTTAGAGTCAATATGATGTTTCCATGTAAGTCTTCGATCAAGGTGTATACCAAGGTATTTCACTTGGGAATGTTGAGGAATATTTTGATTGTTGATTCGAATGGGGGAGCAAGTATCTCTTCTTAGGGTGAACGTAATATGGACACACTTTTGTTCATTGACTTTAATTCTCCATACGTTCAACCATATTTCCAGCTGAGTGATATGTTCCTGGAGATTGCGGGATGCCTCATAAGGGTTTTCGTGCACACTCATACAGGCTGTATCATCGGCAAAAGTAGAAATATGGATATTATTGCTCACAGGCATATCACAAGTATATATTGTTACGTTTTTCTCTCTATAAAAACGCTTTTCCGTAGATCCGAAGATTTGCAAATGAATACAAGAGCCGAGTGTAGTAATTAGGGTTAAGAATGATACAAGTTTTATTTACAAATACACTTATACTAAATTACTCAAGAGCTTAAATACACAACTTAAACTACTGAATTACACACAAATATTCACAACTGGTTATAACTACGCCTTCTTCGCTGTAGTTTACGCACGTCTCTTAGCTGGCTGCGCAAGTAATCACGTGACACCTCTTTGTCTGCTGCTCGTCACTTCCGAGACTCACTCTGCCGTCACTCTCAGTTGATACACCAATACCTCTTTGTCTGCTGCTTGTCACACACGGCACTCACTCTGCCGACACTCACAGTTGATACACCAATAAAGACTCACTGGCTTTACTTACACCCTTATACACGTCTCTTTGTTGCGCTGTTCCCTTTACTCCAGTCGACACGATAGACTCCACAATAATCTCAATTCCACGACAGACTATTATTAATTCACAACTTAATTATCAACTGACTAACGAGTTCTTAACTTCACTACTTTCTGATTAGCACTAACTATAACTGTTCCCGACTGACTTACAACTGCAACTAACAAACTTATTGGATGCGTCGCCTCTATTTATATTTCACACAAATTCCACTAGAAGTTTCAAGCAATGTCTAGACGATCATTATCATCTTATATACTGCCTAATTAAGTTCATGTGGTAACTATGTACATACATGTGTATATGCGTACGTGTGTACATCATTAACTAACATTAACATTAAGTTTATCTTTTGCTTTTCGTTTGAATTGGCATGTATGTATGTGTACAAATACTTATGTGAATCTTCTTAATAAGCAGACGCTTTTTTTGTTGTTGTTGCTTTTGCTTGTTTAATCAAGCTAGGCATGCTTATTTAGTTGTTGGCTACTTTCTAGACTATTCTTTGCTTTGACCCTGTAGGAATATTTTCGCGTAGCATTTACATTAACCCTGTTGGAATATTTTTGTGTAATGCTGCTTAACATTGTTGACTGCTATTTTCGTAACAATATTATATACAAGACAGGACCCAGGATACTACCCTGGGGCACACCAGAAGATATAGATTCGGGCACACTCGTGAACTCTCCTTCCACAACAGTGAACTTCCTATCAATAATATAACTTTCCAAAAGTTTTTGAATGTTTATTGGCAGATATGTCTTCAATTTTAAAACTAGGCCTTCGTGCCATACTTTATCAAACGCCTGAGAAACATCAATAAAGAGAGCAGAATAATACCTCTTTTCTTCAAATGTTCTTCTTAAAATTTGGATCAGTCTATGCGTTTGTTCAATCGTGCTGTGCTGACTTCTAAAGCCAAATTGATGGTCCGGGATGCACCTATTATCAGTTAAAATTTTGGACAATTTAGTCATGAGCAGCTTTTGGAAAAGCTTTGAGATTGTAGATAGTAAGCTTATAGGCCTATATGACTCAGTCTTGGTAAGGTCTTTGCCCGCCTTTGGAATCATTTTGATCTTGGCCAGTTTCCAGTTATGTGGAAAATACTGCATCCTTAAAATAGCATTAAAAGTAAATAGCAGGATTCTTATTGCAATATGAGGCAAGTTCATGAGCATTTTGTTACTAATGCCATCAATACCTGGTGCTTTCTTCGGGTTGAGTTCAGCAATTACTTATTGTACTTCACGCATCTTAAAACTTAAGGGACAAGGGGGTAGAGAAACTACACTCGGTAAATCAGCAGCACCCGTACATGAATTGGGAGTGAATACAGATTTTAAATGCTCAGGAAATAAGTTACCTTTCTCACTATCACTTCTTGCCCAGCCTCCGGTCGCAGTACGCAATGGTGATTTAAGATCAACGGGTCGTTTAAGATTTCTAGTAGCGCGCCATAAAGAGTAATTAGATGCGGACGTTACATCAAGACCATCTAAATACTTTTCCAGTAGTGCAGTTTTTTCCGACGATAGCAGCTCTTTGAGTCGTTTAGTACATTCTTTAAGTCTTATTTTATTTAGGGGTGATCTGTGTTGTTGCCATTCTCTTCTAGCTCTCCTTTTTTCACATACGTCTTGTATCAATTTCCGAAGAATAAATTCTGTTAAGGCCGGTCTGCGCATAGGAGGTAGTGGCGTGTTCAGCAGCCTGTTTAATATTTTCGTTAAGATTGGCAATGTTAAATTCAATATCATCGCATGATCTAAGCTGAATGTTTTCTACGCAGTGACTACTAAGATATTTTTTGAATGCCAGCCAGTTGATTCCATTAATCATCTTCACATGTGAGTTAGTTAAATCACTCCTTAGTGGGTTGAAAATTGTAACTTTTGTTGGAGAGTGATCGGAGGACATATCTAGAGAGTCCTCTACATGAATTAAGTCCCTATGAATATTTTTCGTGACGGCAAAATCTATAACATCTGGAATTTTTCTTACGTCAGTAGGCCAGTAAGTAGGCTCCTCACTCGAAATGACATCTAAGCCAATTTTTGAAATTGTATTGACCAAGGCTCGACCTCTAGGTGTAACAAGACGCGATCCCCAGTACGTATGTTTTGCATTGTAGTCACCAGCTGCTACGAAACAAGATCCAAGCGATTTGTAGAACTTCTCATACTGATCTTCGGTAACTGAAAATCTGAGAGGAGAGTAAATTGATGATATCACGAAATTCGCACAAAAATTTTCTACGAAAATATTCGTTGCTTGCAAATATTCTTCACTAACGTTGTCAAGGACATAGTGCTTGAGTCTTGACTTAATCAGAATTGCTGATCCACCACATGCTCTCTCTCTCTCGGGTGCTTTGTATCATATAAAGTGTAACCATTTATTTTAAATAAGCTTCTTGAGGTCAAATGAGTCTCAGAAACCAACATTATATCAATATTTTTTTCCATAAGGAAGTGCTCAAGTTCATTTTTATGTTGGCGAATGCCGTTTGCGTTCCAGAAACATATTTTTAACGTGTTCATGGTTTATTAACTAATGCTTGAAGCAGTGTATTCTGCATTCGCAGCATTTCTTGCATCATACTTGTCATATTTGTAGTAAAGTTGTTTATAGTTAGCACCAGATTCTCAATAGTAGCTTCAAGGCGACTAAAGTTAAAGCTTGAGTTTGAATTCGTTGAATTATTTGGCGGTGGAACATTTTGCGTGGGAATTGAATTAGTCTTAGCAGAATCAGCATACGATACACGTGAAGTAACTGGTTGGCTGATTTGAGCAAAAGTGTCGGAGTTAGCGTTTACTTGTAGAGCTGGAGTTAACTTGGGTTTTTGACCCATAGCCTGTTTAACGAAAGAAAATACAGCACCCTCTATAGTTAGCTGTGTGATTACCTCCACAATTACTACATTTTTTTTCTGCTTGATCTTTTGGCTTAGTGCAGCTAGCAGTACCATGCAATTCACCGCAGATAACACACACTGCAGGTAACTTGCAGTAAGTTTTCGTATGGCCATATTCTTGGCAATTATGGCACTGTACGGGACCTGAACGCTTACGTGGCTCTTCAACTGTGATTTTTCGATGTAAGAGATACTTTACGTTATAAACTGGATGGGCTTCATTTTTTTTCAATTGTATGTCATTCGGCTCCAGTTCAACCCGAAATAGGGGTTGGGGGACCTTTTCTCTATTAAATATGTTGGTAACATTTTTTACCTTGAATCCTTGGTCGACAAGTGCACATTTTACTTCTTCGGGTTCAATATATGCATCTATGCCCTTTAATACTATCTGTAGGCCTTTAGCACTCTTAAGTTGGTATGTGTAAAAATTTGCTTTATTTTTTTCGAATTCACTAACAATTTTTCGGAAATCTTTTTCATTATATATTTGGATTTTAGTTTCATCAATATTACCTCGTTTAATTGG
The DNA here is from genome assembly GCA_949987645.1 of Tachina grossa. NCBI lineage: Eukaryota > Metazoa > Arthropoda > Insecta > Diptera > Tachinidae > Tachina > Tachina grossa. The sequence continues at coordinate 65,065,777 of OX465275.1, read as the reverse complement.
AACGATGTGAAAAGTATTTTCACCAATGGTCGACAGTAGTTTTTTTATAAGCGCGTTAGAATTTTTTTCCCTCAGATAAATAGGTGGTGGCTTAAAAGACTTTTGCGATGATGTAGAGGGCTTGTCGTCGGTGTCTTGCAATAATGAAAAACGATTTTGACGATTGGTAGATGATGCGCTGTTATCCCTAGACATCTTTGGAGCAGATGAAATTTTTGAAGAATTTGGGCTTCGCCCACGCTTTACCACTGTTACATATCTGTCCATTCCCACTTGTACCTTGGGTTTTGATGATATCGCAGACTTAAATGAAGAAGTACTAGGCAATGGTAATGTTAACGATTCACTATTTGGCATTGGACAAAGCGAAGTTGATCGCTGACGAAAAATTGGCTTTGCCGTTAAAAAAAAGATTTTCATCAGATTTATTATTTATATTTTTTCATTAAGAGTTTCAGAACTCACAGTAAAATAAGCATTTCTGCCGTTAGAACTCACTTCAAAATTTTTTTCCTTTGAGTTACTCATACAGAGTATTATTCCTCAAGGGAACTTTGTTTGTGTTTACGGTTTTTTTTTTTGTTTTTGCTATTTCTTGCTATGTAAAAAATATTAGTAAAGCCAATAAGCTTATTTATCAAGGTGAATATGTATTACGAATATTTTTTGTATGATTTTTGATTTTGTTGTTTTTTATAGTTGTTTCGTATGTATGTATGTAAAAAAAATCCGCTTTAATGTCTCTTCACTATGAAGGTTCAACGAAAACAGTAACAAACAGTTACAAAAGTAACTTTAAAGTAAAGAAATTTTTCCTTTTCTTTATAAATTAAACATATCTTATATTCTTAAGAAAAAGATTAATGTAAGAAATCAGAAAAATCAAAAAGGATGATTCCAGGGTTGGCAAACTGAAACTTTTTGTGATATAAAAAATTAACTACCAAAAATTAATTTTTATTTTTTTTATTAAATGAACTTATTTTATACTTTAGTACGAATAAAATTGGTATTCAAAATTAAAAATTAATCTTCTAAAATTAAAAAGATGGTTGGAAAACTGTAACTTTTTTTATGCAAAAGTAACTTATTAAAGCAAATTTTTCCTTTTTCTCTATAAATTAAAGATATCTTATATCCTTAAAAGAAATAGATTGGTGTAAGAAATCAGAAAAATTAAAACGACGTTTCCAGGGTTGGAAACCTTATTTTTTATACAAAAGTAACTTAGTAAAACAAATTTTTTCTTTTTTACTATAAATTAAACATATCTTATATTCTTAAAAAAGATGGTGTAAGAAATTATAATATATCAAAAAGGAGGATTCCAGGGTTGGGAAACTTACACTCTTTGTGATATAAAAAATGAACTATCGAAAACTAATTTTTATCTATTTTTATTAAATAAACTTATTTTATGCTTGATAACGAATAAAATTGGTATTTCAAATAAAAACCAATGAAAAAAATTAAAAAGACGATTCCAGGGTTGGAAAACTTTAACTTTTTTTGTACAAAAGTAAGTTACTAAAACAAATTTTTCATTTTTTTATAAATTAAACATTTCTTAAATTCTTAAAAAAAAGAGATTGGTGTAAGAAATCAGAAAATCAAAAAGGATGAGTTAACGGTTGGGACACTTACACTTTTTTGATATATAAAAGTAACTAAGTCTAATTAATTTTTATCTTTTCCTTTATAAATTATATATATTTTACGTTTTGGAAAGAAAACTTTGGTATAGAAAATTATAAAAATAAAAACCACAGCTCCAGAGCTGGAAACAATGATTTTTTTTCTGGACATTAAGGTAACTAAATAAAACATTTTTTTTTTAATTTCCTTTTTTTCACTTAACACACTTTCTATATTTTTTTTAAAAACTACTAGATTGGTATAAGTAATCAGAAAAATCTAAAATTATGATTCTAGGTCTTGAAAAATTTTTTTCTTTGTACATAAAAGTAACTATATGTGCTTATGTATGTATTCTATACTACATAAACGTACTTTTGTAAAGGGTATATAAGATTCGGCACTCTTACTTGTTTAAGTTTTAACTCTCATTTTCATTTGTTGTTGCAGCGTTCAAGGTTCCACATACTCTGTCCAAATTTGAGGTCCGTACCTCTTACGGTTTCTGAGAAAATAGCCTGTGACGAATAGACGGACAGCGTAGCGAAAAAATATGGTTCCTTTTCACCTTTGGTGTATGGAACCCTAAATAGGAGAAAGAGAGAGATGTGTGCTAAACAATGAAGAATATTACACTGTTTAAATGAAATGATTTCATTGCATTTATGACGAACATAATGCTTTGAATTTAAAAGGGATTAGAAAAATAAGGAATAGAAAATATTTTTTAACAAAATAACTACTGAACTATGAAGAACACATGAAGAGCAGATATTTAAAGATTTTATATATACAATGTAATTGTATACATGAAATGAAACCTTTTCAGTCTCTAAATTAATGATTTTCTTTTAAGTGTACTGCTTGTGAAATGTTCTTGAGATCTGATGAGTTCTTGCAAAACGACTTTATAATACATGAAATTAAACAAATTCTGATACTAAATGTATACCATTTAACCGATTTTTTAAAATTCCGCAAAGTCTAAGAAAATATGTGTGTATGTGTATGTGTTAACACGCAAAGAAAAAACATAGTTAGTACAATCACAATCGCAAACTATCATTAATGTTTGCGATTATAATTATGTCAAACATGTAATATAATGAAGCGATTCGAAACATTATATGTTCAGCTATGTGAAGCACAATATAAAAAAAAATTTATATGTTAAAAATTTTATTATGTTCATTACAAGTATGCCACATTTCCCGTTAACTATATATTTTTTTTTGTGAGTATTATGATAATTGTCCTTTTGATTATATTGCTATGTTCCTAAGAACTAAAATATAAAAAATAATAGTTTTTTTATTTCCATAGTTTTTTATTGACACTCAATTTTCTTAAACCAACTTATCCTATATGTAACTATATACATATGTACATAGTTTTATGGCGAAGTTCTGGCTGAAAATTTCAAATTAGCATTGGATTGATTGGCATTGATATGGTGCACCTCTTTTGCTGCAAATGAGAAATAAGCATATACATTTCACATACATACACACATATGTAAATAATATGGCCAAATTAATAAAAATTAACTATTTTCGTACTTGCTTCAATAAATATATAATAATTACGGTACTCATTAAAAGTGCATGGCACTAACGCCTTTTCTTCGTTGAACATGGTTTTTATTAATTTTATTTGACTCACTTTTACCGGTAATATATTTTATTATTTTCTTTTACTTTGCGATCTAAAGTGTGACTGACGCATTTATTTAATTTGAGAAAACTGAAGAAGAAGAATTGGTATTTTGGTATGGTATTTTCTATAGAACCATAATTAGTTTGTATTAGTAAAACTATCAGCCTAACAAGAATACAATTTTTTAAGCAAAATATGATAATGACGATAAACATTCTCTTTTTATGTAACATTGTAAAATGTTAACAATATAAACTTTTGACTTCTATTTGTCGAAATATTTAACTTTTATTTGTTGAAGTATGTATGTATGTATGTAGGTATGTATGTATATTGTTCTTTAAAATTTAATTCGCCACAAGTTTAATATGATTGGATCAACTATAATGAATATTTGAGAAATGACGACCATATTATAAAAATTTGCATACATTTTAATGTTGAGAATAAAAACATAATGTTCGAACTCTATTTTTATTAGAATAACTTAATTCTTTCAACCATATGAGGCAAAACTGAACTCAAAATTACCGTAGTGATCATTTCTGAATCATGTTTTTTCTTTGCGTGTACAATTAAAGTGTTTCTTACATACAACGAAACGGTTTTCATAGAAAACATTTTTATTGAAAAAGCTTTAAAAGTGTATAGTGCGGTTGGGTGAAGTGGTTAAGGCATTGTCTACAAATCTGACGAAAATAAAGAGTGTGAGTTCGATACACTGGGGGATTGTCCACGCGGTAGAATTGAGTCATTATCGAGATAATGCAAACAATGACTTAATTTCATATGTATTCGTATAATGGCATTATTTCATTTTTTTAATGAAAGAGTTTCACGAAATCAATGAAATCTTATATTCTCAGTGCATGATAGTCTAATTTACCTTTAAACATGGGCGCTTATTACGCTCACGAAGCTTTACGATATGTTGACTATTATTCTCTCAGCATAATTATGTTTCAAATCGATGGCCATACGTTGACGAGTTTTTATTAACTTTTAGTAAATGAAGACAACATAAAATATATCGTTAAATAGCAGTCATTGCAGTCAGTTCCTTTCTCAGAACCTGTTGCTTTCTACTGATCAAAATCGAAATTTTTTTTTGGGATTTGTTTAATTTAGCAAATCCCAATGTAAGTGGATGCACAACATCTTCAAATATGAACTAACAATAAGTATTCAAATCTTAAATCTAAAATATAATTATTAGGCCCGACCACTGTCGGACATAAACTTAGTGATAGTTATAAATAATACATAAGTAGTGATAATCAAAAGGCAAAAAAAGTATTTTTAAGTAGTGCCATCTGGAGTGATGAGTATAAGAGCCCTTGTGTCCCTCTTTTTTAGGCGGATGTGTCCAGTAAAGTTCAAAATATTACGAGCAAGCGAATTAGGATGTGATTCGAGTTTTGTTAAATATTTACCTGCGTATTTTCAAATTTCTTCAATCAGTAGCGGCATATTAAAATCACGATGTATATTTGAATTTTTGATGTACCATGGAGCCGAAGTTATCATACGTAAAATTTTGTTTCGCCTTCGTTGGATTCTCTCAACATTGGAAGCTGAAGCAGTGCCCCATTGTTGAATTCCCTAGCACCATAAGTGACTTGTATATCAAAAGCTTGCAATCTAGACTGAGAGTTGAATTTCTACCAATCAGCCAATGTACCTGAGCTAATTTTAGTTTCATTTGTGTTAGCTTAGACTCAATATGTTGCTTCCATGTAAGCCGTCGATCAAGGTGTATACCAAGGTATTTTACATGTGAATGTTGAAGAACAATTTGATTATTGATTTTAATGGGGGAACAGGCATATCACAAGTATAAATCAAATAAAAAACTGGTCCCAGTATACTGCCCTGTGGCACACCGGCAGAGATAGATTCGGAAACACTCATGAAGTCTCCTTCCACAACAATGAATTTCCGGGATAGAATGGATAGAATATAACTTTCCAATAGCTTTAGAAAATTTATTGGTAGATATGTCTTCAATTTTAAAATTAGGCCTTCACGCCATACTTTATCAAATGCCTGAGAAACATCAATAAAAAGAGTAGAACAATACTTCTTTTCTTCAAATGTTCTTTTTATAACTTGAACTAATCTAGATGCAGATGCATCTAGATGCAAGCAACTCTTGGAGTCGTTTTGTGCACTCTTTAAATTTAATTTTATTTTAGGGTGATCTGTGCTCTTGCCATTCCCTTCTAGCTCTTCTTTTTTCACGTACGAGACTTTCAATGTCTGTTGAATAAATTTTATTAAGCCCAGTCAGCGGATGGGAGGTAGTGGCATTTTCAGCAGCCTGTTTAATATTCTCGTTGAGATTGGCAATGTTAGATTCAATATCATCTGGTGTTCTAAGCTTAATATTTTCCGTACAATGACTTCTAAGGTATTTTTTGAACCCCAGCCAATTAACACGATTTATCATCTTCATATATGGATGAGGCAAGTCACATCTTAGTGGGTTACAGATTGTCACGATAGTGGGAGAGTGATCGGACAACATTGCACAACATTGGCAATAAAATGTTTTACCCCCAGATGTTCATATGGGTCTGGGCAGACCAAATTGATAATCAAATGCATGTAGTTTTCATATTTCTATTAATATAGCTGCCATATTTCATGACTTCCTCAACTATATTGTTCCAAACACTTTGGAACAGTAAAATTAAATTTTTTATGCATTTGTGCTAAAAAAAAACTTAATATAAACTACTTTTGGAAGTCAAGCACACATGGGTATGCGCAGACCTAAAAAAATGCATATTATATCTATCACCGTTTAATGAAAACAATAAAACTCCTAGCAAAGGCTCCCGCAGAAGCCACATATTTCAGTTGATGCGTAATAATTCTTTCTGCCAAAAAAAACCGAGTTCAATGCAAAGATCTGATACAAGAAGATAAGAAGAAGTACGTGATATATAAAATTAATTTTTAATGGACGTGCCTCCGCGTGAAATATTATAATAAATTTTAATGGGCGGAACTCTGATCCATTTTTTTTTCATAAAACAAGTATGTATGTATGTATATATTCCATTTGCCTACTGCAGTGAAGGGTATATAAGATTCGGCACAGCCAAGTATAGCACTCTTACTTGTTTGAATTTAAATTATTTAGCCCATATATAAAAAATATATTTTTGATTTTAAAAGTTTCATGAAACAGATTTCCATAAAAAATTTGTTCTATAAAGACCTTAAAGCACAGTTTTTAATTTGAAATATCTTAGCATAAATTGACTTGCCGAGAATCTTTTGTAAACAAACATCTTGTTCAATACAGCATATTTTAGGAAAATCCCAAATATTCAAGAGATTAAAATATTAAAAACAGCATAAATTCTGTGATAAGCAGGAAAAAGTTCTTAAGTTGAGATAAGCTAATTTTGAGTTTTGTAATCTTCATATTTGAAAATAATTTTGTGCGATTTTTCAGGAAGTTATAGCGCTTATCTTCTTTTGGATATATAGAATGAATAATAGCTTCAATTAGCTTATGCTTTACCATATTTTAAATTAAATATATCGGTTATAGTGTAAAATAAAAATAAAATGAAAAAGAACAATGAATTTCCCAATTCAACTGTAAAAGCAATAAATTTCCGAAAATCGACGTGAAAGTTTAAAAGTGCTCGCCTACAAAACAGTAAAATATGACTTAAGCAGTTTTTCATTGTTGCCACAGAATTTTAAGTATCGAGAATATTTTCAAAAAAAGTATTTATTCAATTAATTATACAATTTGTTTTCATATAAGAAACATTTTTAAAATTATTTAATATTTAGGAAGTTTGTACATTCAATTGAATTGAATTGACACAAACTGCAACAAATTCTAATTTTGCCACAAAATCGCAACGAAAAAACAAGAAGGTGTTGTTTGCAGCACCCATAACATGAACTGCAGTTAAAAACAAAAGAAAATATCTAGCTAATAGAAAAAGTAGTAAAGAAAATTGCCAGGAATACATACTTACATACATATGTATTTATATCAGTAACTGTTCTATAACGCAGTATTAATTCCAACAACTACAGTGACGAAACAATTCGACCCTGCAGAAACTGCAAATAATGAAATTGTGGTGATTAGCACTACTGACCAGGTGTACCCCAGCCAATTTAATTGTCTATTGACATTTAATATTAGCTTGTCATTGAAAATACACCACTAGACTATAGCACTACTGACTTAGTAGTTCTTTCAGGACCACATGGAGACATTGGCACCAAAGACTCACTAGTAAATTTTACGGGCTCTAGTCTACAATATCGAAATATCCTGTCTCGTTGTCAATAGTAAACTTATAGTAATTTTCTCGTCACATTGTCAATAGTGCTACTGACTAGGTGTACCCCAGCCAATGCAAATGCCTATTTACAAATAACATAGGGTTGTCATTCAAAATCTATCAGTAGACTTTAGCACTATTGAGAAGGTAGTTCTTTTATGAACATATGGAGATATTTGAACCGAAGATTCACTCGTAGATTTTAGTGACCCTCATCTACATATATTTATTTAATATTATTGCACAACATAATAAAAAAGAAAAACAAACTATTGACGCGTTCATTGACAATATCACCAGAAATACACTAGAACTGTGGTCTCTAACGTATCTCTACTCGCGCATAAAAGGAAAGTTGTCGACATTTTAACTAGTGCAATTGTCGCTGGAGGAAGAGTATTGACATAGAGACATATGGTTCTAGGTTGACTAGAGGGTATATCAAACGCAAACCACTAAAGAAAAAAGGAAAATTCATACGAGTGGTTGTAATACATGACATCGTTTAAACCTAGATACGAGCTAAAACATAAACTCAGACCAAAACTAAGGATACGCGACCATATATTAATAGTCATTTTTACCACCAAATGTAGGATATATGACCATGTTGCTTAACGCTAACTACAAAATTATTGATGTTGTCAAATCGCTGATGCTATTGTTATTTCTTGTTTCGTCGTTTATTGCTGTATACATGTGTGCGTACATACATACACATATGTATACGTACATAGATGTGTGTCCATATCTGCCAGAGCAAAATATTTACAGGTAATTGTTATCCTCTTGTTAAAGGTGCAGTTACTTTTATTACACTGGAGTGTATCCTTTTTTTCGTTAAGAAATTCAAGATGGTAATATATAAGTGCTTTTGTAATGTGTGTTGTTAAATTTTTCGCTACAAATTTGATTTGCTTTTCTTTAACCTCCTTGTAACTACACATACTTTATGACAAGTTAATACACACAGGAAATTTTAAACTTTAAATCTACATAAAAAAGGTTAAATTAATCTTTTTTGGCAATGATTTTGCTTCATATGTGTTTCATGTTAATCTAACATGATTTATAGTAATTTCCAAATAAAATTAGTCCTATTAAAATAACTCTATTTAACGTTGATTTAACATTCACGTACTGTTAAAATCAAAATGAAGAATCATATTGAATGAAAGTTATTTCAAGTTGGAACAACATAAATTTAATATAGCAAATGTGTTTTATTTTTTTAATTTAACTTACGTGTGGTTGACATATACATCAGAAAAATGTTAGTTTGCATACAAATTGGCTTCTCCGGTCGAGATTTGAACTCGGTATTCATTGCGTGCTTACCACTGCAGCCACAACAACTTCAAATATTCTTTAGATACACACTAAATATGTACCATCATGAACGAAATTTTAATTCAATATTATTTGCAATGGTGTTAAATTTTTTAAATTTTAATAAACAGTTCTCAAGATTTTTGGAAATATCTTTGTAAATTGCAAAAAAAACTTTTTCGCGAATATCTCGAAAATGCTTCTTAAGAAAAATAAATGAAAGCCATGTTCGTGTTTAACGACCCTAAATTAGCTAAGAAAATATCTCATTTTAGAAGTTCATTTTTTTTTTTGTTGCACAGTGTTATTTATAGTGTGTAGGAGGAAATTTTCTGAAAGAAATTTATATGAATACAAAATTTTCTAATTCAACTGTAAAAGAAATAGATTTGTGAGCAATTCCTGAAACTAAAAATATACAACATATTTGTCCTGCCATAAGTATTCGTTATTTACAAACTAGACTACATATATATTCACATATGTATCTAGAAACATTTCCACACCTTAAAATATTTTTAATTCTAAAATGTTGTAAAGTAACAATTACCTGCTTATTATCTCTTAATCGACATGATTTACAAAATCTATTACACAATAAAATTGTATCTAAACTTCCTCAACAACTCACATTAACACGAACAATTGCAAGTTATAAGATACAATTTATTAGCAAATTATATTTGCCATTAATTTCTTTAACTTCTTAGAGACAAAATAATAAATGAGCAGGTGCTTGTGTAAAGAGTTTTTGTCGCCTGCACGAAATGGTAAACGTTTAGGTGTGTGTGTGTGTGTTGGTAAAATCTTGAAAACTGAAAGAGGTGGGTGGGAAAAGAGTTTTAGATCAGAATAAATAAAATTAATTTGTTTATTAAAAAAAAAAATTATTTTAGAAATGATAAAGTGAAACAAATTTTCACTATTTATCAGCCAATTTAACGAAAAGTCATTTAAGCTCGATACACTTTTCCCAGTGATGTCCAATAGCTTCGATACTCTGTTCATATTGTTGGCATTTTACCAACGAGCTATCTTTACAAGTTTGGAAATAAAGTAAATGAGAAGGAGCTAAATCATTTGAATAAGTTCTGTGATGAATCAATTCGAACTATAATATATTGATTTCGGCACCATACTGTACTTCCTTTATAAAATAATTAATATTTTTTTCTATATCCTTTGAACTACAGTAGTAAGACACACTTAATTTGATGTAAGTAGCTCTTAGAATAAACTGCATGTTCCGAAAAATCTTGGTATTATGGGTACCGGGAGACGGGTACTCCGTTTATAATTCTTTTTATACAAGAAATACAGAAGCAGCAAAGATACGAATTATGCAAAAATTGATTTTTAGCAAGAAGTCACACATGTTATTTTCTTAAATCATTATTATATAATCATTCATTCATGCGTGACTCAGAAGTAACTTATGCGTGACTCATGCGTTACAAATCATCACAGCAATAAAAGTACGAGTATTAGTGGAAGTCGTTTAGCCCTTATTATTGGAATAAAAGTATAGGTTTTTCTAAAATAACTCTCATTTGTTGAACCTTTTAAAAAAATTTAATATACGACATCTGTCCTCGCTTGAGGACGGTTATTCAATTACACTTATAATTTTGCTTTGATACTTTAGTTGCAGTTTTAATGCAAACTCGTCTTGCTAAGGACTTTATCTTTGAAACAAAATATATGTAGAATTTTATGGTTCAATGTATAAAAGTATTAAATTTCATGACTTGAATTGGTTAGCTTTGATAAGACGCTATAAGAGAAATTTAAGTTTAAATAATTGTAATATACACTAGATATTTTAAAAACATTTAGTAATATTTTTATTTGACTATTTATTATCTTGATTAGAACATTATAATATTAGGTTTGTTCATTTACTAAAAATTGTTACGAATTTGCAAGAATTGTTACTGAAAAGTGTTCATTAACTCAAAAAATTTGCAAGGAGAAAGCGGAAAAAGAGAGAAAAAAATTGAGAGACAAAAAAATTCTTAAAAATAATTACTAGTAAAATTTTTTACTTGCAAGAACTATCCGAACAGCTATTCTGTGTTTTGATTTTAAATTAATTATTTGAAAAATTACTGCAAAGGAAATCTGAAAAATGTGCATATCCTTATTTAAAAAATATGTATACGTATGTAAAAAGAAAGCATATTTTCTCAATTTATTGTTTTTCTTGATCAGAGATAGAAAGTCGCATATGCAATGCATAAAATATTAAATAATACGTGAAACTGTGTAAAGTATTTCATATTAAATGTCAATTTTTAAAAAAGTTCAATTTAAAATATTATCAAACAAAATACATCAGAAAAATTACAATTGTATTATGATTTGCATCAATTTTGCTGATGTGAAAAAAATTTTCTTGCAAGTTCCCGCAAGTAAAGAGTTCATTAATATTTTCGTATCTGGCACAGTAATTTTGTAAATTTCTGCTTTACTCTCTCGTTGCTAGTTTCTGCTGGGGATGTAAATGAACAGACCTATTGTGTTAGAACATTTTCAAGATCTGATTGAAATTTCATAGGTTTTAGAGTGTTGTCCCCAAATGGGTCCAATGGGCCCATACATACATGATATTAGAATGGGCAAACGGTTGTAAATATAACATTTCAAACAGTGGTCTTAGGTGAGCTATTGAGCTATTGAGCTATTGAGGCTATTTTTAATAAAGATGTTGATTCTGATATATGACTAAGTATCGATTCCTCCAGACCGTAGTAGTTTCACAAACGAAAAAGAATGTCTTCTTGCAGTACCCTAACGTTGAAGTACTCGTGGCGGTTAGTTCTCTCGCATACATCAAGAAATGAGAGTAACATCAAGAAGCCCAAGGAAAGTGTTATTAACGAGTTAAAGAACCAAATACCAGTTAACATATTTGAACAAATTTTCAAATGTGGATGACTTCAAAATATTTGTTTGTCATTATACTTTTGAACGGATGGCATTAACTTGCCCGTGAACGAATGTATTCGAGTCAAAATGAAGATTGCAACGTAACCATTGCTTCCATGTACTAACAGTGGAAGACAGTATGAATCAACTTCAATTTCGCCGAAGTATCGATTGATTTTACTTGAGGTGCGTTGGAATAGAAAGACTAAATAAAAGACGTCGTAAACTTTCATTAGTAGTGCTATGTTCGAGTGGGAATAATGTTGGTAATTTCCTTCCGAAGATATCAACTCTAGGCTAGGGAGGAACTCATTCACTAATTCATTTTTAACACAAACCTATGATCAAACTCAAGCAATTTAAATGGGTACGACCAGCGGCTTATGTCAATAATTAACTAATGAATTAGTTCGACCCAATTAAAATTAACTCCCCTGCTTTTTATGGCATTTGCAATGTAAAAAGTAAATTAGAACACCCTGGCGGTATTCGATGTTTAATGCAAATGTTCTTGCGTTAGTGCAAATGCAAAATATCGTAGCTTTTCTTTAAAATCCAACAACAAAATACCCACATAATCCAAAGAAAAGTTATGATATTTTGCATTTGCACTAACGCAAGAACATATGCATCAAACATCGAATACTGCCCATGTGTTGACAAATTTTGTTTTGAAAAATTCCACACATTCACTTTCCCCATTTGAGTACAACTTTTTTCCCAGAAATTTAGAAAAAGATTTACTTTTTGTGAGTAGAACTCTTGAATGCCCCATAACAATTAAATAAACGAATTGATTTTAAAAGTTTTCCTCCTAGCTTATATTTAAATTCAAATGAGTTAAGAAAATAAGAAAATAGTTTTTTTTGCTATTCCAATATAAACATTAAATAAAAGCACTTTCATAAATAATTTTTATAACAATTTTAAGTAAAACATTTAAATAAATACCCGTACTTGATGTTTTCATGGTAAGTTTTATTATAGCTTTGCTATTTATGGCGCGATACAGGAGTTAGGAAGTGATTTGCGTAACAAAAATAATCCACACTATTGCAGTTATAAATTTAGTTTTGTTTTGAAATAAAGAAAATAAAGAAAAAAAAATTGTTTGATTTTTTTTGTTTCGTTCTTTGAAGTGAGTGAAACAAAAACAAAATAAAAACATAGAGAACGATTGCTCAATTTGTTCTTGCACATGACCACAAACAAGAGATTACAGCCGATTGGCTGTACGCCGGCTAACAGCCGCCACCATCCACAAGCAATACATTAATTTAATCGTGTTCCGCTAGAAAATAAAATAATGGGAAATAAATCGAAACGTTTCCGAACATTTGCAGAGAATTTGACTTCATCATATATTAAAATTTTATTGCATTGTTATTTCATTTATGAAATTTGTTTTATATAGCTAAGTAGCATAGCTATAACTGGGTGTCCTAAGACATCTCTCGTCTTTTTTACTTTTTCAAAATTATTTGAGATAAATACGGTTAACATCCTGTTTGTGTAAGAGTTTGCTATTGCAGATTTTGAAATTTTTGTAATACATTAAAGAAAACTTGCGCACGTTTCCTTTAGTCTATTACATAAATGGTAAGATTTCCAACGTCAAAGTCTTACAAAAACAGGCTGTTAATTGCACAAAGTCTTAAGTTTTTTCTGCGTATTTTTCTCACAATGCTCAACGTAAACAGGTTATTACATAACCTTTTTTGGTAGTCAGGTAAAAAGACAGGCATGTGTTTTTAGTTTTCACTTTACATGTAATTTTTTTTATGAATTAATGCATCGTACTAGTAGATTCCATTTTCTTTAAGATCTTTTTAGTTACTTTATTTTTTTTTTAGTTTTTGATCATTTTACAAATTAGCCCAATTCACAATCTTGTGCAAATGGTCTTGCATCGTTGCATGTGCAAAATGGTATAGTATATTAATACTCACCACTAAGGATTGTTAAGTGGTGAGTAGAACACACTACACAATTTTGCACATGCAACGATGCAAGACCATTTGCACAAAATTGTGAATTGGGCTATTGTTTTTATTATTAAATCTTCTAATAGTTAGCATAAGTGGCAAAATTTAACATGATCTGAAAGAGCTTTACCATGAAATATCACATTCAAAATTACGCGACCATTTTTAATACCAAATTGTATAGAGGAATTCATTAACACACAATTTAATTTCGTTTCGTCACTTATGCTAACTTTATGCCAATATTTGCTTATACATAAGGCCGTATATGTTGGCAATTTTTTTGTAAGCAAAAGCACACATACACGTATATTTAAGCCACTGCTGGCCAGAGAAGCACCAGAGTGCCGAACATCAATCGGCTTTTTGTACAAATGAATGCACATACGCTTATACATTACTCTTGGTTTTCTCTCTGTGGGCAGCATTGATTTAAGCTAAATATTTACGTAGCTGAGACATGTTTAAGGCTTAAATTAGACGTGTCATAGCCATAATGCCATAGCCATAACCAAACCAAAATTCATTTTGTCTCTATGGCGAGAGTTATGGCGTTATGGCGAGTCACCTATAATCAAATACAGTGTTGCCCTTTAGTTTGGTTCGAATGGCTGTTTTCTATGGCTATGATTATGTCACGTCTGATTGAGCCTTAAGATTTCGATATTGAAAAGCTTTGAAATCTATGCAATTAGAGCTTTCAGATATGGTTTATAAAATTCATATAAAAAAGGTTTATTTTAGCAAGAACAGAAACCATTTAACTTGTGCTTTTATTAGCTTTTATCTATCCTGGCACTGCTTAAAAGCTTTAGCATTCCATGCAAATAAAACTTCTTGAAGCTATAAGCTTTTTGCAAGCTGTTCAACTTCCCTAACTAATCTGGTAGCATAAGCTTTGCACTTCAACACTATTGTATTCAACAACATTCTGAGCTTTTTTCGGAGTTTTAAAATGCAGAATTATTTAGAATTTTATTTTAAGCACAATTATGTTTGTTAAGTTAAAAAAAGTTTGTACACAAAAATTTTAGTTTTGAACTTTGATAATTTAAAAATGTGAAAATTTGCTTTCAAGGATTTTGCAAGTGATTAAGAGAAATGTATATTGGCATTTAAGTATTTTTATGTTTTTTTTTAAATGGTAAATACTGACCCCCATATTCATAAAAAAATAAAACGAATTTGAAATCCATTTTAGAAAAATTTTGTATAGAAAATTTGAAATAAAATACATTTCAAATTCGTTTAAAATTTTATGAATATGGTGGTGAATGAATAGCCATGTCTTTTGCAAATTGTAGAAGTTTTAATTTTAAATTGTTGAGTTAGGCCAAGGTTTATATGCAAAAGAATACAACTGAAAGCGTGATTATGTTTAAATTAGTAAATTAATTAATTTTATCTGCAATTTGCAGGACAAAATTTTTTGTTGTCTTCATTTGGTTTTAAGTAAGCTGAAAACAAGCAACAAATAAGCTGAAGCAAATATGTTGCAATAGTCGCTATGTTTGTTTAAAAAACTACATTATATTTTTTTAACTTTACTTTCCAGTCTTGGCATACATATCTTATGTTAAGCGAAATCATATCAGCTGGCCTCGACAGCCCAGGACGTTATTTTCGGCGCTTATAATTTTAAAATCTCAATCAGATGTCAACACACATTTTTCAGTAAATGTTTTGATATCACATGAACGCATTTTTCGGGGTAACATTTGGAAGAGTATACGTGTTATAAATTTACCTTGTCACATGTCGTTTAAACAAAATTCAATCAAGGTTCAATTAGACGTACATGTCATAAATATAACAAAGACAGCTACCTCAATAAAGTACCAACAGTTCTACAACAAAATTACAACTCTATAAAAAATACGATTTTCTATGCTAGATTTTGATTATGCCAAGGTCAGAGAACGAAGCCGAAAGGTTTTCAGCGATCGATTTATTTGCAGGTATCTCAGCCGCCGCCGGCTCTGGCGGCTGCTTTCGGCTAAAAATTGAGCCGAATATTTTTGACTTCATAAAATTCCACTATACAGCAGTGCTAGCTAACGAGAGAAATGTATTCGTGTATGTGTAATCATTTCTATAGGAAGCTGATTGAAGTCTCGTATTCTGGGGCCACTTTGGTCGGCTATGATATACAACTTTAACATTTAAAAATCCAATAAAATAGTGCTTAATGGACGAAGCTGGTATCAGTGTTTCATAACACTTCTAGACCATTCCGATATATATTACATGCGTCATTCTAACGCCTATAATAGTACACGGCATGTAAAAAGCCATTTTCAGCATGTTAGTTGCATTTTTTAAAATTACTAGTAGCGGCTACATGCCGTAAAATTTTGATACAAAATTTTGTTCCAAAATACAAATGTGACATTTCTAACCGAATTGAACACATTTTCTGAGGCAGCAAATCTGCAAGCATGTGAATATTTGCATGTACATGTGGTTTTTTACATGCCGTGTACTATAGGCTTAAGATGTGTCAAACATATAAAATGTGTAAAAATAAGTTAAGGTGAATATAATTCGGGAGCATATCTTAAAAGAATGTAACTAATAAGCCCTTTTTCTAATATTTCAAATAAAAATTCATCGGACATATCTGATACAATATGACAAGACGATTGAAGTCGATTTTTAGCTGCCGCCGCTTCATTCTGGGCTCAGCCACCGCTGCCGACTTTTTTCGTCGGCTTCGTTCTTTGGCCAAGGTTCGTTTTCTTAGGAAGCCAAATTGCATGTGATAATTTTTAAGGAACAAACGTGTTCTATCTTTGTTCTTAACTGAAAATATTTTCGTTTTTTCCCCTCCAAAAAGTTCTTTAATCAATTTTTTTATTGTTGCTGCTGAATGCATTTTTAACTTTAAAATGTTTCAATCGGCATCCATTCTTATTACCTAGCATACAAACTATTATATGCTTCCGGTTATATTGACTTGGAAGCATTGAATCTTGTGCAGCGATATCAAAGCTGCGTTTCATAAGAAAGAGTTTAAAAAACCAATTCAGAAAAAGTTTTAAGTTGATTTTAACAAAACTGTTTTATTTGGTAAAGCCTGATTTTAACAATTGGTTTTAAGGTAAAAACTAACATTTATTAAAACAATGTCAGTGTGAAGACACTATTACCTTTAACTATCTCCTTAGTTCAGCTAGGAGAAAGGCAGAAATATAAAGTATTTCTTAGCTGAATTAAGACACTTGCAAAGTAAACTTTACATGTATAAAAAAGGTATTTCATGGTATTTGCATAAGTTGTTAATTTGGGTACCATAACATTACGTTTGGTTTATAACACCGTGCCGGTTCTGCTTACCAAAAGTGGCCCACTGGACATATTACACCACAACCACTACCTTCATACCAAGAAAGGTGACGTTCTTGCTCTTTTAACGTTTGAAAAAAAGGGTGAGATCGTTTCGGCCGTAAGGCCTCTAATCATTCGCTTTACCAGATAAGATAAGATTATTTTACATCATTAATGTTTTACGGGCCTGGCACCCTCCATGGATAAATGGCCTCATTTAAGAAGGACTTAAATTTTATCTTATAATAAAATTATGTTGACAAGAAAGAGAAATAGATACACACAAGAATGACAAACTACAAGATTACGCCATGCGAAGATTTTACCGCAAGACGTGACGTCACACGTTTATTGGAAGAGTTGCCATAAAGGCTGGGAAAAATCGAATGACAGGCTTAAAGTATGAGTACAGGAAACTAAGAAATTTAAACAAACAAATCGCAACAATCAAATTCTATTCTATTATTTTATTTTCCTTACAAAAATTTTTCTTATTTGTTATTGAAAGTGTCTCTTAATTGTTGAAATTCAACTTGTTTTATTAATTTTAACAAAGCGTTTAATTTTGAATTTTATTAGCAGAAAATACGAAAATATGCACAAAAAAACTACAAAAATAAACCTTTTAAGACACGGTCCACGAACGATCATCTCAAGACCATTCAAATAGTTTGGGAAACCTCAGTGTTGTCAGTTTTTTTTTCTAGAGCTTATCCCCAATTTTGGATTTGTCATCCACGAAAATCCCCAAATTGAGTTTTTTTATTAATATATTTTGTTTTGTGAAAGAAATAAAAATTTTTAATTTTTTTAAAAAAAAAAATAACATTTATATCGATAGCTATATTTACATTAATATTAATTTAATTTGTACTTATAAAACTTGCAAAGAAAAAATAACACATAGTTTAATATACACAAGTATAAACATATTTTTAACCAATGTTTACATTTTCTAATATTTCAGAATCGAAATCTTCCGATTTATCAGCCTCAGAAATTTTGTTGTACATAGTACTTGTATTAAAAAGCTTTAGCATTTCAGCAGAAGGATTAATTTGTCACAACAAATGGCATTATTTTTAAAGTGTGTTTATTCTAAGAAGTGTTTCCAACAAGTCATATTTCATTGTGTTACACGTATTCTTGTTTTGGTAGTGTTCATTATATTGGCTAATCTGCCTTGATACTTCTTCTCTATTACCTATAGAATTCATTCAGTACGAATAGAAACACACATTTTTAGACTTGCCAGACACACATTTCTTAGCCCAAAGATCATTTTTGTTACCATCAGTTATAAAAAAATCCCAAACAATCCCTTTAATTTTGGTTATCATCTTGAAAAAAAAGCAATGTGAGTCCGATCACAGAGGAGATGTGTAAGCATCTAGTAATGAAATTTTTTTTTTAAATTGGAAGTACTTATGCTTTTATTATCTTTTTTTAAATTAATTAATTAAAAGTATCAATATTGTAAATACATATGAATTTGTTGGTTTTTGTTTGTTTTAACAAACTTATTTGGTTAGTAAATGGGCACATTGCAGTATATGTATATGTACTGCATTCAAAATTACAGTAAGCAGTAAATTTACTCATTACTAAAAAGAAATTCAGTAAATTTTTACTGCTAATGAAATTTAATTTGCATTACCAGTAAAATCGTAGGGCCGTAATCATAATAAAATTGTAGCAAGTGGCAAAGTTTTTTCATTCAAATTTTGAAACTTTTGTATGAAAAACATTTAGCCACTTGGTAGAATTTCATTATGAATACGGGCATTACTGATTACTGAAAATTCAATGCACCTCATCATATAACAAATCATTTAGGCAATTTATAAAAATTGTAGAAAAAAATTTTAGTAATCAGTAAAAATTTATTATTATTATTATTATTATTAACATTTTTTATTGTTTTTACTGAAACTTTAGTGGTACTGCAGTGCTCATCTATGGTAAATGCCTTTACTTTTACTTTTTAATTTTTAATTCCTGTTGTTCATCGTTTAGTTGTTGCCGTTCTTGTTGTTGTGTACGCATTGCAATTAAGATAAAATCAGTAAAGTGCGACTTTGACTCGCGCACATTCGGTTTTGATAATTTTTTTTGATTTAGCTTTCTTCCTTTCTTAAGTTTTTTCAGTTTAAACGATTTTTTTCAGTTTTATCGCTTTTTTCTCGTTTTGACGTTTTTTTCTCTTTTTGGGCTTTTTTTAATTTTCGCAATTTTTTTCATTGGCGATTTTTTTAATTTGGCGATTCTTTTCTGTTTTTTGGAGTTTTTTCATTTTGGCGATTTTTTTCTGTTTTTGGAGTTTTTTATTTAGGCGATTTTTTCATTTTGGCGATTTTTTCATATTGGCGCTTTTTTTGTTTAAGGATTTTTTTCATTTTGGCGATTTTTCCGGTTTTTCGCGATTTATTTTAGTCCTAGAGATTTTTTTTAATATGTTGCTTTTTCCGTTTTGGCGATTTTTTTTGTTTTTGGCGATTTTTTTATATTTGGCGATTTTATATTTGATTGATTTTTTAGTTTTACCGTTTTTGAAATTTTCAAGAGTTTTGCTCTTACGGTTTCCAAGATACAGCAAGTTGTCAAAATTACAAAGTCAAAATTGCATTAACTGATGGAACACCCATTGATTTAAATTTTTTAAATTTAGTGCTAATTGCTGTAGTCTGTATAAAAATACACTAACTTTTAAAATTTCAAGTGTACATATGTACATACAATTGTATGTATATTACGTGGGATTTTAACATTTTCGTTGCTCGATTTGGAACACCCTTTAGTTTTTAACTCTCATGTATTTATTGTTGTAGTGGCCAAAATGTCTACACATTGTGTCCAAATTTCAAGTCCGTAGCTCTTACGGTTCATTTTCACCTTTGGTGTACGGAAATATACAGAAAAATAACCGGCGGCGGCACACCGTCGGCTTCGAGCCGGTCGACTTGTTTCTCTGCTTGGTATTGCTTCTTTCAAACACTAATACAGTCATACATAGCTCACACAGATTTGACAATGCTGTGACAGAAAAGCAATGAAATCTCAGCAAACAAATCTCAGCAAAGAAATCAAAGTCAAAAATTGTTACCCCCTAGCGTATAGATGTTAACACATCAAAAATTATCTTATTTAACATATTGTTGTTTTCAATCGGACGATTTCTGTCGACATCGTGGCATATGCAGTTAGCAATATGGAAGATTTCTAAGAGTGAGTTTACATTGAAGGTGAAGTAGCTGGTGACAGTACTTGTATATCAAGTACATGTGGTATTGAAACATTGTTGCGACAAGTTGTGTACGGATAATTGTGTTTTTTATATTTAAAAGAACTATAAAAATAATAATTTTGTGCCAAACTGAAAAGCCTGAAAACTATAACAAATTCCAAGGAGTAATTAAGTGCGCGCAATCCTTATTTTAAAATAAATTAAAAAACACGATAACCCAAAATGGCGGTAATGGCAGGCTGCAATCCATGCAAAAATCCAAGAGTTTCTGCTAGCACTGAGGAACTTACTAATGAAAATGAAGAGCTAAAAGACAAGCTAAAAAAGCCTTGACGTATTACATCGAAAACGCAGCTTATAATGAAAAATATGTTTAAAAAATATACCTTCCAATATGAAGAAAATAAAACACGAGATGTCTCCGAAGAAGACACCTTACTCAGTGAAGATGAGTCGTATACCGGAAATATAACGGTGGAAGGCATCTATTTCCTACAACGAGCCGATGAAGAGGAGTACCAAGCTGCTGCCGAAGCTGGACCAAGTACTAGTATTAAGACTACCACGCAGTGGACAGCAAAAAAAAAAAAAGAAGGATGTTTCAGCAAAGAAGAAAAGCTACAAGGAATCAGCGGAACAAAAACAACTTAAGGTAAAGAATGTACCAGTTGTGACTACGTACAATATTGTAGTGAAAGACATCTACAGCAAACTAGAGACTGTTTCATACTCCAAAAACATAAAGACTTCTCTCTATTGTAGTGAAATGAGTTGTATAAGCTTTCGAACCTAGCCAAGCGCGTCTCCATATTAATTGCAAGATCTGGGGACTGCTTAAAATTGGTGGTAACACAAGGCTATTTCAGTTAGCCAAAAATTCTGACCTTAAAGGGTTCACAAATATCAAGTTATTTCTCTACTGCAGAGAAAAATATCAAAAAAGACTTGATTCAATGTTACAAGTGCCAAAAGTTTTGGTCATGCCTTTTAGGTATGTTAAATGTGGCGAGTCCAATGGATCAACAAATTGCAACATTCCTTCAAAGAAAGAAAATACTGCAGATGTATTAGTAACAGATCCGACAACAGGACAGGATGTAAGGAAATTTGGCTTTCCTGTTAAGTGCGTGAAATGCGGCAAAGAACATACCACAAGCTAAAAAAATGTCCAAAATGATTAGAAATCCTTTCCAGAAAGGCGAGAAATGTTAGTTCAAAGGTAGAACTCAAAGAACACACTCTTGTTGCCAATAGAGAGGTTTTCACTCATTTTAAAAAATGCTGCTGCTACCCAGACAGCGGTCAGTAAGTCACACAGGTTGAGGCTCCTGGAATAAACATTTCCAATAGTATGATTGTAGCATCTGCTGGGGCTGAATTCTATAATATTGATAATGACTCTAAGCAAGCGCCTCTTTGGTGGCAATATTTTGATCTGCTTAGGCAAGCTAAAAAGTTTTTCTCATGAATATAGTGCGCTCACTAATTATAGGAATAGGTCACAGGCTCTGCTGGGAATGTTAATTTCTTTACAACAATTTGGCAAATTCACTTAAGATTATATTAAAAAACCTTAAAGCATAGTTGTCAAAATACTAAAGGTTTTATCTCGATTTATTCCTTAGGGAACATCGACGGGATGTACTTTTAATCGCCGAACAAAAACTGTCCCCCAGACACAAGTTGGTCTTAAAGTTAGACTTAATGGGTTACAATACTTTTAGGCAGGACCCACAAGGCAGGCGAGGGGGTAGCACAGCTATTTTAGTTAAATACAGCATAGCCTGCAGGAGGATAATATGTGAACTAGGTTCCATTAATAATACTGCTGTTAGGGTAAATAAAGCAGATGTAAATTTGGAGGAGAGTTAAATGTTAAACACACTGTTGGGGAGGAAACCTTTGCAAAAAGGCGCACAATTCGGGAGTTTCTCCTTTCATGTCCTGACATTGAAATACATCGGATCTTACTCGATTGTGTGATACGACATCGTCATATCTAAACTAAGTTATGTCGTCAATTGATATACTACTAGCTCCAATGGACCCTAGTGGACTGAGAACTTTGGAATTTGAATCTGATCACTTTGCTGTAGAATTTATTGTAGAAATAGATATAATGCAACAGAGACCTTGGGGGCAAATTGCGGCATTCGATAACGTTCGAAATTTTAAAATATTTTCATATAAACTATACTGAAATATTTTGTAATTTCGTTCGCTAACAAGTGCCGTAATTCGCTCCTCCCCCCCCCCTTTATCCACTATTTTTGACTTCGATCGTAAAGATAGAAATCTTCGTAATAATATTATTTCGTGACGTAATAAACATTGAACTCCCAATTGACCGTAATATTTCATCAAGTGAAATTGATAGCTGAATTAATGCAATGACTATGGTGTTTAGAAATGCCATGTACAAAGCTATCCCAAAGAAGCCTGCTCGTAATAGCTAGCTTCATATCTAAAAAGAGAATTATATGGCTAACTGTTGATCCAACTAGATACTAAATTTTAAAGGCTGAGATTGGGTATTTAGATCGAATTATTCAAGGATATATATGTAGCTATTTTTGAGAAAATATATTGGACAGATTTGTTACAAAGTATTCGCCTAAACCCCAAAACTTATCGTAACATAAGAAGAGGAGCGGGAATTAAAAAAACGGTATTAATTGAAGGAGTTAGGTCGACGGGAGGAACACTCCTCATGCAGCATAGCGGTAAGGCTAATTTATTGGCTGATAAGTTCCATGAGATTGATAGAGATGGGAATAATTTACGTCTATCTCCACTTGAAAATATTGTAACTCTGGAGATTTTACCATAGCAAGATTATATATATACCTTCAACGGTTTTTGGAAAATAGATTATGGCTGATGGCACCATTATTGATATTGGCTCTAGATCATCTGAGTGTGAGATCTTTACACCCGGCGATATAGGTCATGCTCTTAAAACTAGAAAGACCAAGAGATCTATGTAACCAGTGCTTCAATATTGGGTATTTCTCTACTAGGTGGAAGAAAGAACTTGTTGTCCCTATTTCAAAACAAGGCGCAGATTCTAGAAAAACAGGTAGCTACTGACAAATTTTTTTATTATCTTCCTTTAGAAAATTAATGGAAGGATTTTTCCTATCCAGAACTCGAAGAAAACTTGACAATGGCAATATCCTTACACACAGAAAAAAATACCAATGTAAAATCACGATGCCAAAAGGTTGATTCAACTTCATTAAAATCACATTAATTTTACAAGAATTAATATGTTTTTTTGAGTGCGTAGGTGTTTATTTGCTTTGTTCATAGCTGAAATACACTTTTGTGCTTAGATGTGTAGGTTGTTTTTGTATTGTTGTTGTTTTTTATGTTTGTAAACAGCCGACAAACTCCTGCTGGCTGGTACGCAGTGCACTAGTCTTACATTTGGAGGATCGCAGGTTCGAATCCTGGAGTCAAGTATTTTGTATTTTTTTTTAACTGAAATTTTTCAAGTCAAATCATTATGTTTTTTTTAACTAAAACTAAAACTTTTCAAATAAATTGTATGTGAAATGATAAGAAATAATAATAAATTATAATAAATTCAAGATGGTACATATTTACGGTCTAATTCATAAAAAATATTTAAGGTTTATTACAGGTTTATTTGACAAATTTCCCATAGAAATATGTCAAATAAGCGATTAATAAACCTGAAATATTTTTTATGAATAAGGCAGTTAGTGTGTATCTTAAGAATATTTAAAGTTGTTGTGGCTGCAGGGGTAAGCACGTTGACTACCACGCGATGAGTTCCGAGTTCAAATCTTGGCCGGGGAAGCCAATTTTATTTATATACAAAATTTTTTTTGATGTCTATGTCAACAACACGCAAGTTAAATAGTTAATAAAATACAGTTACTACATTAAGTTAATTTCATGTTGATCTAACTTGAAATAACTTTGATTCAACATGATACGTAAATGTTAATTCAACGTAAAATAGAATTATTTCAAAAGGAAAACTTTTCTTTAACAATTATTATAAATCATGTTAAATTAACATGAAACACATATGAAGCAAAATCATTGCCGAAAAATATTAGATCAACCTTGTTTTAATAGATTTTAAGTTGAAATTTTTCTGTGTGTAGGAACTGCCATTTGGGGTTTAAGAATGGTCACTCGACTTCGCACGCCCTTATGGTTTTCATTAATTTTGAGGCCTAAACAATAGATGTCCTATGCTAGCAGTTAGCCTAGACTTTTGTAAGGCTTTCGACACTGCTTGACAAAACGGGATCATATGCAAAATGAACGCTTTGAACGTACTATTTGCAAACTGATGGCTGAATTTTTAAGTCGTTCTTTTGTTGTAAAAGTAGGAAGTGATCTATCAGGTATTTGAACTGTAGAAGCCAGTGTTCCACAGAGACCTGTGCTCTATAAAACTTTCATATCGGATATACATAAGCTACAAACCTCTTTTTAGGGTTCCGTACACCAAAGGTGAAAAGGTACCCTATTGTTTTCGCTACGCTGTCCGTCTGCCCGTCACACGGTATTTTCTCAGGAACCGTAAGAGTTACGGACCTGAAATTTGGACACAATATGTAGAACCTTGGCCACTACAACAACAAATGCATGAGAACTAAAAATTAAAGGGTGTTCCAAAACGACCAACGAAAAATGTTAAAATCCCATGTAATATACATACAATTGTATGAACATATGTATATATATTGAAACTTGAAATTTGTAAAATTAGTGTATTTTTATACAGACTACACCAATTAACACTAAAATTAAAAAAAAAATTAAATGAAAGGGTGGTCCATCAGTTAATGCAATTTTGACTATGTAATTTTGACAACTTGCTATATCCTGGAAACCGTAAGAGGCAAATACTTGAAATTTTCAAAAACGATAAAACTAAACAAACCGAAAATTATAAAATCGCCAAACCAACAAAAAAAATCGCCAAAAATTAAAAAAAATCGCCTAAACGAAAAAAATCGCAAAAATTAAAAAAAAAATTTCTAACACTAAAATAAATCGCCAAATTCGAAAAAATCGCCAAAATGAAAAGAATCGCCAAAATGAAAAAAAACGCGAAAAATCGAAAAAATCGCCAAAACGCGAAAATGTCGCCAAAACTAAAAAAAAAAATATATAAAAAAATCGCAAAAATTAAAAAATCGCCAAAAATAAAAAAAATCGCCAAAATGAAAAACGCCAAAATCCGAAAAAATCGCCAAAACGAGAAAATAAAGTGTCAAAACTAAAAAAATAGCCAAAACTTAAAAAAATCGTCAAACCGAAAAAACGCCAAAACAAAATAAACCGAAAAGACCCCAAAAACGAAAAAAATGCCAAAACTATATATTATATAGGATGAAGTTTGTATTAAATTACATATCTAGTGTTCGTACGGAACCCTTCGTGCGCGAGTCAGAGTCGCACTTTATTGAAAATATTTTACTTTATACATAATTATACATTATTACTGTTTATCGCATTTGGATTTTGGGACAAGAATACTGCAAGAATATTACCTTTTTTAAAATTTTTTGCTGTGTTAGCACTTTACTTTAATATTGCACTTACATTTTTCCAGTTGTAGCATTGAGCTTCCCTTCACCTTTATCTTCTTTTTTCCGGTGTCTTTTAAATCTTAGTTCCCAGCCTCCATTCAAGCGAAAAATATCATAATTTTTACCTTCTAAGAAAGACTTGCTGTTATCGGATTTTTCTTCATTTTTTTCTAATATGACTGTCTTTGCAATGTCCTTTGTATCTGTAAAAAAGTTTTAGTAATATGTAATTGTAAATGTATTTATTAAAGAAAACATTTTTTGATGTTTTATTAAGAGTGTACAAATTTTTTAATCAATTGCACAATTTTATATTGAAAAAAAAAGTTATTGGAGTTACAACCATTAAATTTGATCTTAATATTTTATATACTTGTATATCAATGATTGATTCATATGACTATTGGCTGCATATTTTAGGTTTTTATTGTCAAATGTGGTATCTGATGCACAAACTGCGGTCTATGACTTCAGTCTGATGCACGAAGCCGATGAAATCCTTTCATCAAAGACCTAACTCAATTATCCAGATTAGAAAGCGATACGTGTACATCGTATTTTTGCAGCTAACGGAAAAGGACAGTTTTATAATGGAGCCCTTCTGATACCTGGTTATCTCAGCACGTAGGCAACTGCACTCCTTACGCTAATGTGTCCTATGACGTGGGTGGTCTACCTTCCCTCACACTCGTGGGAACAAAATTGACATTTTCAAACAAAATTCTAAAATGGACTAACAAGGACAAACTGTAGAATGGGACGGAAAGAAGCACCTGACAACAAACATATTGCAATAAGAGACATGGGGAAACCTAACACCTGCAAATTCGTTAAGAAAAACTGGTTTTACACCAGATGATTTTACACCAGATTATACTGCAGTTTATTCCATGAGTTACATTAAAAACTTAGTGAACTTCACTGTTTTATTTGCGAAGATGTGAACTGATCCCCGAAAGAGGGTCTTTGGCACCACTGCACGTGTTAGTTGGCGGAAAGTGAGGAGAAGCTTGCGCCGCAGTGTAAGGGACAATTTTAACACTTAAGCATTAAACACATTCACCACAGCAGGCTACACGAACACACGACTTCAAATACCGCTAGCATTTGTCGCCTCGTAGCCGGCTACTTAATTATTTTGGAGACGGCAACAGCACCATCTGCAGCTGACATTCAAGTACAAATACATTGTTCAGTATTGCCACTTTTATATATTTTGCATTTATAAAAATTAATTACTCTTTTAAAATGTACTTATTTCACGTAAAAGTACAAAAATTAATCAATTTATTTTTTACATCAATTTTTGGATATTGTTTCTGTTAAATAATATGAAATAATTTTACAAAATCATTCATTCAATATTTTGTATTATACTGGCAATACTGAATTTTCTCATTGTAGCCAACAAAATAGAAATTAGTTTAATTACTCTACAACGGCAAAATCAGCATAGACAACAACCTGTTGCCATGTTGCCTTGCTGTCTTCAAAAGAATCATTCTCATATAAACATGTGTATGCTATCCTTGACATTTGGTAGTCGGTAGCTTGCTGTGGTGAATGTGTTTAATGCTTTATCTTATCTTACATACATACATATGTACACAGAGAAAACAGATTCGTTGTGACAACCGAATTTGTTGCCAATTGAATTTTGGCGGTTGCAGCAACTATCATAGAATTCTGCTATAGCGACTGAAATTTTCTTGTGGTACCACTATATTTTAATTATAACCAGCGTGACCATATTAGCTTATTTTGGGCTAAATTTAGCTTATTTTTTAGCTTTTTTTAAAAACTCATTGAGCTTTTTTAGCCGTTTTTTATCTTAATTGCATGTTCTCAAAATATGTGCTAAAGACATAAAATAGTTATAATAACAAAAATTAAAAAATTTGAGAACACCTAACGTACTGACTAAATGGCTGAACCGACAAAAACAAAATTAAAATCGGTCTAGCCGCTTGGGAGCTACGGCGTCAAAGACACAAAGATTCAACTAAATATATCTATAAAAGATGTGATATCTTCTGAGCATCTGGACCGATTTTCTTCATAGCTAAGAACATTGGAAAATAATTTAAAAATACAAAATGTAAATTGCGCATTTATAAGAGAAATGGCAACTTTAAAAATAGGTGACATTGATTGCAATTTTAGAGTTACAATGGCAAAAGCTAAATTAAAATTGCCTATAAGACTTTTAAGGATTTTCTTTGAGTTGAGTTGAACTTGTATTCAGCAGCTTCACTTCACTTAAAACAAAAATTAGAAATAGATTTTCTATTAATAAGACTAATTAATTAAAAAAAGGTATAAATAAATGTTTTTACATTTTTGGGAAGTTTTTGTTTTATTTTTCTTTAAAACTCAAATATAATAATGAATAAATAATTTTATTAAAAATTATTCAATATTTTTAATTTCAAACAATAGAAAAATATGTTTGTTTATGTATACATTTAACGTTATTTTAGCAATGAGAAACTATTGCAACGTGGAAGAAGTAGAAAAAAGTCTAGCTTTATTTTATGGCTTAAAATTTAAATTTTTAGCTTATTTTGGCTCTTTTTGAAACGTGATTTAGCTCAACTTTATTTTAAAATCTGGTCACACTGATTATAACCCTCAAACCAATAGTTGCAGCAACAGAAAAAATTGGTTGACAGTATGGAATTTGAAATAAATGTTATTCTTGCTACCGAAAATTTGGTTAATATAATTAAAACAATATCATAAATGGTACCTGTAAAAGAAAAATTGGCCTTCCTTGCTGAAATAAAAATAAACAATAAACGCAAATAAAAAATACACAACTTAAGAAATTTATTATTTGACATCTTGTCATAAGTTTATTTTAATTGACATTTATTTCCTTATGGTGAGGCATGTCTATATACATTTCTTCAACCACACATTTTGAAAGGCCACAAACCTGTTATCTTATGCACACACTTTCAAAAACCATTTGAGAATTCACAAATCATAATATCTTTCACAGTCACAAAAGTTAATTTTTTAATTTGCTGCTATAAACTATGATAGTAAACTCAACCTCTAGTTAGTTGCAGCAACTGATTGAAAGTTTTTATTTTAATTTTAATATAGAACGACAATTTTTTAGTTGCTAATACCAAAAGTTGGTAGTAAAATTTAATTCGTAATATTTTATTCGAGCATACGCTCGATTGATGCAATCAATTTAAGTATTGGCACAATCATATATTTGTTACAATTATGCCCTTATGGCAATGAACATGGATTGTTTTTTGGATTAACAGAAAATTGATAGTGTGAACTGAAATATAGTTAATGCAAATGATATTTTATTGGACTAACCGTTTTCCAACCAATCTTTTTTCTGGGTGTACATACATTCATACATCGGTACTTATTTTTTTTTTACATATGTATGTACATACATATTTTTTTCTTTCTATTTAACGGATGTTCTCAACATACCACACAATAATCAAACTTTAATTAAACTTGAGAATACCCAATATACCACATAATAATCAAATTTCATTAGCATTTCGTAATTTCGTTTAAAATAATATTTATAAAATGTGAATTCACAAGCAGTTTTTAACAATGGGCGCATTCATAAGACGTGTCTAGCTGTTGAGCTCAACAGTTGTGAAAGTGTTGGCAACTGTTGGCCGCAACAGTTACGTCTTAAAAACGTCTTGATGGATATAATTTAATTTTATATCTTTATTTCGTTACTTCATCGCGTTTGTAACGTAAGATTTAACAAATATTTGCTCCTGCCACCTAACAAAGCATATAAAAGGCATATCACTATTCGGTCAGCTGTTAAAGCTTAGCACAACATGTTGACTATAGGTAGCGAATAAATTTTATGAGTGGAGCGGAACTACTCAACTATGTGTTTCTAAGACAAACACTCGACGGTTGCGCAACAGCTACGTCTTATGAATGCACCCAATGCTTGAGAAAATCTTATTATACACAATTTTTTTTTAAGTTGTAACTCTCCGTTAAGACTTGCAATTTTTTAAATTTTGCTTTGAAATCGCATTAGTGTACACATTATGAAATTCCAGTTTGGCAATTATGTATTAAACAAATTCTCTTACTCCACAATTTTCCCTGAAAAATGTACTTACTTTTTATTATATTTTATATTATTCATACAACTGAGGAAATAAAATAAATCCTCATTGCATCATTTTCCACCTACACGAGCATTTTGAGCCGAAAATATTGATAAAGGCTTATATAAAGATCAAAACATCACATATGAGCTTTTTATAAGCTTTCTTATGTGTTTGAAAATTATCCTACACGTCGTGATCCATTTGTATCAATTAAATATCGGCTGAAAATTATGGTTTAGGTGAGAAATGAAGCAATAAATACACTGAAAATAAGAACAAATAGAATTTAGTTTCGAGCTCCCGGCTATTCCCAAAAAAATCGCAAAATCAAAAATATGGGACGTTTTTGAATCAAACAATTTTTCATTAGTAATTAGTGGTTACGCTTTTTTTCGCACATGGCGCACAGATGTAAGCCCGGCCTTAGAAAATTTAGTAAATATTAAGGGTGTTTCAAATTCAAAGTTTCAAATTTCAAGGTGAGTGGGCGAGTAATTTTGTATATTAATCGCATCAAACTGCGAACTAAATTATAACACAAAATTATAATTATAAATAAAATTGAATGAAATTGAAGTAAATAATTAAAATATTTATTTTTCAACGGTAAAAATATATTAAGGGATGTCACGAGGACTCTTAAAATTGCCATTTGTGGAATTGGGCAAAAATGCGAGACTTGTTTCCACCAGTTAAGTCAATTTGAATGAAAAGTCAAAAAATTAATTTAATAAAAATAAAACAAGAAAATTGCAAGCAGCTTTTAATTTAAATACATACATATTTATATATTTCTATGAAAATAAAAAAAATGTTTATTTGTCTAAAAAAGCCTAAAGGAAGCCAAAAAAAAAACCGAGAAGTTGTTGATTACAAAATGTACAATTGCACACAGCTTAAGATTACGAGTCAAAATTGTTGGGCAAACTTAACAGGATTGTGTAAATAAGTTTCCATACAACTTTTGATATTTTAAAGATATTCATTTCAGTTTTTTTTTGTTGGAAAAATGAAAAAATTAAATTTTTCTTACAACAAACACAGGAAAAAAAATTCCACCAAAAGTTGAATTTTTAAAAATTACATTTTTCAAACAAAAAAAAAAAAAACTTAAATGAAAACCTTTTTTATTTACGAATTTGTAAAAATGCACAGTTTGTGAGACTTTTGAACATTCTCATGAACATTTGTAAAAAATATTGATAAAAATAAGATTCTCTATACAAAACCTAATATTTTTTTTGTAAGCTTATTCCCCAATTGCAAGGATAAACTTATAGGGCCTAATTCGTAAAAAATATTGTGGTTTTATAAAAGGTTTATTAATCAAATTTCAATAGAAAATTTGTTTTATAAACCCCTTATAAAACAGAAATATTTTTTATAAATAAGGCAGATAGTAATCATGCATGTAATATTATCATTATTAATTTTGTAAATTTGTTGCGATAAATTTTTTTTTTTTGCAATTTTAAGGCTTGTGTTAGTAAGCTTATTATAATGTTTTTCTCAAGGTATTCGGTATATTGGGTTTATACATTGTACATATTTTATATATGTATTTCATTTTCATTGTCTTCCATGTACAGTACGCCCTCGCTTTGTGATACCCTCAATTAACGCAAGTGGATTTTACCGTTAGTTTCCAGTGTATGCATCAGTGTTTCAATCATAGATGGAAGTATTACAATAGGTTCGCAATACACCCAGAGAAAAAATAATTTAAAATTAATAAAATCCACATTGATTCAATAAAAACATTAACGAACGTCTAGTCATGATGAAAATTTTTATTTCAATATTAAATATTATTAATTTATTTTGATAATTTTAATATGGAATTAAATATAGAAATAATCAAGGCACATTTACCAGGTAGTAGCAGAAATGCAGCTGATCTATTTTTTTCCAAATTAAAGTTCATCCGAAACTTCAAAAATTGTTTACGAAAGAGAAATTAAAAAAAAATTATTTTAAATGTTCAATGTGAAAAATATTTTATTAAAAAATTCTTTTGAAAAAAAAATTTAAAAATATGAAAAAACTATTAAAAAATTGTGAAAAGTGGTTAACGTTGCAAATTTTGTTAGTGGTAGCTGCCGTGGAGAAATTTTTTCAACTTTATGTGAATAATTTTTATCATTATTGTGCTACAACAAATTCTATTTTTGATATTTCGGATAAACTAAAAACCATATTGTTTTTTTCATTGTTGTATTTTTTCATTGTTTTTGTAATCCTGATATTACCTGGAAATAAATGTGTCTCTGAAATAATATTTTTCGACTCATAGATGAATATTGTCGCCTTTAATATAATAAGGATTACACATTAACTTAAAATAGTTTCCTTCAGATTTTAAAATGTTTCTTATTAATTTAATATTTTGAAATTTAAAATTTTAACTTAATTGAAAATTTAATGAAATAAAAAACTTAAAGTAATATGTTTAGACTTTAAAACAATATTGATTCAATGCAATTTCATAATTGAATCGAATTAACATTAACGCGAAACCGAAAATTATCTATTTAAAATATTTTAATATATTTTTTTATTATATTGAAATTTATTGAATTAATATGACGCATTCTTAAGCCCCCCATACACGTTTCAATTCAATTGTGAATTGAGTCTTTCAATTGAATTGATTCTTGGCCACACACTTCATAAACTGAATTTATATTTTTTATTTAAAATTCAATGAAATTAAATACAATTTATAAATAAATAATTTTTTCCACACAAAATAAAGCTACAAACATAAATTTTGACAGCTAATCAAAAGACTCGAACACACACAGCACAATCGAATTGAAAGATTTACTAATCAACATTAATGATCAAACAGAATAAGTCCGTAACTTCAGGAAAAATCG
This sequence comes from Tachina grossa, assembly GCA_949987645.1. Lineage (NCBI taxonomy): Eukaryota > Metazoa > Arthropoda > Insecta > Diptera > Tachinidae > Tachina > Tachina grossa. The sequence continues at coordinate 65,032,766 of OX465275.1, read as the reverse complement.
CTGTCAAATTAACAAAGCTCATAATAAAATCTACGGCAGTAACTCAAATGTTCTCTAATTTTTGTTTTATTTTCTTTTGTGCTTATTTTTCTTTGTAATTTTGAATTCAAAATGTATAAAATTTATTGAAATTATGGTAGCGTTGTTGAGAGAATATCTATTTATATGTAAGAGGATAAGAAAAAACGTTGTCAAAATAAAATAGATTCTATTTCTCGAATGCTTTCAAGTGCTACTTTTTTGTGTCAATTTGTATAGAAAATGTGTTTATGCCGGAGTTCTGTTTGATCATTTTAAAATCAAAATCTTTTGAGTTTTCTTTCGTCAACCAATTCGACAACTGCCAAACCAATCAATTGACAAAGCCATACACGTTTTGATTTGAGCAACAACCGACTCAATTGAAAATTGAATTGATTCGTGTGTGGGGTGCTTTATTTATAAGTTGCAGCTTTTTCTTGAGTGTAGCAATCAATAAAGTTTACAAACTTTTTATTAAAATATCTTTCCTACAAATTTATTTTACCAATATTATTGCAATGGCAAAAAAAAAATAAGGGTATTTCTAGTTTAGGCAATATCAATAAACAAATATTGCTTCAAACAAATTTTCAATCAATAAAATTATTTAATTACATTTATATATAATTTACATTATAAATTTAAATAAGATTTAGCTATTTTATTCGAAGACTTATTGATGAAATGTTCAACAAAGGCAAAAACAACTTTTTATTGCAATAAATTTTATGCAGAAAATTGTCATTTTGGAATGGGAGTTGAGGACGCCAGCTTTTGCCAAAAATTCGTAATACATAATTGGAGTACCGAGAACTTATTAGCGTTATGCCTAGCTAGAATTTTCTACCTTTTTGTTAAGAAAAATACAATGAAATGAAGACAGAGACTTATCTTTTGTATGGCTGTCCAAAATACGCAAGACCACATGATGAGCATTCGGGTCTGCTCCAATAATAAGCAGCAAGTATAGTTCCGCTACGTTATGTTCACATGTACTTATGTTAACATATGAAAGTATGTATGTAGTATATGTTGCAAAGAAATTCTAAATGTGAACCAGATAGTTTATTAAATTTTTTACACTGTTTCTCTTTTTCTTAATGTAAAATAAGATTTGCCTAAAAAAGTTTCCAATTATTTAGATTTTGAAAGCGTGAAAAATAATATTCGGAATAGGTTTGTATCTGTTGTATCTTCATTTAAGATTTTACGAAAAATATCCTCCTGAAATCGGGAAAGGTAATCAAAAACTACAAAACGATCTGTCCTCAATAGGCAGATTTCTGCTCGACTGTACTGAGGACGATTCTTGGAAAATTGTGTCTTTTCCAAAAGGAAGGGAAGATAAAGCATCAGTACAACTATTTTTATGCTGTGAAGTCAAGATATTTTCAGACAGGAAAAGTTTTCCAGCGGTAAAAATGGCAATTGAGAGAAATAATTTAATATTTTCCAAAGCGTAACAATGCATTCCTTTGGAAGCGAGAGGGTAATTTTAAAAGACACGATAATTACAGATTGATTACCACGTGTATTATCACATCTGCAGAAGAAGGAATGTATTGTTTTTGCTTGTAGCATGTGTTTGTGTTTTCATTGTAATTTGTTTAAAAAAAGAACTCCGTTATTTCTTGCTGCTTTAAAGCTTTAATTAGACGTGCCATATAGATTTGCCATAACATCGGCTATGGTATTATGGCAAGTCAACTATAATCAACTACAGTTTTGACCATTAGTTGGGTTCGAACAGCTCTTTTCTATTGTTATGGTTATGGTTATGGTTATGGTACGTCTAGCTTAAAGCTCAATCAGACGTGACATAATCATAGCCATAGAAAACAGCCGCTCGAACCAAACTAATGGGCAACACTGTATTTGATTATAGATGACTCGCCATAACGCCATAACTCTCACCATAGAAACCAATTGAATTTTGGTTTGGTTATGGCTATGACATTATGGCTATGTCACGTCTAATTGCACCTTTAAGCTTTGCCGCCTGCAGACTCTAATGTTTGCGTCAGTATTTGAAAGCGTGACAGTGAACTTCAATAGAAGTAAAAATCGTATACATAACTTTTGCAAAAATCGTATTTAAAAATTTTGCATTGGAAAAGATTGATAGCAAAATACAATAGAAATTATTCTATTAATTAATGAATAAATAATTAATTATTTATAGGTTCACTGAATTATGAATGCATGAGTAATATAATGCAATTCATAACAAATAACTATACATTTCATTAAAAAAATTAATTATAGAATTTATTCCTCGAAAGCATTAAAATGATTCATTACTTTGCTAGGACATGTTCTGTGTTTACAGTATCTAATGAAATATGAAATGAAAACTTATTCATTAAATTTTCCCGCTGGGTTACTATGCAAAGTTTTTGATAAGTAGAAAAGGGTATGAGAATATTTTGCACCCGCAAATTCATTTTTTTTCGTCTTATTTTATTGTATATTTGTTATACAGTAGAAACTGTAATTTTTTGTATCTCAGCAAGAAAAATAAAATAGATTCATATCGAATATAAATTATTTGCGGGTTTTTGTATAAGTTTCTAGGAATACTATGCTTACATATTTTTCTTTTGTGATTTTCAAAAATATTATTATTTGTGAATTCTCAAATAGTTTTTGAAAGTCTTTGCATAATATAAGAGGTGTGGTTGGGGTCTGCTGGTGATTTGTTACAGCAACAATGGAATGCATATAGAGAACGCTGAACCACCAGCAAGTGGATTTCGAATCAAGAAAAATAAATTTAATAACAGCATTAAACGAAATATTTCAAAGTAAACTTTTTCCGTCGAGAAGATATTCGATATTCGACTTGTCCTGAAGCGTACCAAAAAAATTAACATATCACACTTGAACACTTAAATTTTTAATTTCATGCCACTTACCAAATATAAATTTTGCTTTAACTACAGGCACTTCGTTCATATTAATTGTTTGATTTTCAGGCTTTGGAGATATTTGTCGTGGTAGATTTATTCCGCTTGTTATTGGCTTCAGTGTTACTACATATTTTTTTCTTTTGTTACGAGTAGTTCCGTTACTCACATTAATTTGTTTTTTTTTTGTGACTTAACAACATATTTTAGCAAATTTAAGAGATAAGAAAATTATACATACATACTTACATACATACATACATACCCAGTCGGATTTTTATTAGCTACCCTGCAAAAAATTTCAAAAAAGGTAATCGGGTTTGGAATTAAGCATTTTTGGTGGAAGCACTTCCCTACTGGATTACCAACTTAATGATTTTAACAAGGCGTGAGACTAAAATAATCGATTCGTGAGAAGAAGTTATGTTCTTTATTGTAGGAACTAGTTATTTTTTTCCTTTTGGGAAATACTTATTTTTTCTTGATGAAACTACTTTTTTTAGTCGAAAAATATTTTTTTTTAATATTCCGTTGTTTGATTAAATGGGAGATCTTGATTAAAATCTCAGTTTGATTAAGTAAATAATAACTTTTTAAAAATAATATAAATAAATTAAAAAAACGATTGTTTACTTTTGTAAACTTTCTTTTATAATTTCAATTGAAATGGGTTATATTTTATTCATATCCGTGCCTGTATTGTTACTTATGTATAAATACTATATTTCGAAAAATTTCAATTGTTTGGATTGATGAACTTTTATTAAAACCGAAAATTAAAAAAATTATTTGGAACTACTTATATTTTAATAATAATTTTCCAAAATGTAAGTACTTATTTTTTAGTTTAAAAGTAGACAATTTACGGCCATTATTACAACTTAAAGATAGTTAAAAGTAGGATTTTGTCGGACCTATAAAAACTTCATCATTTTCTAAATTCTACTTTAACCTAAAGTGAGCGATAAATTATAGGCAAATTTATTCTACCTGGTAAGTTCAATCCAATTTGCATTAATGGAAAGCTTTTTATACCTCCGATAAAATCCTACTTTTAACTATCTTTAAGTTGTAATAATGGCCCTTAGAAATAAATATGATTTATTTAAAATAACTACTTATTTTGGCAAAATTTTCATGTCATCTTTTAAAACCCAAAGAATATGTTCAACTTCTGATTCCTATTTTTAAAATTTTACGTAATGTGTTTTGTAAGCGAGTACTTCAATTTGGCAATAAAGAAAGTAAGTCATTATATGGCAAGTAGTTCAGATGATAATGTCTAATTTTTTGCTGGGTGCTCAAAACATGGGTGACTTTTTGATAACTTATTTACAACTAGCTTCAGAACTAATTGATAAATGATACAGATGTGAGTCAGTTGTTTTTCGCACAACTGTCTTCTTTCCGATAAGTACTGAATTAACTTTAAGCTAACTCAAAACTGATGCAGAGATTAGTGAGTTGTTTTTGTACAACTAACTTCTCCGATAAGTTTTGAGCTAACTTTTAGCTAACTCAAAACTGATACAGTCAAAGTTCAGAGAGAAGATTATAGCATAAAAGTCATGTTTATAATAATTATGTGCCGTTTATATTTTATATGACGCGATGGCAAAGTGTTAAGTATGATACCACTTCTCGTTTCTTAAAAAATAATATAAAATTGTTTAAACTTTAAGCTGACTAAAAAATGTTAATAAAGAATAAGCTAAATCATAATTAACTAAAAACAACACTTTCTATTTATTTTTTTATTTGGCACAATCTAACTCGTAATGAGCTAACTCATGGTTAGTCTCGTCCTGCGTCCACTCAATGCTAAATCTGATCACTTTTAATATGCAGAATGAGTGTTAATTTTAATCACCTCTGACTTATTTTTGGCTGATAATCCAATAGCTTAGAGTTAACTCAAATTCCCACTGGGTACATGCTGCGCAGCCTACGTTTACAATAACATCTCTTTCAGAATCGTAAAGTGTTTGAGTGTTAGTCAACTCACAGAGTTCGTGAATATAACATGACAAGACATCATTATTAAACAAAATAAAGAAAAACATTTATGGCATTTTCTTTTCTGGAAAAAAATGTTACACTTATTACACTTTTCAATGAAAATTCGCAATAAAATGATTTTCAATATACATTTTATTAGAAATTATTGTATCATCCCTTGCAAACTTAAATTTTTTCTTTAAACGACATTTTATTAGAAATTATTGTATCATCCCTTGCAAACTTAAATTTTTTCTTTAAACGAACGCTAAATTGTATTTTTTTGAATAAAAAGTTAAAAAATGTTACACTTTTTCCAGAAAAGAAAACGCCATTATTTATTTTTTTTAAATTTTATAATTAACAAATTCATTTTATCTTTCTATTATTATTTTTAACCCCCGACTAAGAAAAGGGGTGTTATAAGTTTGTAGTGTATGGATGTGTATCTGTGTGTCTGCACAAGTACACGTACAGACCAAACGGCTGGGACGATTTTGATTTAGTTTTTTTCTGTTTGAAAATTGACTTGATCGAGCTATGTTTTAATAAAATCGGTACAGCTGCTTAGAAGATATCACATATTTTCTACAAATATTCAGGGGTTTTTAAAATGTTTAATTTTTGTTATTATTATCATTATTTTTATATTTATTTATTTATATTTTTTATTATTATTATTATTGTAGAATTATACATTCTCAGCTTGAGCTAGAATTCACGTAACTGGTCATAGATCAAAGGTTACACTCTGTGGGAATAAAATCCAGGTTTTATATCCATTATTCTGTTGCTTCCCTCATTATAGTTGCTGCGTTAATAAATATTGCCTTTTGCATTTCCGTGAGTACCTTTAAATCCAGACTTAAGCTGTTTATTGCATTGGTTGTTTCCTCAGGAATTGTTCCTATTGAACTTATTATAATTGGAATTATGTTTATTTGAACCAAATTTTGTGTGTTTTTCATATATTGAGCTAATGTTAAGTACTTATTTTTTTGTGGCTATTATTTCCTGTATGTTATTATCGTATGGTATTGTAAAATCTATTATTTGGGCCATTTTGTTTTGTTTGTCTATGATTATCATATCTGGTCTATTGGCTATAGTCGTTTCGATGGAATTATTGACTAGAATTGATCTATTCCAATAGATGATGTAGTGGCTATTTTCTATAATTGGTTTAAGGTTCTATTTAAAGTAATATGTTAGTAATTCGTTGATCTGTAGCTGTTTTATTACGTTCATTTGTACTATTTTTCCCAACATTGCTTATAGTGGCTGTTACCACACCTACGGCAACTATAGTTTGCTATCGTTACGTCGTGGATTATATATTTTCTGTAATTTCTTCTGGGTATTACTCCGTTCTGGAGAGCTGTTATAAAGCCTTCTGTTTCAGCAAATATATTGCTGTACATGAGCCAGTTGAGTGATCATGTTTGAATACTTTCCGTGTATTGGTTTTGACTTCCAGTTCTGTATAAGGGTTTCTATTGTGGTTGGTTGGTTGTTATTACTGTTTTTTAGATTGAGAGGCTTAAGATTGTCATACGAATTTATTATATCTCTATTCAGCTGGGATATTTGTTACTTCGGTTATGAAATATTTTTTAAGGTTATATAGTTAACGACTAATATTATTGTTATTATTATTATTATTAATATTTTTATTATTATTGTTAAATTTCTTTGATTTATTTCTGCATATAATTAATTTACAGGAGATCCTGGAGAAGTCATTGATTATTGATGGAGCTCAGCAATCTTTTAGACTGATAAAGATCAAATGAGATGGTGCATGCTTGTTTAATACTCCAAGTGTGACAATGTATGGGACAGATAAGCATTAGCTTAAAATTCCTAAGGATATTGTAGCTCATGTTGCCGAAAATTGTCAAGAATATGCAAATGCCATCAATATTACTGAGTTACCTGAGAATTCCACTTAAGAGCAGTATCGGTGACTATATCACTCGTCTATATGTGTAAGGTGACGTTGTTTCAAGAACATGTTATAGCAGTTCAATTGTAAGATGAGAGGAGTGACTGGTTATTGTTACCGAGTATCCGGGGGTAGGGATGGAAATCAGTTTGATTTGCTATGGCCTCCCAGGAGCTTATTCCACTGCAATGCTTTGCTTACACGTCTTACCATTCTACACCCACTGCAAACCAATCGGCTATTAAGCAGAATTTAAAGTTCACCACATGACTAAAGGATAGATAGAAGAGGTGAGAGATCAAGTAGTAGGGAAGGAAGAAGTAACCCAATCTGATTTCACAGTTGTCAAGGTAAGGGGCTGCTCAAAGATTGTAAAAGAAGGCCTACCTAAGATCTCAACCAAGACTAGAGCAAAACAATTGTGAGAAGTTAACAAGAAGTATAGATAATAAAATCCGGCTGTCAATAAAAAGGCTGTAGCAAAATATAGTGCTTGAAGCCCTAAAATGCACCAACAGGCTGTGGCCGAATATTCTAAGTTATATGCTGAGGTGAACCAATCGACTTTGGTTAAATATTCTACACCACACTCTGAAGAGCACCAAAAAGGTTGTGTTCCAAGTCACATCCTAAGTGAACCAAAGGCTGTGGCTACATATTCTGCCACCAAGAAGCTGTGGCCCAATATTCTGCATCACACTCCGAGGTGAACCCAAGAGCTGTAGCTAGATATTCTGCGTGTCATCCTAAGATGCAGCAACAAGTACAATCACAGTATTTTTGTAATCATCCAGAGGTCCGATAAAATGCGATTGATCGTTTCTATTTAAAAAAAAAGTACGAGTATGATCATCAAATCGATACTGTAAACAAACTGAGTAAAAATATCAAGTGGAGGTCAGACAATTCGTGTATCTAAAACGTGTAAACAACAGCGATGATTGTATAGACTTGTACCTGCCATCTCGTCAAAATTTGGGAATTTGATTGTTAGTCAACTCACAGAGTTCGTGAACATAACATATAAAGATATCATTATTAAACAAAATCTAGAAAAAAAGCTGACACAATAAAAGTAGAATTATTTAACTTTTATGTCAATTTTATAATTAACAAACTCATTTTATCTTTATATTATTAGTTAAATGGTTGCTACAAAATCGAAGGATTGCAATGACACAATATTTGCATTAACATGAGTTATTAAGAAATAAGATAACTATCAGAGTAGCAAAGCTTAAAAACCTTTCTGATAACAGTACTTTACAGAAAAAGTTTAAAGTTCTGTTAGGAGAGTTGCTTTACTATAAAAGAGGGACAGCCTTATAGACCGATACAAGGTCAATTGGACAAAGGAGCTGTGGAGGATTGCCATCTGGAGAGTTCTTCTTTACTAAATATGCTATTTGCTTTTAGTATAGACAGACTGACATGTCACCATGCTCGTTTCATTTCAATTTAACTCTTTAAAGCACCATCCACCTTATCCTAGGACAATTATTAGACAATTATACCAGTTGAACTGTACAATTCAAAAACTTATTTTTATTTTACCTGGAAAGAAATTGCAAAATTAGGCTGGTTCGCTGAGTAAGAAAGGTCTGATTATTGATGTCGAAGTGGATAAAATTGAGTTCAAGATTGCATTTAAGGATTTATTAAAAATAGGTAACGACACTCCCAAAAACGAGTTTCGATCTTGGTACCGACTAAAATATTTACGAGATGTGTCAAAAATCTAAAACCTTCACAAACCTATTCATAATGACGTTTGGATTATACTTGAAGAAATTTTTAATGTCATGCTTGGTTGAAAAGGAAAACAAGATCTAATAATATGCCAACTAACTGAGTGTTTAACTGTCTAAATTTCAGTGTCATTCTGAAATTAGTGAGCTCAATTCATTTTAAAAAATTTTAATTCAGCATGCTAAAGCCTTCCAAGTGGTAACGAGGACATATCTTATAATCAAAGAATAAAGAAAACAAAGGTCGAAGTTATTATCTGCCCTTGCCGATCTAGTATACGTTGAAAAGGTTGCAAAATCCGGAATATCATATTAATAAAAATCAGAAACTTTTCATTCTAGTACGAAGCTCTACCACGAAAACTAAAATCATGTGGCAAGATTTAGTTGATGCCAATAAAGTGTTTAAGGTTATGGCTTATTTAAAACAGCACAATGGATACTATTCTAATATTGTTCTTCCCATTAACACAAGTAATCTCCTAAATGACTTAAATGAAAATATAGAATATGAAGTAGAAGGTCGAAACGTTGAGGATGTTACTGTGAGGAACGAAGCACTGATTACCAGGGTTTCTGAAGACGCGGGACATTCAGAATGCGAACAGTATACTCTTATCCAAAAATTTCAGGCGTCAAAAGTACTGAGATCAAAATTTTGACCAAGATCTTGTTTGGTACAAAAACTGTCACTATAACATACTATGAATTTTATTTTGTCATCGTGAGGGTGCCATCATTTTAAGAAAACTGTGTGTAAAACTGAACAACTTTTGGGAACATATCAATATAATCTGAACATGTTTAGGCGTCCTAATAGCTCATACAGACCACTTTATACCTCAACAATTTTTGTTTATCACAATTTTACGGCGCTCAAAAAGGCATTTTTTTAAAATCATATAATTAATTTAAGCTTCTTTGTTGGTTTTCCTTAACACTTTGTGCCAAAAAAAATATTTATATTTCAAAAAATCGAGGACGGAATATTTTATAGTTTTTTAAGCATAACTTAAAATAGTAAATACTAAATTTTGCAAAATAAGAAATACAACAATAAAAAAGAAAGTGAATAAAAATGCAAAAATGTATTTATGTAGTCTAATGAAAATTTAACTTCCGAATTTATTTAAAACCGGAGTGAGTCAAACCGAAAACGGGGGGTCTAATCTGTAATTCGAAACGAAAGAAAGTGCTTTCGAATTTGTATGCTTATAACATGTAAATTCGAAAGCATTTTCTTTCATTTCGAATTACAGAGTAGACCCCCTGTTCAAACATCTCTACTGCTGAAGTTCTGCGCTGTGTATAATTTTTCGATTATTGTATTCGCTTTTACTGCAACTGTTTGTATTTTAAGAAGCAGAAACAAAAGCAATTACACAAATCATTTTTTATATGTTACGTGGCCATAAAATACACTTTACTGTCGTTAAATCTCAGCAATGTACAATAGTCTACTTAAAGTGTTTAAGAATACTATCATATAAATCTAAAAAAAATGCATTGACCCGATCGATATATTAACGGGTAAAGTCAGAATTATATTCTACATTTTTGATTTTTATAAAGTGAAAGTAGTCCACAAAAATGATAAACTTCAAATTATTCTAATATTTCACGGCTCTAAATTTTTATGGTTCTGAAAATTTTGCCGCCCCTAAAATCATTCCGCCCAAGGTCCGGGCCCAAATGTAAATCCATCACTGCGCATGTGCTAATTGTTAACTCAACTAACTGTATCGCTTATCAAATGGAAACGTTTTTAAAAATATTTATACTGGTGGAAATCACAAAAAATATAGGAATGCGTTTTGGAAACTCCTACTTCCTATATAAAGATATCCTTAGCAGCTCTCAAAAGGAAATGTGCTTCAGCCCTGTGGGAAGAAAAATACATCATTCAATAAATGCCTGACAGGCTTCTTGTAAATTAAATGCAATTGGACTGATAACAATTTACAAAATATGTATACAAAGTAAATTTTAAAAATAAAGGAAATTTCTGAGAGTAAATTAAATTTTCAAATTTAAAAGAGATCCTCTGTAGTTTCATTATATTCGGAATATATAATTTTTATAAAAAAATAACATTACAAATTATCATTATACATACATACATATTTGCTTAAATTTCTTCGATCTTTTCGATTTTAATGTGTTTTTATTATTATTAAGCTTGAGATCTTATTTTTTTATTATTATTTTTTATAAAAGAATTAACAAATTTTATTTATATTCCAATATTTCGTTGCCACAATGGGTAACTTCTTCTATGTTTGTATATATACAAACATATTTCCCAGAATAATAAATATAAAAACACATACATACATTCATATATTGAAATTTAAAATATATTTTAACATCCTTATTTATAAAACTTATTAAGGTTTTTTAAAACTAATTTTCATAAAAAATTTTTTCTTAAAAAGCCTTTATAAAGCCTTACAGCCTGTTTGTGTAAGACGTTGCGATGGGAAACTTGACGTTTCTGTAATAGCTTAAAGAAAGCTTTGACAAATTTCCTCTAAATTTCCTCTAAACTATTACAAAAACGTCAATATTTCTAACGTCAACATCTTACACAACAGGATGTTAATAATTTTTATAAATAAGGCTGAGTTTACATCTGGCATTTCTTGTGCATCATTTTCCTAAAAAAACGTAACCAACTAATTACTAATGAAAAACTGTTTGATTCAGGCATATATTTATTGATTTAAACAGTTTCCAACCATGTTGGATTCTATAAAATTGTCTATTAGTTATGTATGAAACTGTTTAACTTAATAAATATGTGTCTGAATCAAACTGTTTTTCATTAGTAATTAGTGGTTACGCTTTTTTTTACGCTTGTGTGGCACATGGCACACAGATGAAAACCCGGCCTAAGTCTGTAAGAATTTAAGGGCCAGTTTCAACAATTCTATTTAAATATCAAACTAGGGTTGTTATAACGTTTTGCATTTTTTTTTTTCAAATTCCATACTGTTAACCAATTTTTTTTTGTTGCTGCAATTAATGGGTTAAGAGTTATAATTAAAATATAGTGGTGCCACAAGAAAATTGAAGTCGTTATGCCAGAATTATATGATAGTTAGTGCAACCGCCAAAATACGATTGGCAACAATTTCGGTTGTCTCAACGAATCTGTTTTCCCCCTTAGGAATAAATGAAACTCAAGAAATAATCGGTAAAAGGCGTGTGCCAAACGGTAGAAAAGTACTATGGTAAAAAAATATTTGCCTGTGGAGAAAAATTTCATTTTTCTGCTGTGCCAAGTGATATCTTTTTTGACAATGTAAAATTTTGACAAATTCGCTTTAGCATAGAAAGAAGCTGCGGCGAAGCTAAATATTTGACTACAAGCCGCCAGCTACCAACAAATTTTTAAAAGGACATTTTTATATAAAATAATATACTTGTAGCAAAAAATTATATAATATTATAGCCCAGTTCACAAACTTGTGCAAATGGTCTTGCATCGTAGCATTTGCAAAATGGTTAGTATATTGATACTCACCGCTTAACAATTTTTAGTGGTGAGTATCAATATACTATACAATTTTTCACATGCTACAATGCAAGGCCATTTGCACAAGATTGTGAATTGGGCTTATATATGTATATGATGCAACATTTTTCCTAAATTAAAGCAAACAATGATTTTTTTCACACTCTAATTATATTTCAAAGACGTAAAAATCTATTTGTTGGTCGACGGCTCGAACCGACGACGGTGGTTTTAAATTTAATGATACCATGCTTCTTATTTACTGCTTGTCAAAACTTTATCTGTTGTGTCAAAAATTCTACTAGCCTCCAGGGCTAGTGAAATCTTATTCACCTCAGAAGTGTCAAAAATTTATTCACACTAGTACTTTGCTACCGTTTGGCACAGGCCCAAAGTTGAGTTTTTTAATAAAAATAATTTGCGCGTAGCATTTCTCTATTAGTGCGATTTTTTCAGTTTAAATTTGGAAAATAATTGTTACTTGCGATCCCTGCTCACAACTTTGTTTACACACTCTAATGAAAACGTGAATAATTTTTTTCAACACCTGCAACGTATTTTACAACAGAAAAAGTTTTTATATATTGCAATGCACACTATTTTTTTTTTGGTGAGGTCGACACACAAGTTTCAAATAATGTTATTTTTAAGTAGGGATAAGCGCAAAATGCAGCGTTTGCATCAGCAAACAGTTTATAGACCATAGCAAGAGTACTTTACAATAATCGTTTAACGCAATTTTTAATATTGTTGGTTGGTACCTTGAGGTAACATCGGGATAACTTAGCCATTATTCGACTTGTGCCATTTAGTTCATTTCAGTGACCGGTCATTTTAGTTCATTATTTGTAAATGAACTAGTTCGTTCATTTAGTTCAATCGCTCTTTTTAGTTCAATGAACTAGTTAGGTCTTTTTAGTTCAATGATTTTACATCTACAATTCTACATACATATGTATGTATGAGTGTTGTGGTCTTTGACAATATTAAGAACACAAATTCTGTGATTAAAATACTTTATGAAAACTAAAATTAATTAATTAATAAATAAATTTGATTTATAAAAAAATCTCATAAATCCAAAATATTTTTTATGAATAGGGTAGTATAAAGTGTTTACTTGTATTTTCTTGTTTATTGTACTTTTGGTAGTAGCCAGCGATGAAAAAAAATTAAAGCAAAACATTGAAAACATTTAGTTCACAGCCTCTGTGTTAGTTCATTTTGTGTATTAGTTCTTAGTTCAAAACAATGAACTAGTTCAAAAATTGAACTAGAAACCGTAAAACAATTGAACTAGTTCACTTAGTTCAAAGTACTGAAAAGTTCATTTGAACTAGTTCGTTCATGAACTACACAAGACTAGCCATTATTGCAAATCGAATATGTAAATTGTTTTGATTCATCTTATTTCAATTTGCTGAAAGATTTTTTGTAATGAAAGCTCAATTTTACCATCTCTAAATTTACAACAGTTATTTGATCTTATTTGTTCATTAATAATTATCACATGAAATTTGGCTTACAAACCGATACGAATTTTAGCCTGTTCAAATCATAAAATAAAGAAACAAATGAAGTTCGAACAATAATAATTAAATATTTATATTTTATTTTTATAAATCTCTGTTTGTAAAAATGTCTTTTAAAATAGAGTGCAACCTAAAGGCTTAGTTAGCCGACTGTAATGTAATGTAACTGTAACGTAGAAAACAGCTGATTGATATTTTTATATGAAAAGTAGGTTACGTTACATTACATTTCTATAACCATTTTCATTACTTTTCACATAACAAAATCGATCAGCTGTTTCTTACTGTTGCAGTTACATTACATTACAGTCGGCTAACTGAGCCTTGAATTAGAGAGTCAAGCGTTGCGTTAGCGGCAGATTACGCATTTTCAGTACATTTTTACGTATAAAATATTATTTGAATGTACTGAAAATACGTAATCTGTCGCCAACGCAACGCTTGACGCTCTAATTTAGGTTGGACTCTATTTTTTTTATACATAAATCAAAATACAAACTTAATAACATTGATATCATTCGCCTAAAAAAAATCAAAAAATAACTTTTTAAATTAATTTTCTGGACGTTATTTAGTAATCACTTACTGAAAATTTTGATTACGTGGTTTTAATTAAGGGTTTGTGTCTAAATGTTTCAGGTAGCTCGTTTTGGACAAAAACCAATCATCAAACCCATATAATTTAAATAATCAACGATCAATGATTGGTTTGTGTTAAAAATGAGCTACTGAAATAGTTCGATACAAGTCTAGTCTAAAATGAGCTACTGAAGGAATTAGATACAAGTCTGGCTTGAAGTTGACTACATTAAAATGTTTCAAATGCATAAAAAAAATTTGATCAAACCTATGTAATTTAAATGGGTCTGACCGTAGGTTTGTATCGAAAATGACCGACTGAATGAGTTTGACCCAAGTCTAGTTAATTAGCAGCATCATGTTTGGTTTGTTCAGTAAGGCTGAATGGCAAAACGTATTAATACAAAGTTTGTATACTTTCAGCTATATCCTATAATGAAAAAATTTCATATTAAAAATCACGCTAGGATTTAACAGTGGGTCAAGACTACATTATGTAGTTAAATTTCGTCACTTATGGTAACTTCATGCCAGTTTTTTCTTGTATATAGGGCTGTTTATTTATACTCAAGCATTAAACACATTCACCACAGCAGGCTATACGAATACACGACTTCAAATGTCGCTAGCAGCATTTGTCGCCTCGTAGCCGGCTACTTAATTATTTTGAAGGCGGCATCTGCACCTCATATTTATGTATGTATGAATACATAGTTCAGTATTACCACCTTCAAATATTTCGCATTTATAAAAATTAAATTACTCTTTTAAAATATACTTATTTCACGTAAAAGTACAAAAATGAATCAATTTATTCCTTACATCAATTTTTGGTTATTATTTCTGTTCAATAATATGAAATAATTGTACAAAATCATTAATTCAACATTTTGTATTATACTAGCAACACTGAATTTCCTCATTTTAGCCAAAGAAATACCACCTTATGCAAAAAAATATTTTACTTTAGCTTTAAAGTTCATATTAGTTGCCAAGCACTTTAAGGCTAACATAGCTTTGTTAAGAAATCATATGCAAAAGACAACTTTAATTATTTTGTTATCTAATAATGAAAACTGGTAACACCACCGTGTTCAACAACCACTTCACAGCTTATGATGTACAAAATCGAATACAATTTCATTCGGGTATTCAAATAATTATTTATTTTATTAAATAAATTTTCATTATTTTGAAGTAAAGCAACCTAATTTAAAAAATATGAGCTTCTGACATGGTAAGAAAACCGATAAACACAACTATGAAGTAAAAGTAAAAAAATTTTAAAAATTATCACAATTTGTCTTATTCGAATGAAACGAGTATTTGAATATCCAGCTTTTTTCGATTTGTTTTGATTGTATGTATATCACTAAAACATTTTTGTATAATTGTATTTATTTTAATATTTTTTTATGGATTTTGCTATGTATTTCGAATCAGTTGGATAATTTGGTGATGTTTTCCATTACATGATAGAAATAATAAATTTAAGATAAGAGCAGGCACGTTTAGCTTCATTTTCAGATGTAACATGAATCAGTATGTGCTATATTAATAAAAATATTTGAGGTACAAAATACACATTTTGGAAATATCAACTTAAAGTAGTCTTAACAAACGTGCGTGCCTACTTTAGAATTTTTATACAATAATTTTTTTAGAATACAACTTTACTTAACATTGCTTGGCAAAGCTTTATTAAGTTTTTTGCATAAGACCCATAGAAATTAGTTTAATTGGACTACAACGACAAAATCAGCATAGACAAAACTTTTCACCGTGTTGCCTTGCTGTCTTCAAAATAATTATTCTCATATAAACATGTGTATTCTATCCTTGACATTTGGTAGTCAGTAGCTTGCTGTGGTGAATGTGTTTAAGAGTCTAAACACAATGTTTGTGGTGCGGTGCGATTTCTCGTTGCGGGAGAGAAAAATAAACATAATACAACGGAAGTCGGCAATACTTGTCATTGTTTGTTTAAATTTTTATTAATTTTTTTGTGCATACATTTTTATAAAAAATTTAGGGTCTTATGCAAAAAAACTTAATAAAGCTTTGCCAAGCAATGTTAAGTAAAGTTGTTTTCTAAAAAAATTATTGTATAAAAATTCTAAAGTAGACACCCACGTTTGTTAAGACTACTTTAAGTTGATACTTCCAAAATGTGTATTTTGTACCTCAAATATTTTTACTAATATAGCACATACTGATTCATGTTACATCTGAAAATGAAGCTAGAAGTGCCTGCTCTTATCTTAAATTTATTATTTCTGTCATGTAATGGGAAACATCACCAAATTATCCAACTGATTCGAAATACATAGCAAAATCCATAAAAAAATATTAAAATAAATACAATTATACAAAAATGTTTTAGTGATGTACATACAATCAAAACAAATCGAAAAAAGCTGGATATTTAAATACTCGTTTCATTCGAATAAAACAAATTGTGATAATTTTTCACATTTTTTTACTTTTACTTCATGGTTGTGTTTATCTGTTTTCCTATTAAGTCAAAAGCTCATATTTTTTAAATTAGGTTGCTTTACTTCAAGATAATAAAAATTTATTTAATAAAATAAAAAAAATATTTGAATATCCGATTGAAATTGTATTCAATTTTGTACATCATAAGCTGTGAGTGAAGTGGTTGTTGAACACGGTGGTGTTACCAGTATTTATTATTAAATCACAAAATATTTAAAGTTGTCTTTTGCATATGATTTTTTAATAAAACTATGTTAGCCCTAAGGTGCTTATCAACTACTATGAACTTTAAAGCTAAAGCAAAATATTTTTTTTTGCATAAGGGGGTTAGTCTTTCTGTTAAATATTTTGTAATGGCAGTAACTAAAAACAAAAAATTTTCAAAAATTTTATAAATTCGCATAGGTCGTGTACAGTCAGTCACAAAACCTTTTAAAATACCTTTAATACCATCTTGGGCATATGGTCTAGTTACCCCGCCCATATTTATGCAACACCATGTTAATCAAATTTACTTTGTATAATATTTATAATAGATAAATAAATATTTGATACATTTTTTAAGCTTTTATATTTTATGACAAACATTTTTTAACTTCAAAATCATGTTTTTTGTTCTGAACACCGCCAATTATTCAAAAACTATAGCAACATCATAAAGCGAAAGAGAGTCAAAAATTGAGAGAATAAGAAAGTCCGCAATGAAAATAAAATATATTTTAAATATATGCCGTTCCGCACTGCTGGTTTTTATTTCAAAATCGTATGAAAAATCGCACCGCAATGAATTCTCGTTACATTGGGTTCAGAGTCTAATGCATCATGATACAATAATATATAATATAATATATATTATTTCATCATGTTTATACCGTTTAGTTCCCATCCGTACTGTGAAATATTTGCTGCGAAACATTTTTAAATTCTCGTTTGAAACTGCATTCATATCCACACTGTGAATTTTTGGTTTTGCAGCTTTGTACATTTGCTCATATGTATATTCCTCATGAGAATGAAATAAGAATAGTAATAATTTCTTTCTATGCTCACTTTAATACCTTCAATGAGTCTGAATTTGAAAACGTTTTGTTTGTTGTGACCTTCGATCCGGATCTGGAACTGTTAAATTTTGTATGCATTACGTGAAGAATTTTCTTAGCATTATTTTCAGCAATATTTGCTAATATTTTCCTGGATATTGCACAAATTAAATTTTTTTCCCCAATTATACTGTTTTCATTAATTTCAATATTATTATTTATTATTCGAAAGCAAAAGAAACACAAACTTCAGTTTGACAAGCAATGTATTTTTGGTTATTGCAATTACGAAATTGAAAATCGTAAGGTATTTTTAGTAAGCTACACTGAACCAAAACAGTTAACTTAAAACGGAAATTGGTGGTAAAAAATTCGCTGAATTTGTTAAGGCGAGGTGAGAGGTGGGACCTTTAAAAACTAAAATTTTGTGACATAATAATTAATTAAATAATAGGGGATTGTCATTTGGTTTATTATTATTATTAGATTAAAACACTTCTAATAATAAAATTAAATAAATGTATGCTAGTTTAAATAAAATCGCTTGAATTAAAAGCTTTAAATAAGCTTAACAAAGTGAAATAACAATAAAAGTAAAAAATCGAAAAATTAGTCTATAATTATATGTTTAAAAGTTTTAAGTTCAGTTTTTAATTCCGCGCTTAATGTAGTGTAGCCTCACCCGCACTGGTAAGTTTTTTTAAGTTAGTTTCTCACCTAGCCCTACTTGCACAGAAAAAAATATCCTTGCAATAAGCAACTTTATTTGAAAATAAGACCAAAAATTAATTAAAAATGTAGTTGAGTCAATTAAGCTTTTGTTTAAAAATAAAAAAAAACAATAAACAACTATAATTGAAAATAAAACCAAAAATCAATTAAAAATGTTTTTAAGTCAATTATTTTTTTTTAAATTAATTACAAAGTTTAATTGCCTCAATTACATATTTAATTAACTTTTAGTTTTAATTTCTATTAAAATAGTTTCTTGTAGGAATATTTTATATATAAACAAAACTCTAATTGACTTAAATACATTTATAATTAATTTTTGGTTTTAATTTCTATTAGAGTTGTTTATTGCAGAAATATTTTTTTCTGTGTGACTACAAAATTTCAGAAATAATTTCTTAATCGGGCTTAAGTTCAATATTTATAATTCTTATTGGATGAAATATTTTAATAAATTAATGTGATTTTCTAGAGAAGATGAGAAAAATTAAACCAGACTTTAGCTCAGAGCTGTTAAATTATGATTACGATTAGTAATCAATTAGATTACATTTTAGAAAATTTGTAATGATTATATAATTGCCTTTAAAACAATTGCTGATAAATAATTGATTACGATTACTAAAATCGAAAAGTAATCTGAATTACTTGAAATTACTACAAAATAATCTAAAAGAATCAAAATTAAAAAAGTAATCCGATTACTTTCAAAGATTACTTTCGATTCTTTTTGATTATTTTCAAACATTCTGAATTAAGATTACTTTACTTTGAAAAAGTTCTAAGGAAATTTATATAATTAGATGTTTTTTTATAACAACATTAATAATATCAATCTGAAAAAAAAATATAAAGAAAAACATAAAGTGAAATTTTTTGCTGGTGGTTAAGCATTGTCTGTATGCATATCATAGTCGCTTCTACAAAATGTCAGTAGACTTCAAACCACACAATTTGAACAGCCACAAACTTCTTATCTTATTCACAGACTTTAAAGAAATGATTTGAGAATTCACAAAAAATATTTTTGAAAATCACAAAAGAAAAAAACCATATACACTCCAATTTTTTTAAAGACTATAAAAATGTATCAACAGATATCTTTCAAGCTTTCCTCAAAATTTTGCTCATTTGTCAAATTATTAAATATTTTAAATTTTAATATAAGTGAAATGCAATAAACTTAATAAATAATCAAAAAGAATTAAAAGTAATTCTTAGAAGTAATTGAATTATTTTTTTAATACTTTTGATTCTTTTTGATTATTTTGTAGTAATTTTAAGTAATTCAGATTACCTTTCCATTATTAGTAATCGTAATCACGATTACTAAGTATGAAACTGAATATAATCGTAATTTAATCATTACTTCACCTTTAAGAAAAAGTAATCAAATTAGTAATCATTACGATTACTAATCATTACTTAACAGCTATGTTTTAGCTGGAAGCAAAATCGGCATTTTTCTGTGCACTTTTCATAAAACAGAATATAATAAATGATTTTATTGTGTATACAATTAATTATTGATTTAAGTCATTCTAATCTCATTCTTATGAGAAATATACGTATGAGAAAATTTATTAAACAACAAAACAAAAACTTCACTCTGTGGACACGAAAGGAGACTTTAAAAATGTTTTGCAGTAAATGTTTTTCTGTAAATGAATTTCGTTGTTATCAACTAGAAAGGCCCTAACTCAAATAATTGCAAGGTTTACAGGAGAAGGCAAAAACATAAAAGAAACTGTAATATTCAATATGTAACTTTTATTGTACAACTGCTTGTAAAAACGTTATTTTTAACATTATTGCAATAAATTTTTGTGACGATGTATATTTCTCTGAAATATATTGGGATCACTGAAAAACTTAATTTCGCACAAAATACGAATTAGGGCCTTTTTACTTGTGACCATCGATTTGTAAGTAACTATTGGTTTTCTGTTGTTGCGCTTGTTAAATTTTTGTTTAACTATTGTTGTTTATGATCGTAAAACATCACATTAATTATTTCTACTCATTCCATGTACTATCGATACATACATATGTACTTACATACATGTAAGTATTGTTGTAGTGGATATTATGTTACATTGTTTTTGCTGTCTACTGTTGGTTTTACCCCCTGTTTGTGTAAGACGTTTGAATTAGAAATCTTGGCGTTTCTGTAATAGATTAAAGAAAAGTTGAACAAGTTTCCTTTAGTCTATTACAAAAACGCCAAGATTTTTAACTCAAACGTTTTACACAAACAGGGGGTTACTTTCAGTTAGATTGCCCAGTGAACATATATTTGTCACGTTCTCATAATTGAAGTGATACATATCCTCACAAAAACATAAATGTGAAAAAAGGCCAAGTTCCTATTAAAAATTTCGGCCATCAAAAGCAGTGAGATATAAATTTTGAACAAGTTCTTGTTTGGAACAACACCTTTCACTGACATATGCTATGCGTTATATACATTTGTAATCGTAAGGGTGTCATATAATTTTTGGATAATCTGCTAACTGGATAACATTGGCAACATTGGCATTACCCCTCCCACTATTTTAAACTCACAATGTTGAGAGCAGCGCTTATAATTCATGCTAATTTTCTTCTAAAATATGCTAGACCGAAGTAGATTAAACACAAGGATAAAATTTTGTGGGAGTGATCACGACCACTTTTTTAGGTTATAGTTCAAAGTATTGTATACGTGTAACGTATATGCAAGGTTTAACTAACTTAATAAGTCTTTATAGAGGGGTTTTAAGACAAATTTTCATAAAAATTTTTTCTTAAAAAGCCATAATAAGTTTTATAAATAGGCTGTAAGTTTTCAGGTTCAAATAATAGTAGAGCGGCCCTGCCCATTCTAGTAAAATTTTTTGGTTTTTCAGATTTTCTAGTTGGTTTCTCACTTAGATATACTTGTGTATCAAATTTCAGCTCATAAGCGCAACTTTTAATTTTTAATTTTTATGGGCGTAGCCCCGCCTTTCTGATTGGTTATCTGGTTGTTTTCTTATCTATACCTACTCGTGTATCAAATTTCAGCTCCTTAGCGCAACTTTTAATTTTTAATATTTATGGGCGTAACCCTGCCCACTTTTCCAAACTCAAGATTTTTTTCGGCCAGTGTTTATTATTCGTGTCGAGTTTTTGAGCAAACTGATTATAATACATACAGAAATAGTATATCTAAATATGCTGAGCCGTAGTACGCGAAAATGAGGTTGAAATTGTATGGTCGTGTCAACGCCCACTTTTTAAATGAAAAATTTTTAGCCTTGCATTATCGCAGTATGTGTGCCGAATTTCAATAAAATAGCTTCCACTAAGCGCCTTAGATTTGCTTTTTTAATTCTAGCCTTTATGGGCGTAGCCCCACCCTTCTGGCATAAATTTTCGGATTTTAAAATTTTTTTGGTTCATTGCTCACCTAAGCCTATCTCTATAGCAAATTTCAGCTCACTAGCTTAGATATTAATTTTTATGGGCGTAGCCCCGCCCCCTTGCTTGAAACTTTCGGGTTTTCAGATTTTTCTGGTTCGTTGCTCGCTTAGATCTACTCGTGTACCAAATCTTAGCTCTCTACCTATATCGGAAGTGCTTCATCAATTTGATGAGTGATCAGTGAGTCAGTGAGTCAGTGAGTATGTCTTAAAATATGCACTTTTACACCTCCATATCTCCGGAACCTTTGATTGTAAAACTTTGAAACTTTGCATATGAGGTAACATGAATTCATTCTAATTATAAATTAAATTTAATAATTTTACGGTCGCGGGGAACAAAGTTATGAGGGGGTAAAAACAGCTCGAATGGCTTCCTGTAAATATACACACTGCGTGCATTGGCCGGAACTTGGCCTGGCGCACTACCGTGCGCCTAGATTCAATTTATTTGAACTGGAATGACTTTTAATCAGTTATAATTTTTTAATCGGGCTGATAAAATGTGTGGCTGCACATATTCACAGACAAATTTCGGCATTTGCCCCAAGTAAAAGTCTAGTTTGATTTGTCTTCTCTTCTTTAGAAAATCGCATTAATTAATAAAAATATTTCATTCAATAACAATTGAAAATATTGAACTTAAGCCAAAATGTCTGTAAACATAGCCACAGAAGAAAAAAACTGAGGGCAAAGCATTTTTCAGCACATAAGACTCTCAAAAGATTTTATTGTTTTTCTCAAAAATAAATTTCTGGGAACTTGAATTCAATAAAAACTAGTATTACAGCTAATGAAATGTTAAGGAAATGGAAAAAGAGTCAATCTTAATTATTATTGTAACTAATAAGTACATTAATCAATAACACATTTGCAACAATCTTATATTGGTCATTTGATCGGTAGTGATGAGATAAACATTTATCAATTATAATTGTTCCACTAAAACATTGTGTTCATATGCGAAAACCTTAAAAAAAATCCAGTTTTATTGTAAGATATACAATTCATTCGGTGTGTGAAAATTAATATTTATAAAAGTGTTAAAAACGATAAGTAAACAAATTTAAAAAGTTTAATTTAATATAATATATATTTCTCTTAAAATTTTTAGATATTCTTAAAAAACAAGGTGAAAGATGTTAATAAGTTTAGATACCTCCTATGTTCTTTTGTGGTTTTGGGTATTTGTATTTTTCGTTTGTAATATTTTATTTACTTGTATATTTTTAAGTAACTTCATATAATAAAAACATAATTAAAATAATATAAAAATAAATTTATTATCAGAATATTAATCATCTATGATTACTCGTTTGAGCATGCAAAGAAAAAAAAATGGTTGAGGTAATCATAATCGAACAGCTAAATACTATGATTGAATTATATGGTTGCAACCAAATCATATTATTTTCAGTAGAAAAGAAATGTTTTAATAATATTATTATCTGAGTTAATAATAATATTATCTACAAAAACAATTAACTTTGTTATATATCTGTGCCAATAGATAATAATGGCTTAAGTCGAAATATCATGTTTTGATATATTAAGGGTTTTGTCTAAAATTAATTGTGTTTGGTTTTTATATAAAATTTTTATCCTCCGAAAAAGGTGCACATTTATTAAGAACAAAACTGTTAATTTTATAAAAAAAGAAAACGTTTTATTAGTTAATATTCGCTGTTTTTAGTTAAGATGTTATGAAAAAATCCATTGTTGAAAAAATAAAAACTTAAGTGCACTTAAGCTATTATATTGAAAGGCAAAATAAGTTTTATTGATGGTAAGTTGAGATAAGTGCTTTAGGTTAAATTGAAAAATGCGGAAAACCTGAAATAAGATAATTTTTTAAAATCTTAGTTAAATATAATTTTTTTATTTTATTATATTTTAATATTGATGTAGCTACAGATAAAAAAATATTAAGTTGAGGTAAGATGTTTGGGCTTACGTATAATTTTCCAAGAAGACTTAAGTTAAAATATAAATGGGTATAGTTTTCTTAATAATGACATTTTTGAATTGAAATTTAGTTGAGTGATAGATCTTGAAGAAGAGAATAAGAATATGTAATAAAATGAAAAAGCACTTGTGTCAACTTAAGCCATTATTATTTATTGCCACAGATATAATCTTAGTATTGTAAATGTGACTAAAACATAATTGAGACTTACCATACCATGTTCTATTATTATAATACCCCTTAATGTGAATGGCGTCGTCGACGTCACATCACGACGACACTAAAATATGTCACTTGTCTACTCTTCGTCTATAACAATTGACTACTATTGACATGCTCCATTTATTTACAAAGCCTTGGAGATTAGTCAATGAGATAACATTATCTAGGCACACGGCAGTGCGCCAGGCCAAGTTCCGGCCAATGCACGAATAACTTTGTTCCCCGCGACTGCCAAATTATGAAATTTAAATCATAATTAGAATAAATTCATTTTACAATGAAAGGTTTCGGAGATATGGAGTTGCAAAAAGTGCATATTTTAAGACATACTCACTGATCACTGACCACTGACCACTGACACACTCATCAAATTGATGAAGCACTTCCGCTATTGCTAGAGAGCTAAAATTTGGTACACGAGTAGATCTAGGTGAGCAATGAACCAAAACAAAATCTGAAAACACGGAAATTTTAACCAGGAGGCGGGGCTTCGCCCATAAAAATTAAAATTTGTGCTAGTGAGCTGAAATTTGCTACAAGACTAGGTCTAGGTGAAAAATAAGCTAAAAAAATTTAAAACTTCTAAAATTTTGGCCAGGAGGGCGGGGATACGCCCATAAAGGCTAGAATTAAAAAAGCAAATCTAAGGCGCTTAATGGAAGATATTTTATTGAAATTTGGCATACATACTGTGCCCATACAATTTAAACGTCATTTTCGTGTACTACAGCTCAGCATATTTAAATATACTATTTATGTAATGGGTGTTTTTTATTGAGGTATAGAACTTTAAGTTGGCATCACTTTTTTAACTGGCGGCCGTTTTGTCAGCTGTCAAGTGATTAATATTAAGTTGGGTTTGCCATTTTATCATGAACAGGTTGACAAAAGAACAACGCTTGCAAATCGTGCAAATTTATTGCGAAAATAATGGTTCAGTTCGCGAAGTTTACCGCAAGCTCCGTCCATTTTATGGTCGACATAATCGTCCATCAGAGCAATTAATTCGGTTAACTATGGATCGTTTTCGCACTACGTTTACTCTATGTGATAATACGCATCCGCAGAGACGTCGAACAGTGCGCACCGAAGAAACAATTGTCTCTGTAGAGCAAAGTGTTGAAGAGGACCCGAATGAATCGATTCGCCACCGTGCACAGCAATTGGAGCTTTGTCCATCAACTTTATGGAAGATTTTGCGCAAAGATCTTGGCTTGCGACCTTACAAGATCCAGCTTGTGCAAGAATTAAAGCCGCGAGACCATGCAATGCGTCGTGATTTTGGTGTATGGGCCGAAAATGAGATTGATCTCGATGCTGATTTTCATCGCAAAATTTTGTTCAGTGATGAGGCTCATTTTTGGTTGAATGGCTACGTCAACAAGCAAAATTGCCGCATTTGGAGTGAAGAGAATCCACATGAGACCCTTGAGATGCCATTACATCCACAAAAACTGACTGTTTGGTGTGCTCTATGGGCTGGGGGAGTCATTGGGCCATACTTCTTCCGAAATAATGCTGGAGAGTCAGTTACCGTTAATGGAGACCGGTATAGAGCCATGATAACCGACTATTTTGTTCCCGAATTGGATGGCATGAATGTGGATGAGTTGTGGTTCCAACAAGACGGCGCTACATGCCACACAGCGCACGTCACAATCGATTTATTGAAGGAAACATTCGATGAGCGCATAATTTCGCGGAATGGACCTGTCAATTGGCCACCAAGATCGTGTGATTTGACACCATTGGATTATTTTCTTTAGGGATATGTAAAGTCGCTCGTCTACGCCAACAAACCAGAAACGTTAGGGGACTTGGAAGCCAACATTCGTGGCGTTATTGCCAACATACGGCCCCATATGCTCGAAAAAGTGGTTGAAAATTGGACCTGTAGAATTGGCTTTATTCGAGCCATCCGCGGCAGCCACATGCCCGAAATCATATTTAAACATTAATGGCATAAAATTATCCTTCCAATAAAGCTAAATTGATGGATATTAAAACGATTTTCTTGTGTTTTATTTCAATTCGAAGTTTTATACCTCTAAAAAAACCACATGTATTATTATCCGTTTGCAACGAAACTTGACAAAAATAATAAGCACCGGCCGAAAAAAATCTTGAGTTTGGAAAAGAGCGCATGGTTACACCCATAAATATTAAAAAGAAAAAGTTGCGCTAAGGAACTGAAATTTGATACACGATTAGGTGTAGGTGAGAAAACAACAAGAAAACCTGGAAACCCAGAAATTTTAGTCAGAAGGGCGGGGCTGCGCCCATAAAAATTAAAAATTAAAAATTGCGCTTATGAGCTGAATTTTGATACACAAGTAGGTCTAGGTGAGAAACCAACTAGAAAAATCTGAAAAACCAAAAAATTTTACCAGAATGTGCGGGGCCACACTACTATTGTTTGAACCTGAAAACTTACAACCTTATTTATAAAACTTATTAAGGCTTTTTAAGAAAAATTTATTATGAAAATTTGTCTTAAAACCCCTTTATAAAGCCTTAAAAAGTTTTATAAATAAGGCTGTTAATATACAGCTTTTAAGTTAAGCCATTTTAGTGAAACCTTGCATATACGTTACACGTATACAATACTTTAAAATATCATCTTAAAAGTGGGGCGTGATCACTCCCATAAAGTTTTAGACTTGTGTTTAATCTACTTCGGTCTAGCATATTTTAGAAGAAAATTAGCATTAATTATAAGCGCTGCTCAGAGCAATATTGTGAGTTTAAAATAGTGAGAAGGGTAATGCTCATAAAATTATAAGGTATAGTTCACACTTGAGAGCTGAAATTGTATACACAAGCAAGTGTAGATGAGTTAGCCAATGGGAAAATCTTCAAACCAAGAAGTTCTATCCGCTAAAACTCCAATTCGCACTAGAGCGCTGAAATTTAGTACACATTATCCTAGATGAGAGGTTACTAAGAAAAATCTAAGAAACCAGAAGTTTCAATCAGGGATTGGGAACAAGCACTGTAAACTCAAAATTAAGTTAAATTTTATGTGTTTATATTGTTGTTTGACCAATGTGTTGTTTAAGTATTCGTGGGGATTTCCCTAGGCTAATCTTTGGTCCAGTTTTTGTTTTAGATTTTTATTAAAACAATTTTCTTTCTAAAGTATAGTTGTTTTTTACATCTTTATTTGCTCGACGTTTCGTTGGCTTTTTTCCAACTTCTTCAGGAGCTTTCTTTATTTAAATCTGACAAATAAATTGTACATTAATATTTTATTACAATATGTATATATATATATATATATGTGTGTGTGTGTGTATGTGAAACTTACAAGGCTTATGATCTTTTACATATTAGTTTGAAACTTATATGCAAATAAGACTGGACATCACGGATATAATATAAAAATTGTCATTTAATAAAATTAAAACTGGACATGACAACATTTGAAAAATAATTGATATAATTAAATTGTATAAATAAAAATATAATCACGGCACAAACACAAATTATCGCAGTTCGGTTTTCTATCACAGATTAATCAGATGTATTGCAATTGAATATTGTAATTTAATGTTGTCTTTGTCTTCTTTGTTGTTCATCGTTTTATTGATTCGTTCCTGTATTCTTAAACTTTCCAGAGTGTATCTAAAAATTATATCTATATCTTATCTAAAAATTATATGACACCCTTACGATTACAAATGTATATAACGCATAGCATATGTCAGTGAAAGGTGTTGTTCGAAACAAGAACTTGGTCAAAATTTATATCTCACTGCTTTTGATGGCAGAAATTTTTGATAGGAACTTGGCCTTTTTTCACATTGATATTTTTGTGAGGATATTGTTATTTACATTATATTATTTTTACATTATACTAAAAATTTTGTTGTAGTTATAAATTTTTAACAAAACTATGTTGTTAAAATCTAACCGTATCACACTTCTTTATGAATGTAATAACGTAATTATTAAATTCAAACATAACTGTGTTTACCGTAGCGAAATAAATTTTTTAAATAACAATAACTAGTTTTCAACGACCACACATTTGTTTCAGAGAACATAATATTGTTTTCTTAACCATGCTACAACCAAATCTTTTCCCTGCGTGTGGGAGATTGATTAGTTGGATAGGTATATTCATCAATTTTGATCAGTCAAATTTGACAAATATATATGATATTATTAACTCGTAAAAAGCAGTAGAGGGTGCAGTTTGAATATATGTTTTATATGTATTTGACGGGATTCATTAGTTAGAGAAAGGTGCACAACACGACACTTACACAAATCACATTTTTCATTTTGTCCTTAATAATATTTTAGAACTTTGTTATTCGCAATGATGAATATATTTTGCATGACTACTGATAAATTATCGGTAAATTGATTGACACTGTTTTTGTAGGGACTTTTTTTTATTGTTTATCATCTTAGGGGAGATTTTTAAATACGTTATTCATACTAGTAAAAATATGTTTTTTGTTTTTTCTTCATGCGAAATTTATTTTGAGAACCTCTTTTTGTAAAAAAAATTTCTTGCAAATACGACAGTAAATAGTTTATAACTCTAGAAATGGAATATAATTTTAATTTGAACATCTTGCAATTTCTGTACCTTAACTTATAGTACTAAATCAGGAAATTATGAAATTAAAATCATCTGTTTATATGACACTTGGATTTTCATTGTTCTATCAAGGATTAATATTATATGCTTGCCTAAAAGAAGAAACAAGTAAAGTAAATCCTCAATTGATACGAGCATTTATGGGTGCCATAAATATGATTTACCTGAACTTATAATACTTACAGTCAGTTTCAAATTTTAAAAATTGGTTTTAGTTTAATCGTAACATCACTTGGTAGCCGCTACATCCTTATACAAGTTCAAGTTCTACATGTTGAACATTTCCAAAAGGTTTGTTTTATTCAATTTAGTTGCGAGGATAATATAGAATTAACGTTCTACGGCATACAAACCATTATACAGACATCCATAAATACATATTTATAATAAAATGAGTTTCTAAATTTGTTGAAGCAATAAAGTAAATCGCTTGATATGGACATTCCAAGGACAAATATAATCTGTCCCCTTCAAACACGTGTATTTAAGAATTCATAAGGGATTATAAAGTCTAAACAAGATTTTGTTCAATATATACTTTAATCTTAAAGGAGTACTGCAATGCCATCTTGTAAAATCGCAATCGCGATCAATCGCACCTTTTCTGTTAAATAATAAATTTCTTAAATGTAAAGCTTATATTTTATTTTTCATTTAGCCTTATAAATGCTTTTAGTGTTATCCAATGGATTTCTAATTGTATAAAGGTGTACAAAATAGAATCATATCGAATATAAATTATTTGCTGGAGTTTCTTAAAGTTTCTAGGTCTACTACGCTTATTTTGTGATTTTCAAATATATTATTATTTGTGAATTCTCAAACAGTTTTTGAGAAAGTATTTGCATAAGATAAGAAAGAGGTTTGTGACTATGCAAAATATGTGGTTAAAGTCTACTGATGACTTGGATAAGCATCAATGAAATATATAGAAAAGTGTATTGTATTCTGCCCATTTTATTTCAAAAACGTAATATCTCAAAAATTTCTTTACATTTGATACAAAAATAAATTTTTATTAGGGTTGTAGATACGTAGGCTTCTCCGTATAAAAAACGTTATGAAAAATGCTGTTCTTATATGAACTTGTTCATTCATTATGATATAAATTCATTAATTGTAGATACAAAATTGAATAAAAAATAAATTAAGAAAATAGAAATATTCTTCGTCCTAGAAAAACTTTCCTATCAAAAGATTGACTTTGACAATTTGTATTGTTTTTGATACTCATACGTTCTGATTTACGAACATCGTTTTACATGCTTTAAAATTTTCTCCAAATATAAATATAATTTAATTGAAAAATTCAACTAAAACACGAACTTAAGACAAAATAACTAAATTTCTTTGGCTAAACCCATACACTGAACCAAAACAGCATTTTTAAAACAAGAATTTTGCGTTTTCGTTTTAAAAATGCAGCATTTTTAAAAATAATTGTTAAATTAAAAATTCTTATTTTTATAACGAAGCAATTTTAACACAAAAATAAGCGCTTTCATTTTAAAAATTTCAAAAACAATAATGTTTTCTTATTAAAATAAAAATTTTAATTTTTGAAATCATAATGAAAAAGAAAATGTATTTTTAAAAAATTTAAAAACAAAAATATTTTATTATTATATCAAGAATTTAAATTTTTTAAAATGAAGGAAATTATATTTTTCACCGAGTAATATTTTATATTTGTGTCGTGTTAAAAAAAGAGAATTAATTTATTGTTATGACCAAGTGTATATTAATGTCCATTACCCTGTATGATCATGGAGCACAAAAAAATCGTCATAACCCAAATGAAAATTCGTTCCATTAGCGGTTTGGACTATAGTTGAAGATCGAAAATTGTTCATAAAAAGGGCATTTTGATTTCAATAAAAATTAATATTTTTAATTGTAAAACGAAAGTTCTATATTATTATTTTAAAACGTTTCATTCTTAATATAGAAACTCTCCATTATTATTTAGGACGTTTCATTCTTAATTCAAAAACGCTTCATTAAGATTTAAGACTTTTCATTCTTAACTTAATAATTCTTCATTATTAATTCAAACGCTTCATTTTTGATATAAAAATAATAAGTTTTAAAATAAAAAATGCTTCATTATTAATTACTCCAAAAATATTTCATTCTTAACTCAAAAACATAATCCTTTAATTTGAGTATGTTCAACTTTATATCAAGGTTGCTGTTTTTTTCAAACAAAAACTATTCTTTTTTGATTTCAAAATATTTTTCACTTTTAAAACAAGAGTAAAAATTTTTAAAATAGCAGAAAAAAACTAGGTTCTATTTCATAAAGGTTAAGTTCTTAAAATCAAATTGTTTTTTCTTGATTTTAAAACTTTTTTTTTTTTTTTGGTGTAAAGTTCGACTAAAACTCATGGCGCAATTTACTTTGGTTTTAGAAAATATTATAATTGTATATTTTCTTGATCAATCGCATATTTTTTAATCGTAATCGCGATTATGAAAATCTGCGGTTATATGCAAACCCTAGTGTTCTCATTTAATTTAATTTGCGACATCTCTGCACATAAAATGTCAAAATAAGCGAAAAACACAAAGAAAAATTAGAAAAAATATGATTTTTTTTTTTTACTACAACCGACAGCAAATGTCGTTAAAATATGGTACTGGGTAGCAAAATCGATAAGTGTTCGTTATATTTGTTTATTATAGCAATATGATCATTCTAATAAAAGTTACTGAATTCAGCTACAGATGTCAATTGCATATTCAATTGCTTTTTAGTTTAGCATTAATTTTGATTGACCGTGGCGAAACTATTTTATTTTATTTTTGAATAAGTCTATATGACTTTATAAACAATGCAGTGTGGTGCAGTTATGTAATTATATTTCAATTAATTGAGAAGTAAGAATTTATTTCATTGAGCCGACGAAAATTGGTACATACGTGTGATCCTAGCTTAAGGAAGCACAGCACAGCCCAGCACAGCACAGCACAGCACAGCACAGTACTTTGTCAACATATATAGATATGTATATTTATACATATGTACATTAATTAGTGTGTCCAAAAAAAAATTTTTTTCTTTAGCCCCAGTATTTTTTGAAAGCTTATAGGGTACTGTACCCTGTACCTTATTTTTGTGATTTTTTTCAGATTTTTCGGAAGAGGTTTAGCGGTCGCTAAAACCAATTTTAATCCGAAAATCGGGTTTTCTCGAATTTTTTTAATTTCGTTCATTACGCGAACCACTAGCACGAACTTATTTGTTACTAAGTAAATTTTTTTTAAAGCAAACTGTTCAAACTTAACTTCTCTGTGCAGATACCTATGCTGGGGTAGCTATGTATAAAAATCGAAAAAAAAACGTTTTTTTTTTTGTACACATATGTGTAGTTTCCACAATGCAAGCAAGCGGATTGTCTAGAAAAAATATATGAAAAGCACTCAAATTTTTGAGTGATTCCCATAAAAATTTTGTAGACAATTCACTTGCTTGCATTATGGAAACTACACATTATTTGCAACACAGATATAACTCTATATATGATATGATAACGATTTTTCTGCTTTACTAACTCTAAAAGTTAAATTTATGAATCACGTCAATGTTGTTGTGAAGGATTGATATGTTGTATAGCTTCAATTTTTGATGGAAAATAATGTAATTCGATTCCATTCCTGGTATTAATATCACTTTTCTTACTACTCAACAACTTGAATGCTTCTGGGATATTCATTATCGGCAATTTTTATACCCTTTACCAAAAATTGGTAAAAGGGTATATATAGGTTTGTCATTCCGTTTGTAATTTCCACAATATTAATAAGCGAGCCATAAAATATATGTATACTATATTCTGGATCCTTATGCATAGGGAAGACGAATAAGAGATGTCCGTCTGTCAGTCTGTCTGTACGTGAAGTCGGTTTTCCGAAGCTCCCAGAAACTAGAGCTAGAGACTTCGGGTCTTCGAGCGGACGATTTCAGAGCTGGAAAACTCAAATTTTACATAGCCATACTAAAGTAACTACCTTAAACTAATTTTGATTATTTTTTTTTTATTAAATGAACTTATTTTATATTTCAGTTTAAATAAAATTCGTATTTCTAATAAATAAATTAAAAAAAATTAAAAAGACATTTCCAGTATTGGAAAATTTTAATTTTTTTTTAATACAAAATTATACAAAATTAACATACTAAAACAACGTTTTCTTTTTCTCTATAAATTAAACATATCTTATACTCTTAAAAGAAAGAGATTAGTGTAAGAAATCAGAAAAATCTAAAAGGATGATTCCAGGGTTGGAAAACTTAAATTTTTTTTAATATAAAAAATTAACTACCGAAAACTAATTTTTATTTTTTTTTTTATTAAATTAACGTATTTTATACTTCAGTACAAATTAAATTGATATTTAAAAATAAAAAAAAGTTAAAAAAATTAAAAAGACGTTTCCTGGGTTGGAACACTTTAACTTTTTTTATACACAAGTAATTAACTAAAACAAATTTTTTCTTTTTCTCTATAAATTAAACATATCTTATACTCTTAGAAGAAAGAGATTGCTGTAAGAAATCAGAAAAATCAAAAAGGATGATTTCAGGATTGGAAAACTTACACTTTTTGTGATATAAAAAATTAACTACCAAAAACTAATTTTTATTTTTTTATTATATAAACTTATTTTATGCTTCAGTACAAATTAAATTGATATTTCAAATTACAAAAAAAAAAACAGTTAAAAAAAATTAAAAAGACGTTTCCAGGGTTTGAAAATTTAAAATTTTTTTATACAAAATTATACAAAATTAACTTACTAAAACAAATTTTTCCTTTTTTATATAAATCAAATATATCTTATATTCTTAAAAAAAGACATTAGTGTAAGAAATCAGAAAAATCAAAATGGATGATTCCAGGCTTGGGAAACTTACACTTTTTGTGGTATTTCATATACTATATAACTAGGTCTAATTATTTTTTTTCTTTTTCTTTATGAATTATATATATATTACGTTTTGGAAAGAAAAGTTTGGTGTAGAAAATTATAAAAATTTTAACTTTTTTTCTGCATATTAAAGTTACTAAATAAAACAATTTTTTACATTTGATTTTTTGATATTGTATGACGTGACGTGGTTTTTGACAACTGGAATAAGTGTTAATGTAAAATATTTCTTAATTACAAACCCCCATATTCATAAAAAAATAAAATGACTTGAAATCCGTTTTGTAAGAAAAATTTTAAATAAAATACATTTCAAATTCATTTAAAATTTTATGAATATGGGAGAGAGTAAATAAAATAAAAAAAATAAAATATTCAACTTACTGCTAATATCGAAAAAAAATATTTAATCTTAAAATATCGAGAGGTCACTTAATAAAAATTGCACTAGAGCAACAAATTATAAACTTTTTTTTCACAAAAATATGCACATGTATGGATGTGCTTATGAATGTATCTCTATACTTTATATACGCACTTTGGTGGAGGGTATATAAGATGCAGCACAGCCGAATATAGCACTCGTAATTTTTCAGACTATTTCTGACACACCAGTCCAAGACCGAAGTCCCTAGCTTTTCTGGGAGCTTCGGAAATCGATTTCACTTACAGACAGACGGACATCGCTTATTCGTCTTCCCTATGCATACGGATTCTGAATATAATATATACTTTATGGCTCGCTTATTAAAATTTTGGAAATTACAAACGGAATGACAAACCTATATACATATACCCTTTTACCATTTTTTGGTAGAGGGTATAAAAATATGTGCTCAAAAACAAGACTTGCATCGTAAGGACGCCGATGAAAGTTCAAAGAAGAAAAAGTGATAAGCTGAGCAATAAGACTTGCGTAGTATGAACTGGGACTTATCATTCTGTCATCTGATTTTTACTTATTTTCTCTTTCTCTTACAAATATTCTGTTCCATGTATATACATACATATGTACAACACACATATCGCTCATTTACTCAAAGAATGTCAGAATTCAAAAAATTAGTTTGCCCGAAAACGAGTTTAAAGTTTTCAATTTACACACAACTTTATAATTTAATAAAAAATGAAATTGAATTTTTCTCTCAATAACTGACTAAACAAGATATTTTTTTATGAAATTTTTACACAATATGACGAACAGTATGATATCTACTTAAGCATAACTAACTCAAAAATATGAAATTTTTTGAGTTATGGCGTTCTTTGAGTAAATGAGCGATATATATTAATTTCGTAAAGAATATTTTCCGTTAAACATGATCTTTAGATATCAAGAGGTCTAAAAGTAAATTTATAGGAAACTATATTATAAGGTATTGTATCAAGCTTCATTTCGGTTCTTATTTAGATCTCAATTCTTTTATTGGGCAAAGTTTTTAAATACCAACACGTTAATGTTTTTGAACGAAATTTTTAATGATACTTCTCATGCTAACTAATTTATTTTTGCCAAATTATCAAATAAATTATATATCCGTAATGTTAATTAATTTTTTACACTAAACGATCCTCTATTCAACATGCAGAAAATGATGTCGTCCTACATTTATTTTCTAAGAAAGGGAAATTGTTATTGAAAGTTTATTTAAATCCAAACATTTGTTCCTTAAAGAGTTGCAGTATTAGTAGAATTAAATATAAGGAATAACATTCAACTTAAAATATTTTTTTTGTTATTTATTATTTTAAAGTTTATTTTATCGCAGTGACTTATTTTCTTAAAATACTCAGATCGAAAAAGGAAACATATTTCACTTTAAAATTATATAATGTTCTTAATTTCAGCAATTGAGAGACATGGATATATATGAAAGCGTGTTTCTGTGTGTATGGGGATGTGTGAGAATTGAGAATAATTAGACAGCCAGTCAACATTTTGTGAAATTAATGATCATATTCGAGTCTAATTCGACTTCTCCGCGTGATTAAAATAAGCACTTGTGCGCTCGTTTTCGAGTCGAAAATGACTGTTCATTCGGGAGAAAATTGTACTCTAGCCGCGAGTCTTCTAAAAGAGTATTTTATGACTCACGTTTCTGATCAATTTCGATTCATTTTCGAGACAGTTTGTGGTATTAGGAGCATTTACAATCAGTTTTTTTGTTTTAAATTTTTATATACATAGATTCACTCCCACTTTATATATTATGATTTTACTACACGAGCTTGCTGGTTGTTTTTGTTTTTTAAACGAATAAGTTTTTGCGTATTTCTGGAAATCATTTTCGAGTCTTATTTTAAGCGCATAACTGATTAATCAGTTTTTGATCATCCTAAGCAATTGAAAAATACTCAGTTTGGTGAAACAATCTTCCACATGCTGACTGTGCAGACAAACATTTATTGATTGGCAACAAGTTTAATGATTTAGAACTCAACGAAAAAAATATGTCCGCAATTATAATGATATTGAGCTACTCTTGGCTTCAGTTCATAATGAAGAATTATTTTCATTTAAGAGATTATATGGAACACAAACACAAAACACACAACATTTAGCTTTTTGGCCAGAAAAAACTTATCTTTTAGAGAATCAGGAGCTCAAATAGTCTGAGCATGTACGTCAATTGAAAGGCAATGCAGGATATATTTACAATAAGACCAGCATATTACTTGGGCTCGTTTTTAGTAACTCGCTAAAGCTTAAGAAAAATTCGATCGCTGAAAGACTGAACAAATACAAAATTAAACATTTTTGGCGATGACGTTAATAATGCATTTACATTATCTCAAAATCTAGTACTTACGGGATTTCGAGCTAATCTTACTGCTTTTTACTTGATTTCCCATACAAAACAAAATCTAGTTTATGAGTAGATTTGAAGGCAATCTACTCAAAATCTAATATTTTCTTTTATTTTTACTACCCTGTCTCAATGTATAAAAAAATGATTGAATTAGCTACATATATACTACTTTAAAAGGTGTGTGAATTGGCTACATTGCAATTGTTTGGTTGTAGTTTTGGAAATTTTTCGGTTAATGGGTTTTGTTTTAGTTCAAAAAAGGCATGATAAATGTAAAAAAAACATGGTGTAAACGGCATAGATTTTTGTAAAGATTTTAATTAAAATATGCTAGATTTTGTACAAGTGCAAATGCCCTTTAAACAGTAAAATTTCAGTTGATTCTAAGCCGAAAGTCGATATACCGATATAACTACCATACCGTCTGAAGTTGTTTCAAATACTTTCGCAGCTTTAGAAATTTTTTCAGTTTTCAGTTTTTTCACAATTGGTTTTGATGTCGCTGATATACTTAGTCTACTTGAGTGTTTGATTTTACGTTTCGGAGTTCGTGGTTGTAAATCAAAGACTACATCCATTGGCTTGATATCAAGTATTTTTAACTCTTCACTAGTAAGAAATTTCTGCAGCTTTGCCCTATATTTTTCAGTATTATTTTTCGAATCAACATTACAATTTTCTGTCACTGCATTTTCACCCTTCATTCGTTTTTTCAATTCTCTAAGAATTTTTTCCAAGTAGTAAAATTTTTTATTTTCTCGATTTTCAGCTCGAGTAATTTTCACATCTAATGCTTGCAATGCTTCTTCTTCTTCTGTTTCTGCTTTTTCTATTTGTTCATGTTCTTCTTCTTCCTCTATATTAGGTAATGTTTCATCGATATTTGGCGATGTAGGTTCCATTAGAATACGCTCTAATAAAAACTTTTCGCATCCCAATTCTTCCAACGTAAAATCTTTGTTTTCCATAGATGCAACAAATTTGTCTAAACCTCCTTCAATATTTTGATTTAAATATTTTCTAAGAAATATTTGCTTTTCTTCACGAGATAGTGTGGAGTTTGTCGTATCTTCAATAGTCTTCTCCAATTGTTCGTCTTGTGAGAGAAGTTTCCTTTCCAATTTTGGCATTTCAATAACTTCTTCCTTGTTATTATCTTCGAAGGGTTCAATAACTTCTTCCTTGTTATCTTCGAAGGGATCTAATGCTGCAGGAGCATTTTTCAGATACTCCATAATACGCCGTTTGCGCAAATGCTAAAATAAAGATAAAATAATTAAATTAATTCATTCATTTGCAACATCTAAATTTTGTGTTCTTATACTTACCACATATTGTCGTTGAACGTTTTCGGTCATTTTATCACTACTAAAAATTGATTGCTTACTTACTTAATGGTTGTTTAGTAAATGAGCTCTGCTTGTAACATGTTCTTTAATTTCATACTCGACAAATTCAAATTTAATATATTTAATTCTCAGTTTTAATCAGGTAATTAAGTCGCGGTTCACACATGCCATTTGAGCATCTTTTTAGTTTATTGGTGAGAGAGACAAATGTAAAATAACGCCTCATTATTATATCCTCCTCTCTCTTTCATAAGCTCAACTAAAATTGCGCGTGTGAACGCAGTATAAGTCGTGCTTTAGGTGCAGCAGTTTTTCTTTGAGCAAGTCTCAGTTTATGTGAGAAGGACGAAAGTATAAAAGACAGGTACATACTTGATTGTATCAAAAAGTAACTTCAATTCGCTGCATTATAAAAATAGGAAAATGAAACAGGCAGACTGCCTGTGTTTAAAAAAACGGGCAGTTTTAAAAGAGAATTCAAGAATCTCTCTTCAGGACAAATACATATGTATCTAAAACATTACTAAGCACACCTTTCTCACTTTTATTTTCTCACAAGTAGGTAACGTGACTATTTAATGCTCAATTATTTTTGGAATGCACTTATATTAAAACAGCTTAATCAAAGTAATAGAGAGTCATTGCTGCAGGATCTATATGGTACATATACATATAACATTTTAGAGAGTTTAAAT
This sequence comes from Tachina grossa, assembly GCA_949987645.1. Taxonomy (NCBI): domain Eukaryota; kingdom Metazoa; phylum Arthropoda; class Insecta; order Diptera; family Tachinidae; genus Tachina; species Tachina grossa. The sequence goes on along the minus strand of OX465275.1, from coordinate 64,994,223 downwards.
TTGAAAGCAATAAATAAATGATTACCTGTAAATGTGGTTGGTGAGTTGGTTGTTGTATTTGTATAAATTATAGGACTTTACTTTATAAATACTTTACTTTTATAAATACTGAGCAGGATACTCAATACTAATGTTGTCCTAAAGTTTAGGACCTAAACCTTAATATGCATTTATACATGCGTGTCCAAGAAATATAGACTACAAAATTACGCCAATGCAAAAACTTAGTAGACGTGTGACGTCACGCACACTGCATTTCTATTGGCTGATAAGTTAAGCTACAAGCACACAAACAACTCTTTAAAGTTATTTTGACTGCATGATTGCCAACCACTAAGCAAGTAATGTGATCCCGTAATGGTTTTGCTAAGTTCGGAGAAAAAATGTGGACATATGTATAATAATCCCACTTTTTTTTTACTTTTGCAGGTACGAGTGCTCACAAAACAATATTGTTTTTGTTGTATGTAAATAGCTACCCTTTTTGAATATTCCTGGTAATAGATAATTGATTTTTAACGGATAGGCAAATTATTTCCTGTGAACTTTTAAGCAGTTCAGTTTTTAATGAATTTTTCTCTATAATAATGCGTGTGTGTTGCTAGCAGGTAACCAAAAGTATTTGTAACAACTGTTTTTCCATGAAAAATGTTAAACTATTATTTTAATAATTAACTGATCGCTGATACGTTTATAAATATGTAGATGTTATGTTTGTATGTATATTAGACCGTCTCACTCTCCATTTTTTTTCGAAATTCCTTCATGGACATCGATTTTCTGAATTTGCTATAAAAACCAAGAATTTTGGTGTAGAACACTTTAATATTGGTGAACGGGAGGGAAGTGGTCTCTCAAATCGTTTTTTTGTTTTTTGAGGAAAAATGCCATTAAATTTAAAAATCTCGCTTTAGTAATATGCCTCTATCTCAAGCAGTTCTTAACGGATTTGAACCTGATTACATGCATTAGAAAGCCTATTAAATTTCCTAAATGTTTCTTAAAACAATATTGCCATTTTATCGAATGTTTTTTATTCATAGCATTACAAATTTAGATTTTCAAATGCTCACTTATTATTTTTTTTTTTAATTTTTCTTACCTTTTTTTATATAAAAATTGAATGAGGCAAAATTTTGATATTTTTTAAATGCAGTATGGTAGAAAATTTTATTATATGCAATGCTGGTACATTGGGTATTTCTTAATACAACAAACATTTTTAACGGCCTGTCCCACGATGTCACCAGAAATCGTTCGATCGACAACTTGTATTGCAAACAACAATAACATTAGAAAATTTGTTGTGTATGTATGTATATACATTAAAGCCACTCACAAAAGTTCTTGTTACCTTCTCAGATTAAAGTTCGAAATTTTTAATAAGGCTTCCCAGTGCTGCCAGTTTAGGGAATTTGTCCCCAAATTGGGGATTTTTGATGTGTAAACATCTATACGCTAGGGGGTAAAAATCTTTTGACTTTGATTTCTTTGCTGAGATTTCTTTGCATTGTCAAATCGGTATGAGCTATGTTAGTATATTAGTGTTTGAAAGAAGCAATACCAAGCAGAGAAACAAGTCGACCGGCTCGAAGCCGACGGTGCGCCACCGCCGGTTGTTTTTCTGTATATTTCCGTACACCAAAGGTGAAAATGAACCGTAAGAGCTACGGACTTGAAATTTGGACACAATGTGTAGACATTTGGCTACTACAACCAGGGTGACCGATGACATTTTTCAAAAAGTGGCACCATATAGGGGATTTGTCAAAAAAAGGGGGCAAAATTTAAAAAAAACGAGAAAACTGCACTAAACTTTTTATTTTTAATGTATTTTCATATAACTAACCCTAAATAAAGGGGGTCAAAAAGTGGCAAGGCAGTCGAAAAAGGGGAAACGCAGTCGAAAAAGTGGCAAATTGCCACTTTAGTCGGTCAAACGGTCACGCTGACTACAACAACAAATACATGAGAGTTAAAAACTAAAGAGAAACAAAAACAAAAACGAGAAACAAAAATGTTAAAATCCCATGTAATATAGATACAATTGTATGTACAGTCAAATCCCGATAATTCGTAATAGCAAGGGACCGGCCATTTCTTACGATTTAACGGGGTTTTTTAATTTATTTACTAAAACATAAAAAACAATTGTTAAAAATAAAATACAAAATAAAAATTTGTTGGTTTTGTAACACCGACAGAGTTTTATGCGTGCGCTATGACATTTTTCTTTATTACTCATTAGCAAACTGATCTTAAGAAAATAAACACACAGGCAAAAATCCACGCAAAAAAAAAACTGTGGAAAAGAAAACATCATTCTTTCCATGTTTTTGCTGTTTTTTTTATTACGAATTATAAGTGGTAGTTAGTAAGAAATCACGATTTATAAGAGGTAAGGAAGATTTTATTTGAAAAAAAAAATGCGAATTAGAAAGGGGACCAAAATGTATGGAAATTTTACGAATTAACGAGATTTTTCAAGGGACCGATAGTTTATTACGAATTATCGGGAATTACGATTTATCGGGGTACGAATTATCGGGATTTGACTGTACATATATACACTTTAAATTTTAAAAGTTAGTGTATTTTTATACAGATTACAACAATTAACACTAAATTTAAAAAATTTAAATCAATGGGTGTTCCATCAGTTAATGCAATTTTGACTTTGTAATTTTGACAACTTGCTGTATCTTGGAAACCGTAAGAGCAAAATCTTGAAATTTTCAAAAACGGTAAAACTAAAAAATCAAAAAATATAAAATCGCCAAAAACAAAAAAAAAATCGCCAAAACGAAAAAAAGCACCAAATTAAAAAAAAATCTCTAGGACTAAAACAAATCGCGAAAAACCGGAAAAATCGCCAAAATGAAAAAAATCCTTAAACAAAAAAATCGCCAAAATGAAAAAAATTGCGAAAATTAAAAAAACCCAAAAAGAGAAAAAAAACGTCAAAACGAGAAAAAAGCGATAAAACTGAAAAAAATCGTTTAAACTGAAAAAACTTAAAAAAAGAAGAAAGCTAAATCAAAAAAAAAAAAAATGATCAAAACCGAATGTGCGCGAGTCAAAGTCGCACTTTACTGAATTTATTTTAATTGCAATGCGTACACAACAACAAGAACGGCAACAACTAAACGATGAACAACAGGAATTAAAAATTAAAAAGTAAAAGTAAAGGCATTTACCATAGATGAACACTGCAGTACCACTAAAGTTTCAGTAAACAATTTTTATAAATACAATTTTTATAAATTGCCTAAATGATTTGTTATATGATGAGGTGCATTGAATTTTCAGTAATCAGTAATGCCCGTATTCATAATGAAATTCTACCAAGTGGCTAAATGTTTTTCATACAAAAGTTTCAAAATTTGAATGAAAAAACTTTGCCACTTGCTACAATGTTATTATGATTACGGCCCTACGATTTTACTGGTAATGCAAATTAAATTTCATTAGCAGTAAAAATTTACTGAATTTCTTTTTAGTAATGAGTAAATTTACTGCTTACTGTAATTTTGAATGCAGTACATATACATATACTGCAGTGTGCCCATTTACTAACCAAATAAGTTTGATAAAACAAACAAAAACCAACAAATTCATATGTATTTACAATATTGATCCTTTTAATTAATTAATTTAAAGAAAGATACTAAAAGCATAAGTACTTCCAACTTAAAAAAAATTTTTCATTACTAAATGTTTACACATCTCCTCTGTGATCGGACTCACATTGCTTTTTTTTCAAGATGATAACCAAAATTAAAGGGATTGTTTGGGATTTTTTATAACTGATGGTAACAAGAATGATCTTTGGGCTAAGAAATGTGTGTCTGGCAAGTCTAAAAATGTATGTTTCTATTCGTATTGAATGAATTCTATAGGTAATAGAGAAGAAGTATCAAGGCAGATTAACCAATATAATGAACACTACCAAAACAAGAATACGTAACACAATGAAATATGACTTGTTGGAAGCACTTCTTAGAATAAACACACTTTAAAAATAATGCCATTTGTTGTGACAAATTAATCCTTCTGCTGAAATGCTAAAGCTTTTTAATACAAGTACTATGTACAACAAAATTTCTGAGGCTGATAAATCGGAAGATTTCGATTCTGAAATATTAGAAAATGTAAACATTGGTTAAAAATATGTTTATACTTGTGTATATTAAATTATGTGTTATTTTTTCTTTGCAAGTTTTATAAGTACAAATTAAATTAATATTAATGTAAATATAGCTATCGATATAAATGTTATTTTTTTTTAATAAAATTAAAAATTTTTATTTCTTTCACAAAACAAAATATATTAATAAAAAAACTCAATTTAGGGATTTTCGTGGATGACAAATCCAAAATTGGGGATAAGCTCTAGAAAAAAATAACTGACAACACTGAGGTTTCCCAAACTATTTGAATGGTCTTGAGATGATCGTTCGTGGACCGTGTCTTAAAAGGTTTATTTTTGTAGTGTTTTTTGTTCATATTTTCGTATTTTCTCCTAATAAAATTCAAAATTAAGCGCTTTGTTAAAATTAATAAAACAAGTTGAATTTCAACAATTAAGAGACACTTTCAATAACAAATAAGAAAAATTTTTGTAAAGAAAATAAAATAATAGAATAGAATTTGATTGTTGCGATTTGTTTGTTTAAATTTCTTAGTTTCCTGTACTCATACTTTAAGCCTGTCATTCGATTTTTCCCAGCCTTTATGGCAACTCTTTCAATAGACGTGTGACGTCACGTCTTGCGGTAAAATCTTCGCATGGCGTAATCTTGTAGTTTATCATTCTTGTGTGTATCTATTTCTCTTTCTTGTCGACATAATTTTATTATAAGATAAAATGAAAAATTAACAATTTAAGTCCTTCTTAAATGAGGCCATTTATCCATGAAGGGTGCCAGGCCCGTAAAACATTAATGATGTAAAATAATCTTATCTCATCTTATCTGGTAAAGCAAATGATTAGAAGCCTTAGGGCGGAAACGATCTCACCCTTTTTTCAAACGTTAAAAGAGCAAGAACCTCACCTTTCTTGGTATGAAGGTAGTGGTTGTGATGTAATGTGCCCAGTGGGCCACTTTTGGTAAGCAGAACTGGCACGGTGTTATGAACCAAACGTAATGTTATGGTACCCAAATTAACAACTCATGCAAATACCATGAAAGACCCTTTTTATACATGTAAAGTTTACTTTACAAGTGTCTTAATTCAGCTAAGAAATACTTTCTATTTCTGTCTTTCTCCTAGCTGAACTAAGGAGATAGTTAAAGGTAATAGTGTCTTCACACTGACATTGTTTTAATAAATGTTAGTTTTTACCTTAAAACCAATTGTTAAAATCAGGCTTTACCAAATAAAACAGTTTTGTTAAAATCAACTTAAAACTTTTTCTGAATTGGTTTTTTAAACTCTTTCTTATGAAACGCAGCTTTGATATCGCTGCACAAGATTCAATGCTTCCAAGTCAAAATAACCGGAAGCATATAATAGTTTGTATGCTAGGTAATAAGAATGGATGCCGATTGAAACATTTTAAAGTTAAAAATGCATTCAGCAGCAAGAATAAAAAAAATTGATTAAAGAACTTTTTGGAGGGGAAAAAAGGAAAATATTTTCAGTTAAGAACAAAGATAAAACACGTTTGTTCCTTAAAAATTATCACATGCAATTTGGCTTCCTAAGAAAACGAACCTTGGCCAAAGAACGAAGCCGACGAAAAAAGTCGGCAGCGGTGGCTGAGCCCAGAATGAAGCGGCGGCAGCTAAAAATCGACTTCAATCGGCTTGTTATATTGTATCAGATATGTCCGATGAATTTTTATTTGAAATATTAGAAAAAGGGCTTATTAGTTACATTCTTTTAAGATATGCTGCCGAATTATATTCACCGTAACTTATTTTTACACATTTTATATGTTTGACACATCTTAAGCCTATAGTACACGGCATGTAAAAAACCACATCCGCATGTGATTCTGACGTAATTTTTACGTCATCACAAAGCTACATTTGCTACATGCCGTGTACTAGCAACATATGTATGTACATGCAAATATTCACATGCTTGCAGATTTGCTGCCTAAGAAAATGTGTTCAATTCGGTTAGAAATGTCACATTTGTATTTTGGAACAAAATTTTGTATCAAAATTTTACGGCATGTAGCCGCTACTAGTAATTTAAAAAAATGCAACTAACATGCTGAAAATGTCCGTGACGTCATCGCCACATATGCATGTGGCTTTTTACATGCCGTCTACTATAGGCTTTAGAATGACGCGTGTAATATATATCGGAATGGTCTAGAAGTGTTATGAAACACTGATACCAGCTTCGTCCATTAAGCACTATTTTGTTGGATTTTTAAATTTTAAAGTTGTATATCATATCCGACCAAAGTGGCCCCAGAATACGAAACTTCAATCAGCTTCCTATAGAAATGATTACACATACACGAATACATTTCTCTCGTTAGCTAGCACTGCTGTATAGTGGAATTTTATGAAGTCAAAAATATTCGGCTCAATTTTTAGCCGAAAGCAGCCGCCAGAGCCGGCGGCGGCTGAGATACCTGCAAATAAATCGATCGCTGAAAACCTTTCGGCTTCGTTCTCTGACCTTGGCATAATCAAAATCTAGCATAGAAAATCGTATTTTTTATAGAGTTGTAATTTTGTTGTAGAACTGTTGGTACTTTATTGAGGTAGCTGTCTTTGTTATATTTATGACATGTACGTCTAATTGAACCTTGATTGAATTTTGTTTAAACGACATGTGACAAGATAAATTTATAACACGTATACTCTTCCAAATGTTACCCCGAAAAATGCGTTCTTGTGATATCAAAACATTTACTGAAAAATGTGTGTTGACATCTGATTGAGATTTTAAAATTATAAGCGCCGAAAATAACGTCCTGGGCTGTCGAGGCCAGCTGATATGATTTCGCTTAACATATGATATGTATGCCAAGACTGGAAAGTAAAGTTAAAAAAATATAATTTAGTTTTTTCAACAAACATAGCGACTATTGCAACATATTTGCTTCAGCTTATTTGTTGCTTGTTTTCAGCTTACTTAAAACCAAATGAAGACAACAAAAAATTTTGTCCTGCAAATTGCAGATAAATTAATTAATTTGCTAATTTAAACATAATAACTCGTTCAGTTGTATTCTTTTGCATATAAACCTTGGCCTAACTCAACAATTTAAAATTAAAACTTCTACAATTTGCAAAAGACATGGCTTTTCTTTCACCACCATATTCATAAAATTTTAAACGAATTTGAAATGTATTTTATTTCAAATTTTCTATACAAAATTTTCCTAAAATGGATTTCAAATTCGTTTTATTTTTTTATGAATATGGGGGTCAGTATTTACCATTTAAAAAAAAACATAAAAATACTTAAATGCCAATATACATTTCTCTTAATCACTTGCAAAATCCTTGAAAGCAAATTTCCACATTTTTAAATTATCAAAGTTCAAAACTAAAATTTTATAAATACAAACTTTTTTTAACTTAACAAACATAATTGTGCTTAAAATAAAATCCTAAATAATTCTGCATTTTAAAACTCCGAAAAAAGCTCAGAATGTTGTTGAATACAATAGTGTTGAAGTGCAAAGCTTATGCTACCAGATTAGTTGGGGAAGTTGAACAGCTTGCAAAAAGCTTATAGCTTCAAGAAGTTTTATTTGCACGGAATGCTAAAGCTTTTCAGCAGTGCCAGGATAGATAAAAGCTAATAAAAGCACAAGTTAAATGGTTATTGTTCTTGCTAAATTAAACCTTTTTTATATGAATTTTATAAACCATATCTGAAAGCTCTAATTGCATAGATTTCAAAGCTTTTCAATACCGAAATCTTAAGGCTCAGTCAGACGTGACATAATCATAGCCATAGAAAACAGCCATTCGAACCAAACTAAAGGGCAACACTGTATTTGATTATAGGTGACTCGCCATAACGCCATAACTCTCACCATAGAGACCAATTGAATTTTGGTTTGGTTATGGCTATGGCATTATGGCTATGACACGTCTAATTTAAGCTTTAAACATGTCTCAGCTACGTAAATATTTAGCTTAAATCAATGCTGCCCACAGAGAGAAAACCAAGAGTAATGTATAAGCGTATGTGCATTCATTTGTACAAAAAGCCGATTGATGTTCGGCACTCTGGCGCTTCTCTGGCCAGCAGTGGCTTAAATATACGTGTATGTGTGCTTTTGCTTACAAAAAAATTGCCACACATATACGGCCTTATGTATAAGCAAATATTGGCATAAAGTTAGCATAAGTGACGAAACGAAATTAAATTGGGTGTTAATGAATTCCTCTATACAATTTGGTATTAAAAATGGTCGCGTAATTTTGAATGTGATATTTCATGGTAAAGCTCTTTCAGATCATGTTAAATTTTGCTACTTATGCTAACTATTAGAAGATTTAATAATAAAAACAATAGCCCAATTCACAATTTTGTGCAAATGGTCTTGCATCGTTGCATGTGCAAAATTGTGTAGTGTGTTCTACTCACCACTTAACAATCCTTAGTGGTGAGTATTAATATACTATACCATTTTGCACATGCAACGATGCAAGACCATTTGCACAAGATTGTGAATTGGGCTAATTTGTAAAATGATCAAAACCTAAAAAAAAATAAAGTAACTAAAAAGATCTTAAAGAAAATGGAATCTACTATTACGATGCATTAATTCATAAAAAAATACATGTAAAGTGAAAACTAAAAACACATGCCTGTCTTTTTACCTGACTTCCAAAAAAGGTTATGTAATAACCTGTTTACGTTGAGCATTGTGAGAAAAATAAGCAGAAAAAACTTAAAACTTTGTGCAATTAACAGCCTGTTTTTGTAAGACTTTGACGTTGGAAATCTTACCATTTATGTAATAGACTAAAGGAAACGTGCGCAAGTTTTCTTTAATGTATTACAAAAATTTCAAAATCTGCAATAGCAACCTCTTACACAAACAGGATGTTAACCGTATTTACCTCAAATAATTTTGAAAAAGTAAAAAAGACGAGAGATGTCGTAGGATACCCAGTTATAGCTATGCTACTTAGCTATAAAAAACAAATTTCATAAATGAAATAACAATGCAATAAAATTTTAATATATGATGAAGTCAAATTCTCTGCAAATATTTGGAAACGTTTCGATTTATTTCCCATTATTTTATTTTCTAGCGAAACACGATTAAATTAATGTATTGCTTGTGGATGGTGGCGGCTGTTAGCCGGCGTACAGCCAATCGGCTGTAATCTCTTGTTTGTGGTCATGTGCAAGAACAAATTGAGCAATCGTTCTCTATGTTTTTATTTTGTTTTTGTTTCACTCACTTCAAAGAACGAAACAAAAAAAAATCAAACAATTTTTTTTTCTTTATTTTCTTTATTTCAAAACAAAACTAAATTTATAACTGCAATAGTGTGGATTATTTTTGTTACGTAAATCACTTCCTAACTCCTGTATCGCGCCATAAATAGCAAAGCTATAATAAAACTTACCATGAAAACATCAAGTACGGGTATTTATTTAAATGTTTTACTTAAAATTGTTATAAAAATTATTTATGAAAGTGCTTTTATTTAATGTTTATATTGGAATAGCAAAAAAAACTATTTTCTTATTTTCTTAACTCATTTGAATTTAAATATAAGCTAGGAGGAAAACTTTTAAAATCAATTCGTTTATTTAATTGTTATGGGGCATTCAAGAGTTCTACTCACAAAAAGTAAATCTTTTTCTAAATTTCTGGGAAAAAAGTTGTACTCAAATGGGGAAAGTGAATGTGTGGAATTTTTCAAAACAAAATTTGTCAACACATGGGCAGTATTCGATGTTTGATGCATATGTTCTTGCGTTAGTGCAAATGCAAAATATCATAACTTTTCTTTGGATTATGTGGGTATTTTGTTGTTGGATTTTAAAGAAAAGCTACGATATTTTGCATTTGCACTAACGCAAGAACATTTGCATTAAACATCGAATACCGCCAGGGTGTTCTAATTTACTTTTTACATTGCAAATGCCATAAAAAGCAGGGGAGTTAATTTTAATTGGGTCGAACTAATTCATTAGTTAATTATTGACATAAGCCGCTGGTCGTACCCATTTAAATTGCTTGAGTTTGATCATAGGTTTGTGTTAAAAATGAATTAGTGAATGAGTTCCTCCCTAGTTTTCTCCCATTATTCCCACTCGAACATAGCACTACTAATGAAAGTTTACGACGTCTTTTATTTAGTCTTTCTATTCCAACGCACCTCAAGTAAAATCAATCGATACTTCGGCGAAATTGAAGTTGATTCATACTGTCTTCCACTGTTAGTACATGGAAACAATAGTTACGTTGCAATCTTCATTTTAACTCGAATACATTCGTTCACAGGCAAGTTAATGCCATCCGTTCAAAAGTATAATGACAAACAAATATTTTGAAGTCATCCACATTTGAAAATTTGTGCAAATATGTTAACTGGTATTTGGTCCTTTAACTCGTTAATAACACTTTCCTTGGGCTTCTTGATGTTACTCTCATTTCTTGATGCATGCGAGAGAACTAACCGCCACGAGTACTTCAACGTTAGGGTACTGCAAGAAGACATTCTTTTCCGTTTGTGAAACTACTACGGTCTGGAGGAATCGATACTTAGGGCCATTATTACAACTTAAAGATAGTTAAAAGTAGGATTTTGTCGGACGTATAAAAAGCTTTCCATTATTGCAAATTGGATTTAACTTACCAGGTAGGATAAACTTGCCTGTAATTTATCGCTCACTTTAGGTTGAAGTAAAATTTTGCAAATGATAAAGTTTTTATACGCCCGATAAAATCCTACTTTTAACTATCTTTAAGTTGTAATAATGGCCCTTAGTCATATATCAGAATCAACATCTTTATTAAAAATAGCCTCAATAGCTCACCTAAGACCACTGTTTGAAATGTTATACAACCGTTTGCCCATTCTAATATCATGTATGTATGGGCCCATTGGACCCATTTGGGGACAACACTCTAAAACCTATGAAATTTCAATCAGATCTTGATAATGTTCTAACACAATAGGTCTGTTCATTTACATCCCCAGCAGAAACTAGCAACGAGAGAGTAAAGCAGAAATTTACAAAATTACTGTGCCAGATACGAAAATATTAATGAACTCTTTACTTGCGGAAACTTGCAAGAAAATTTTTTTCACATCAGCAAATAATAATACAATGCAATCATGATGCAAATCATAATACAATTGTAATTTTTCTGATGTATTTTGTTTGATAATATTTTAAATTGAACATTTTTAAAAATTGACATTTAATATGAAATACTTTACACAGTTTCACGTATTATTTAATATTTTATGCATTGCATATGCGACTTTCTATCTCTGATCAAGAAAAACAATAAATTGAGAAAATATGCTTTCTTTTTATTTACGTATACATATTTTTTAAATAAGGATATGCACATTTTTCAGATTTCCTTTGCAGATATTTTTCAAAAAATTAATTTAAAATCAAAACACAGAATAGCTGTTCGGATAGTTCTTGCAAGTAAAAAATTTTACTAGTAATTATTTTTAAGAATTTTTTTGTCTCTCAATTTTTTTCTCTCTTTTTCCGCTTTCTCCTTGCAAATTTTTTGAGTTAATGAACACTTTTCAGTAACAATTCTTGCAAATTCGTAACAATTTTTAGTAAATGAACAAACCTAATATTATAATGTTCTAATCAAGATAATAAATAGTCAAATAAAAATATTACTAAATGTTTTTAAAATATCTAGTGTATATTACAATTATTTAAACTTAAATTTCTCTTATAGCGTCTTATCAAAGCTAACCAATTCAAGTCATGAAATTTAACACTTTTATACATTGAACCATAAAATTCTACATATATTTTGTTTCAAAGATCAAGTCCTTAGCAATACGAGTTTGCATTAAAACTGCAACTAAAGTATCAAAGCAAAATTATAAGTGTAATTGAATAACCGTCCTCAAGCGAGGACAGATGTCGTATATTAAATTTTTTTAAAAGGTTCAAAAAATGAGAGTTATTTTAGAAAAACCTATACTTTTTTTCCAATAATAAGGGCTAAACGACTTCCACTAATACTCGTACTTTTATTGCTGTGATGATTTGTAACGCATGAGTCACGCATAAGTTACTTCTGAGTCACGCATGAATGCATGATTATATAATAATGATTTAAGAAAATAACATGTGTGACTTCTTGCTAAAAATCAATTTTTGCATAATTCGTATCTTTGCTGCTTCTGTATTTCTTGTATAAAAATAATTATAAACGGAGTACCCGTCTCCCGGTACCCATAATACCAAGATTTTTCGGAACATGCAGTTTATTCTAAGAGCTACTTACATCAAATTAAGTGTGTCTTACTACTGTAGTTCAAAGGATATAGAAAAAAATATTAATTATTTTATAAAGGAAGTACAGTATGGTGCCGAAATCAATATATTATAGTTCGAATTGATTCATCACAGAACTTATTCAAATGATTTAGCTCCTTCTCATTTACTTTATTTCCAAACTTGTAAAGATAGCTCGTTGGTAAAATGCCAACAATATGAACAGAGTATCGAAGCTATTGAACATCACTGGGAAAAGTGTATCGAGCTAAAATTACTTTTCGTTAAATTGGCTGATAAATAGTGAAAATTTGTTTCACTTTATCATTTCTAAAATAATTTTTTTTTAATAAACAAATTAATTTTATTTATTCTGATCTAAAACTCTTTTCCCACCCACCTCTTTCAGTTTTCAAGATTTTACCAACACACACACACACACCTAAGCGTTTACCATTTCGTGCAGGCGACAAAAGCTCTTTACACAAGCACCTGCTCATTTATTATTTTGTCTCTAAGAAGTTAAAGAAATTAATGGCAAATATAATTTGCTAATAAATTGTATCTTATAACTTGCAATTGTTCGTGTTAATGTGAGTTGTTGAGGAAGTTTAGATACAATTTTATTGTGTAATAGATTTTGTAAGTCATGTCGATTAACAGATAATAAGCAGGTAATTGTTATTTTACGACATTTTAGAATTAAAAATATTTTAAGGTGTGGAAATGTTTCTAGATACATATGTGAATATATATGTAGTCTAGTTTGTAAATAACGAATACTTATGGCAGGACAAATATGTTGTATATTTTCAGGAGTTGCTCACAAATCTATTTCTTTTACAGTTAAATTAGAAAATTTTGTATTCATATAAATTTCTTTCAGAAAATTTCCTCCTACACACTATAAATAACACTGTGCAACAAAAAAAAATGAACTTCTAAAATGAGATATTTTCTTAGCTAATTTAGGGTCGCTAAGCACGAACATGGCTTTCATTTATTTTTCTTAAGAAGCGTTTTCGAGATATTCGCGAAAAACGTTTTTTTTTTGCAATTTACAAAGATATTTCCAAAAATCTTGAGAACTGTTTATTAAAATTTAAAAAATTTAACACCATTGCAAATAATATTGAATTAAAATTTCGTTCATGATGGTACATATTTAGTGTGTATCTAAAGAATATTTGAAGTTGTTGTGGCTGCAGTGGTAAGCACGCAATGAATACCGAGTTCAAATCTCGACCGGAGAAGCCAATTTGTATGCAAACTAACATTTTTCTGATGTATATGTCAACCACACGTAAGTTAAATTAAAAAAATAAAACACATTTGCTATATTAAATTTATGTTGTTCCAACTTGAAATAACTTTCATTCAATATGATTCTTCATTTTGATTTTAACAGTACGTGAATGTTAAATCAACGTTAAATAGAGTTATTTTAATAGGACTAATTTTATTTGGAAATTACTATAAATCATGTTAGATTAACATGAAACACATATGAAGCAAAATCATTGCCAAAAAAGATTAATTTAACCTTGTTTATGTAGATTTAAAGTTTAAAATTTCCTGTGTGTATTAACTTGTCATAAAGTATGTGTAGTTACAAGGAGGTTAAAGAAAAGCAAATCAAATTTGTAGCGAAAAAATTTAACAACACACATTACAAAAGCACTTTTATTTTACCATCTTGAATTTCTTAACAAACAAAAAAAGGATACACGCCAGTGTAATAAAAGTAACTGCACCTTTAACAAGAGGATAACAATTACCTGTAAATATTTTGCTCTGGCAGATATGCACACACATCTATGTACATATACATATGTGTGTGTATGTACGCACACATGTATACAGCAACAAACGACTTCCCAGAATCTTGTATTATCAGCGAAACAAGAAATAACAATAGCATCAGCGATGTGACAACATCAATAATTTTGTAGTTAGCGTTAAGCAACATGGTCATATATCCTACATTTGGTGGTAAAAATGACTATTAATATATGATCGCGTATCCCTAGTTTAGGTCTGAGTTTATGTTTTAGCTCGTATCTAGGTTTAAACGATGTCATGCCTTACAACCACTCGTATGAATTTTTCTTTTTTCTTTAGTGGTTTGCGTTTGATATACCCTCTAGTCAACCTAGAACCATATGTCTCTATGTCAATACTCTTTCTCCAGCGACAATTGCACTAGTTAAAATGTCGACAACTTTCCTTTTATGCGCGAGTAGAGATACGTTAGAGTATTTCTGGTGATATTGTCAATGAACGCGTCAATAGTGTGTTTTTCTTTTTTATTATGTTGTGCAATAATATTAAATAAATATATGTAGACGAGGGTCACTAAAATCTACGTGTGAATCTTCGGTTCAAATATCTCCATATGGTCGTAAAAGAACTACCTTCTCAATAGTGCTAAAGTCTACTGATAGATTTTGAATGACAACCCTATGTTATTTGTAAATAGGCATTTGCATTGGCTGGGGTACACCTAGTCAGTAGCACTATTGACAATGTGACGAGAAATTACTATAAGTTTACTATTGACAAAGAGACAGGATATTTCGATATTGTAGACTAGAGCCCCTAAGATTTACTAGTGAATCTTTGGTGCCAATGTCTCCATGTGGTCCTGAAAGAACTACTAAGTCAGTAGTGCTATAGTCTAGTAGTGTATTTTCAATGACAAGCTAATATTAAATGTCAATAGACAATTACATTGGCTGGGGTACACCTGGTCAGTAGTGCTACTGACAACGTCACTAGTAAATCACCACAATTTCATTATTCGCAGTTTCTGCAGGGTAGAATTGTTTCGTCACTGTAGTTGTTGGAATTAGTACTGTGTTATAGAACAGTTACTGATATAAATACATATGTATGTAAGTATGTATTCCTGGCAATTTTCTTTACTCCTTTTTCTATTAGCTAGATATTTTCTTTTGTTTTTAACTGCAGTTCATGTTATGGGTGCTGCAAACAACACCTTCTTGTTTTTTCGTTGCGATTTTGTGGCAAAATTATAATTTGTTGCAGTTTGTGTCAATTCAATTCAATTGAATGTACAAACTTCCTAAATATTAAATAATTTTAAAAATGTTTCTTATATGAAAACAAATTGTATAATTAATTGAATAAATACTTTTTTTGAAAATATTCTCGATACTTAAAATTCTGTGGCAACAATGAAAAACTGCTTAAGTCATATTTTACTGTTGTAGGCGAGAACTTTTAAACTTTCAAGTCGATTTTCGGAAATTTATTGCTTTTACAGTTGAATTGGGAAATTCATTATTCTTTTTTATCTTATTTTTATTTTACACTATAACCGATATATTTAATTTAAAATATGCTAAAGCATAAGCTAATTAAAGCTATTATTCATTCCATATATCAAAAAAAGATAAGCGCTATAACTTCCTGAAAAATCGCACAAAATTATTTTCAAATATGAAGATTACAAAACTCAAAATTAGCTTATCTTAACTTAAGAACTTTTTCCTGCTTATCATAGAATTTTTGCTGTTTTTAATTTTTTAATCTCTTGAATAATTGGGATTTTCCTAAAATATACTGTATTGAACAAGATGTTTGTTTACAAAAGATTCTCGCAAGTCAATTTATGCTAAGATATTTCAAATTAAAAACTGTGCTTTAAGGGCTTTATGGAACAAATTTTTTATGGAAATCTGTTTCATGAAACTTTTAAAATCAAAAATATATTTTTTATATATGGCCTAAATAATTTAAGTTCAAACAAGTAAGAGTGCTATACTTGGCTGTGCCGAATCTTATATACCCTTCACTGCAGTAGGCAAATGGAATATATACATACATACATACTTGTTTTATGAAAAAAAAATGGATCAGAGTTCCGCCCATTAAAATTTATTATAATATTTCACGCGGAGGCACGTTCATTAAAAATTAATTTTATATATCACGTACTTCTTCTTATCTTTTTGTATCAGATCCTTGCATTGAGCTCGGTTTTTTTTGGCAGAAAGAATTATTACGCATCAACTGAAATATGTGGCTTCTGCCGGAGCCTTTGCTAGGAGTTTTATTGTTTTCATTAAACGGTGATAGATATAACATGAATTTTTTTTAGGTCTGCGCATACCCATGTGTGCTTGACTTCCAAAAGTAGTTTATATTAAGTTTTTTTTAGCACAAATGCATAAAAAAAATTTAATTTTACTGTTCCAAAGTGTTTGGAACAATATATTTGAGGAAGTCATGAAATATGGCAGCTATATTACTAGAAATATGAAAACTACATGCATTTGATTATCAATTTGGTCTGCCCAGACCCATATGAACATCTGGGGGTAAAACATTTTATTGCCAATGTTGTGCAATGTTGTCCGATCACTCTCCCACTATCGTGACAATCTGTAACCCACTAAGATGTGACTTACCTCATCCATATATAAAGATGATAAATCGTGTTAATTGGCTGGGGTTCAAAAAATACCTTAGTAGTCATTGTACGGAAAATATTAAGCTTAGAACACCAGATGATATTGAATCTAACATTGCCAATCTCAACGAGAATATTAAACAGGCTGCTGAAAATGCCACTACCTCCCATCCGCTGACTGGGCTTAATAAAATTTATTCAACAGACATTGAAAGTCTCGTACGTGAAAAAAGAAGAGCTAGAAGGGAATGGCAAGAGCACAGATCACCCCAAAATAAAATTAAATTTAAAGAGTGCACAAAACGAATCCAAGAGTTGCTTGCATCTAGATGCATCTGCATCTAGATTAGTTCAAGTTATAAAAATAACATTTGAAGAAAAGAAGTATTGTTCTACTCTCTTTATTGATGTTTCTCAGGCATTTGATAAAGTATGGCATGAAGGCCTAATTTTAAAATTGAAGACATATCTACCAATAAATTTTCTAAAGCTATTAGAAAGTTATATTCTATCCATTCTATCCCGGAAATTCATTGTTGTGGAAGGAGACTTCATGAGTGCTCCCGAATCTATCTCTGCCGGTGTGCCACAGGGCAGTATACTGGGACCAGTTTTGTATTTGATTTATATGCCTGATGATATGCCTGTTAGCACTAAAAGCCATACATCTACTTGTGACGATGATACAGCCTTCGTTAGCATGCACGAAAACACTCACGAGGCATCCCGATATCTTCAGGAACATATTACCCAGCTGGAACTATGGTTAAAGTTATGGAGAATTAAAGTAAATGAGCAGAAGTGTGCGCAGGTAACATTTACTCAACGAAAAGATACTTGTTCCCCCATTAAAATCAATAATCAAATTGTTCCTCAACATTCACATGTGAAATATCTTGGTATAAAACTTGATCGACGGCTTACATGGAAACAACACATTGATTCTAAGCTAACACAAATGAAACTAAAATTAGCTCAGGCACATTGGCTGATTGGTAGAAATTCAACTCTCAGTCTAGATTGCAAACTTTTGATATACAAGTCACTTATGGTGCTACGGAATTCAACTATGGGGCACTGCTTCAGCTTCCAATGTCGAGAGAATCCAACGAAGGCGAAACAAAATTTTACGTATGATAACTTCGGCTCCATGGTACATAAAAAATTCAAATATACATCGTGATTTGAATATGCCACTAGTGATTGAAGAAATTTCAAAATACGCAGGCAAATATTTAACAAAACTCGAATCACATCCTAATCCGTGATAAGCAATCCTCATCACCTCAGATGGCACTACTTGAAAATACTTTTTTTTCCTTTTAATTATCACCACTTATGTATTATTTATAACTATCACTAAGTTTATGTCCGACAGTGGTCGGGCCTAATAATTATATTTTAGATTTAAGATTTGAATACTTTGAATATTTGAAGATACAATAAATAAAAAAACATGTATTAAAAAAAAAATGTTGTGCATCCACTTACATTGGGATTTGCTAAATTAAACAAATCCCAAAAAAAAATTTCGATTTTGATCAGTAGAAAGCAACAGGTTCTGAGAAAGGAACTGACTGCAATGACTGCTATTTAACGATATATTTTATGTTGTCTTCATTTACTAAAAGTTAATAAAAACTCGTCAACGTATGGCCATCGATTTGAAACATAATTATGCTGAGAGAATAATAGTCAACATATCGTAAAGCTTCGTGAGAGTAATAAGCGCCCATGTTTAAAGGTAAATTAGACTATCATGCACTGAGAATATAAGATTTCATTGATTTCGTGAAACTCTTTCATTAAAAAAATGAAATAATGCCATTATACGAATACATATGAAATTAAGTCATTGTTTGCATTATCTCGATAATGACTCAATTCTACCCCGTTGACAATCCCTCAGTGTATCGAACCCACACTCTTTATTTTCGTCAGATTTGTAGACAACGCCTTAACCACTTCACCCAACCGCACTATATACTTTTAAAGCTTTTTCAATAAAAATGTTTTCTATGAAAACTGTTTCGTTGTATGTAAGAAACACTTTAATTGTACACGCAAAGAAAAAACATGATTCAGAAATGATCACTACGGTCATTTTGAGTTCAGTTTTGACTCATATGGGAAAGAATTAAGTTATTCTAATAAAAATAGAGTTCGAACATTATGTTTTTATTCTCAACATTAAAATGTATGCAAATTTTTATAATATGGTCGTCATTTCTCAAATATTCATTATAGTTGATCCAATCATATTAAACTTGTGGCGAATAAAATTTTAAAGAACAATATACATACCTACATACATACTTCAACAAATAAAAGTTAAATATTTCGACAAATAAAAGTCAAAAGTTTATATTGTTAACATTTTACAATGTTACATAAAAAGAGAATGTTTATCGTCATTATTATATTTTGCTTAAAAAATTGTATTCTTGTTAGGCTGATAGTTTTACTAATACAAACTAATTATGGTTCTATAGAAAATACCATACCAAAATACCAATTCTTCTTCTTCAGTTTTCTCAAATTAATTAAATGCGTCAGTCACACTTTAGATCGCAAAGTAAAAGAAAAGAATAAAATATATTACCGGTAAAAGTGAGTCAAATAAAATTAATAAAAACCATGTTCAACGAAGAAAAGGTGTTAGTGCCATGCACTTTTAATGAGTACCTTAATTATTATCAGCCGTATTCATAAAAATTTTAAACCGCGTTTCAAATATTGTTTAAGCAAAATTCGCTAAAATTGTATTCATAATAGAATTTTAGCTTAAAAAACGGTTTTTAAACCTTGCGTAAATCACCAAATTTTAAAATTGACTGCCCCCATGTTTAAACCAATTTTAAGGTGACGTTGTTGTAATTTTGCTTCGTTTTTGTTTACATTTTGAACTTTACCTGTATGTACATATGTGTGTATGTATGTATGTACTTATGTATGAATGTATGTATGCATATGCCAGTGTTATTTAGAAGAAAACAATGTAATTTTTTTTATAGAAACTATTGCCGAAATAACAAATATACTCCAAAGAATATTTAAAAGAAAAGTAGCGATCCAGTTTCCATTCCCAGTCATTGTTTTCTCATTTTATGTGTTAACAAAAATAGTATAATTGTAGAAAATTAACTAGTGATGTACAAACACTCAAAACAAACAAAATAAAGCTCGTTATTCTAGTGCTTCTTTATCTGCAATAAAATAAATAATATAAAAAGCACTTTTAACAAAGATTTGCTGTGAACTTTTTTTATTATTTTATTAAATATATACAATTGGAACATATCTTTTATTTCATAGAAACAATATTTTTCTGAAAACCGACAAATAAGCAAAATAGACACGAGTACTTTGTGAGTTAACAATCGTTGTTTTGCAGAACTAATATGCAAGTGACAAATAAAGAATACAGTGTTGCCACAAAATTTTAAAAAAAATTTAGTTAATTGATTTTTAGTTAAAAAACTGATTATGAATACCAATATTTAAAAAACGTTATTTAGCCTTAAAATGTTTTTTAACTAATATGAATTTTAAACCTCAATCAACTTTTTTTTTATGAATACGGCTGTATATATGTATATATTGAAGTAGGTACGAAAATAGTTAATTTTTATTAATTTGGCCATATTATTTACATATGTATGTATGTATGTGCAATGAATATGCTTATTTCTCATTTGCAGCAAAAGAGGTGCACCATATCAATGCCAATCAATCCAATGCTAATTTGAAATTTTCAGCCAGAACTTCGACATAAAACTATGTACATATGTATATAGTTACATATAGGATAAGTTGGTTTAAGAAAATTGAGTGTCAATAAAAAACTATGGGAATAAAAAAACTATTATTTTTTATATTTTAGTTCTTAGGAACATAGCAATATAATCAAAAGGACAATTATCATAATACTCACAAAAAAAATATATAGTTAACGGGAAATGTGGCATACTTGTAATGAACATAATAAAATTTTTAACATATAAATTTTTTTTATATTGTGCTTCACATAGCTGAACATATAATGTTTCGAATCGCTTCATTATATTACATGTTTGACATAATTATAATCGCAAACATTAATGATAGTTTGCGATTGTGATTGTACTAACTATGTTTTTTCTTTGCGTGTTAACACATACACATACACACATATTTTCTTAGACTTTGGGGAATTTTAAAAAATCGGTTAAATGGTATACATTTAGTATCAGAATTTGTTTAATTTCATGTATTATAAAGTCGTTTTGCAAGAACTCATCAGATCTCAAGAATATTTCACAAGCAGTACACTTAAAAGAAAATCATTAATTTAGAGACTGAAAAAGTTTAATTTCATGTATACAATTACATTGTATACATAAAATCTTTAAATATCTGCTCTTCATGTGTTCTTCATAGTTCAGTAGTTATTTTGTTAAAAAATATTTTCTATTCCTTATTTTTCTAATCCCTTTTAAATTCAAAGCATTATGTTCGTCATAAATGCAATGAAATCATTTCATTTAAACAGTGTAATATTCTTCATTGTTTAGCACACATCTCTCTCTTTCTCCTATTTAGGGTTCCATACACCAAAGGTGAAAAGGAACCCTATTTTTTCGCTACGCTGTCCGTCTGTCCGTCACAGGCTATTTTCTCAGAAACCGTAAGAGGTACGGACCTCAAATTTGGACAGAGTATGTAGAACCTTGAACGCTGCAACAACAAATGAAAATGAGAGTTAAAACTTAAACAACTAAGAGTGCATAAGCACATAGTTACTTTTATGTACAAAGAAAAAAATTTTTCAAGGCCTAGAATCATAATTTTAGATTTTTCTGATTACTTATACCAATCTAGTAGTTTTTTTAAAAAAATATAGAAAGTGTGTTAAGTGAAAAAAAAGGAAATTAAAAAAAAATGTTTTCTTTAGTTACTTTAATGTCCAGAAAAAAAATCATAGCTTCCAGCTCTGGAGCTGTGGTTTTTATTTTTATAATTTTCTATACCAAACTTTTCTTTCCAAAACGTAAAATATATATAATTTATAAAGGAAAAGATAAAAATTAATTAGACTTAGTTACTTTTATATATCAAAAAAGTGTAAGTGTCCCAACCGTTAACTCATCCTTTTTGATTTTCTGATTTCTTACACCAATCTCTTTTTTTTAAGAATTTAAGAAATGCTTAATTTATAAAAAAATGAAAAATTTGTTTTAGTAACTTACTTTTGTACAAAAAAAGTTAAAGTTTTCCAACCCTGGAATCGTCTTTTTAATCTTTTTAAATGTTTTTTTATTTGAAATACCAATTTTATTCGTTATCAAGCATAAAATAAGTTTATTTAATAAAAATAGATAAAAATTAGTTTTCGATAGTTAATTTTTTATATCACAAAGAGTGTAAGTTTGCCAACCCTGGAATACTCCTTTTTGATATATTATGATTTCTTACACCATCTTTTTTTAAGAATATAAGATATGTTTAATTTATAGTAAAAAAGAAAAAATTTGTTTTACTAAGTTACTTTTGTATAAAAAATAAGGTTTCCAACCCTGGAAACGTCGTTTTAATTTTTTTTTTTTTGAAATACCAAAAATCATTCGTACTGAAGTATAAAATAATTTTATTTATTCAAAAAAAAATAAAATTAATTTTCGGTAGTTAATTTTTTATATCACAAAAAGAGTAAGTTTCCCAACCCTGGAATCATCCTTTTTAATTTTTCTGATTTCTTACACCAATCTATTTCTTTTAAGGATATAAGATATCTTTAATTTATAGAGAAAAAGGAAAAATTTGCTTTAGTAAGTTACTTTTGCATAAAAAAGTTACACTTTTCCAACCCTGGAAACATCTTTTTAATATTAGAAGATTAATTTTTAATTTTAAATACCAATTTTATTTGTACTAAAGTATAAAATAAGTTCATTTAATAAAAAAATAAAAATAAATTTTTGGTAGTTAATTTTTTATATCACAAAAAGTTTCAGTTTGCCAACCCTGGAATCATCCTTTTTGATTTTTCTGATTTCTTACACCAATATTTTTCTTTTAAGAATATAAGATATGTTTAATTTATAGAGAAAAGAAAAAATTTCTTTACTTTAAAGTTACTTTTGTATAAGAAAAAAAGTTAAAGTTTTCTAACCCTGGAAACGTCTTATTAATTTTTTGAAGTTTAATTTTTTATTTGAAATACCAATTTTATTCGTGGTGAAGTATAAAATAAGTTTATTTAATAAAAATAAATAAAAAATTAGTTTACGGTAGTTAATTTTATATTACACAAAAATCGTAGGTTTTCCAACCCTGGAATCATCCTTTTTGTTTTTCTGATTTCTTACGTCAATTTCTTTCTTTTAAGAACATTAGATATGTTTAATTTATAGAAAAAAAGGAAAAGTTAGTTTTAGTAATTTACTTTTGTATAAGAAAAAAATTTAAAGTTTTCCAACCCTGGAAACATCTTATTAATTTTTGAAGTTGAATTTTTTATTTGAAATACCAATTTTATTCGTGGTGAAGTATAAAATAAGTTTATTTAATAAAAATAATTAATAAATTAGTTTACGGTAGTTAATTGTATATAATTATCACAAAAATCGTAGGTTTTGCAACCCTGGAATCATCCTTTTTATTTTTCTGATTTCTGAAATCAATCTCCGTCTTTTAAGTACATAACATATGTTTAGTTTATAAAAAAAAGGAAAAATTTGTTAAGTAAGTTACTTTTGCATAACAAAAAAAAATTTCGGTTTTACAACCCTGGAAACGTGTTTTTAACTTTTTTAATTTTTTTTATGTTTTAGTTAGAAATACCAATTTTATTCATACTAAAGTATAAAATAAGTTTATTTAATAAAAAATTATTAAAAACTAGTTTTCGGTTGTTATTTTGTATGGCAAAATGAAGTTTAAGTCTCCCAGCTCTGAAACCGTGTGCTCAATTTTGCTGATTTTTAATACCAATCTTATTTCGACCATTTCTGACCCACCAGTTTAAGAACGAAATCTCTAGCTTTTCTGGGAGCTTCGGAAAACTGATTTCACGTACAGACAGACTGACAGACGGACATCGCTTATTCGTCTTCCCTATGCATAAGGATCCAGAATATATATACTTTATGGCTCGCCTATTAATATTCTAGAAATTACAAACGGAATGACAAACCTATATATACCCTCTTTTACCATTTTTTGGTAAAGGGTATAAAAAGAGCAACGAAAAATGTTAAAATCCCATGTAAAATACATACAATTGTATGTACATATGTATATTGATACTTGAAATTTGTAAAATTAGTGTATTTTTATACAGACTACAACAATTAACACTAAAATTCAAAAAAATTAAATTAACCTTAAAATCACCCTTGTGTGGAAAACCACACAAAATTTTTGTAAGATATCCAAAAAAAATTTTTTGAGGACACTAAGACGCAATTTACACTGTGTTTTTTCTGCTTGCCTGTGCAGGCAGGCTTTTTGAGTTTGTCTGTGAGAGGGGGTGAGAAGCTTGCGGGGTAAAACAAAAGGCACAAAATGAAAATTCGAGGGGATTTATGACATTTCTTTTTGCCTTTTTCTTACTCTCAGCATTAAACGTGTATATAAATGCTAAAAAGGCATGAATAAAAAAGGCTTAATGTAAATGTGTGTGACTTTTCGTAGGGGCTTTAAAAGAAAATTGTCATTACAAGGCAGGCTAAAAAGGCATAGTGTGAAATGGCTCAAATGAAATTTCTTGACTTTGTTTATAATATAAATTCAGCACAGAAAAAAGAGTTTTTGATAAAAAAAATATTATTTAAAAACGAAATATTTCAAAACTTACGTAAGTTACCCTCGTGTGTTGTTTTCCACAGATATGAAGATTCTACGTACAACATTTTCGTTTGGCACTTGTCAATATTTTTATATTTTTCCCATCTGCATGCAATATAGGTGTTATGAAGTGAATGCTTACATAAGGTAGATAGAAACTTCAATTGCAATATATTATATCAAATAATGAAACAATGTTGGATTTGTTCGATGCTGACTATGGGCGTCCCATATTTAGTGCGATAATGTAAAAAAACATTCAGTAATGAGTCGTGTAATTGGTTTTGGTAAGCAAGCTCTATTGAAAAATGTTTCTCGAATTCGTGAGATTTTCCACAGATGGACAGATTTGTTGAGTCATTATTTCAATCCATCTGAGTGTGTTACAGGTGACGAAAAGTTGCTTGAATTTCGTGGAAAATGCAAGTTCTATGCCTGCAAGATATAACATTCAATTTCGGCTTTTGCTTTGCTCTGAAACATGATACGTTTAGAAAATTCAGCCGCATCGATAGTTTACCTGAAAAAAACTCGAGCGGAACGTGTTGTTTTGGACTAAGTTCACGGACTGAAGGAACAGAACATAATGGATAACTTTTTTTCATCCTACCAATTTTGAAAAAAGTTTTTGTCTCGAGAGCTAACAATGGTAGCTATTAGAACTCAAGAATGTTCCGTTGTTCCAGTCAACTTTTGCATTTACCGAAAACACAACACTTATTTCATATATCAGGAGAAAGAATAACTGCGTAGTACTGCAAAGTACAATGCATCATTCCAGTGACCTAGACTCTGATGTAAAAAAATTGCCAGATATCATTCAATTATATGACAAAACAAAAGGTCGTTTTGATGCTTTTTATATTAGCTTCATTGATATTCACCTTAAAATCTTTATTTTATAGGTGGTGTGGATACAGTGAACCAAATATTATTTTGCTAGAGTTCAAAAAGTTCAGCTTTAAATGCGCTCATAATATTTAAGGATATAAATCCAAATTGGAAAGGAAATAATTACAATTTTGCGTCAGATTTTTCTATGTGGCTCCTGCAAAGCCTTACATGACAATACGAAAAGACTTACCAATAACTGAATAAGCAGTGTCTTTGCTTTCTGATATAGGCCAAAAAAAATTTAGTGAATGAACCTAGCGGCTTAATAACCCCATCACAAATTTTCTTCCGAAGCTTTGTAAAGCTCATCACAATCTTTTGAAATTTCTTCAAAAAAGCAAAAGACTATTCCTCTCATAATGGAAGGAAATCTGGATGTCACATATTTTATAGCGAGAAATCAAAATATAAAAACCATATTTACCAAACGATATGCTGTAATGTTGAATGTTATATAAATACTGACTTTGATTGCAAAAGAACTATGTCACTACAAGAAAATATATATGTAGATATTGCATGTGTGTGAAAAACCACACACGAGGGTAACTAACGTAAGTTTTTTTAAGGGTGATTTAAAGGTTAAAGGGTGGTCCATCAGTTAATGCAATTTTGACTATGTAATTTTTACAACTTGCTTTATCTTGGAAACCGTAAGGGGCAAACTCTTGAAATTTTCAAAATCGGTAAAACTAAACAAATCCGAAAATTATAAAATCGAAAAACCAAAAAAAAAATTCCAAAAACCACAAAAAAAAAAACGCTGAAACGAAAAAAGCACCAAATTAAAAAAAAATTCTGACACTAACATAAATCGGCAAGACTGAAAAAATCGACGAAATGAACAAATCGCCAAAATGAAAAAAAATGCCAAAGACCGAAAAAATCGCCAAAACGCGAAAAAGGCGCCAAAAATAAAAAATAGCCTATATGAAAAAAATCGCCCAAAAAAATCGCCAAAATGAAAGAACGCCAAAACCGAATAAATCGACAAAACGAGAAAAAAGTGCCAAAACTAAAAAAGCGCCAAAACTTAAAAAAAGTCGCCGAAAACCGAAAAAACGCAAAAACACCAAAACTAAAAAACGCTGAAAACTGAAAAAACCCAAAAACGAAAAAAAAGCCAAAACTATTTATTATATAGGCTAGAGTTCGTTTCTAGTGTCCGTACGGAAGGAACCCTTCGTACGCGGGTCACAGTCGCACTTCACTGAATTTATTATCCATTACCGTCCGTCTCACCACTATACATAAATTAAGTGCATACATATGAATGTATTAAATAAAATAAAAAAATCAATATATTTTTTTTAATAAGTGAGAGGTTTGGAAGAGATATGATTTCATGTTTTTGATAGAAAATTTTCATTATTTACTGCTTTTGTTTATATATTTATAAAAATCTCATCATTACCTTAATAAAATTTTCTTTATATTAATGAGCAAACTCCATTTATGACATGTAAGAACATCGTTAAATCAATTAAACAATTACATACAATTCATGAAAAATTTTCATTGAACTAATGAAATAGTTTCATTCTATTTATGACATAACCGGCAAAATTAACTTCATATGTACACTAAATCATTCTTCATTGATCCAATGAAGGGCTTCATTGGGTGATTTTTAATGAAGGGTTTCCTTTCAGTGCACAAACCAAAAAAAAAAAGTAATGGCCAGCATTTTGGCTCAAATAATCCTCTGTGCGACGTAAGTGCTTCTCGAAAAATAAAAAAAATATATTGAAATATCCCTGCAGAAAATTTGGCGACAATATGCACAATAATGCAAACTAATTTAAAAAAGATCAAACCAAGGCTGAGTCATATAGGCTAATAAGTCTACTGTCAACAATGTCAAAGCTCTTCGAAAAACTGCTCAAAACAAAATTGACCCCAATTGTAATTAGTAGTGGGTGCATACAAGACCATAAATTTGGTTTTAGAAGTCAGCATAACACCATTGAACAAACTTATAGATTATTTCAATTTATAAGAAGAACTTTTGAAGAAAAAAAGAATTGTTCTGTACATTTGATAAAAGGTGCATTTGAGTACTTTTCCAGTAAAATCCAGTAACTGAGTAAATACTGAGTAATTTAAAGAAATTACTCTCATTAAAAAATTTTGCATCTAAAAGTACGCGAACGGAAAAATTGTAAAATCCAGTAAAATATATACAACAGCTGATTACCAATTTTGGCGCTAAAAAAATTATTCATATGAAATACACGATAGAATATTTTGTTTAATAATAAAAGTAATAGATATGGACATATGTTTTTATTTAAACTTATTTGGCTGGTCCACGATGTCTACAAGAAACTTTCTATAGCTTACTTATATTGAAAACAAAAATAAACTTTCTTGTTTTGATTTTGTTTTAAATATAAGTGAGGGATAGAAACTTTCTTGTCGAAATAGCGGGTCAGGCCGTTAAAGTTTTTAAGCTTTTTACTCTGAACGTGAGAAGTTATTAGGATGATATATTCAAGACAACGAAAAACTGGGAAAGAATTAAAAAAAAGTACACAAAGTAAATTCTTTTAAATGTTCCATACATCAAACCAGGAACCGTCGACCCGACGGTTCCTGGTTTATTAACTTTATTCACGTTTAAAAACAGTCGGTTATGTTCTGAATTCCATGTGAAATTAAATCGTTCGGAAATGCAATAGTATTGTTATTATAAGTACATACATATGTACATACATGCATACATGCATATGTGCATGCATACATATTTCCAAAAATTCTATGGAAATTCCGCACGTTTTAATTTCACGTGGAATACATAACATACCCGAACATTTTTCTAGCATCAAACTTAAATAAATGTTACATATGTTTTTTATTTTAAAAATTTCATCAAAAACTAAAAACTTTTGTTTCCTTTTACTTTTGTTTGTTTATATTTAAAAACATATGGTTTCGTTTTACTGGATTTTACTGGCAAAAATTTGTCTAGTAAAAACTTGCATTTACTCAGTAAATGAACTGTCATTTTTCTCTCTCAATTCGTCGTCGCATTTACTGGATTTTGTGTACTCGAACGCAATCCAGTAAAAAATAGTAACAATTTGTACAAATTTTTGAGTTCTCGAACGCACTTGAAGTGTGGCATGAAGGCCTAATTGTGAAATTGAAGACTTACTTACCAATAAACATTTTAAATCTATTGGAAAGTTACATTATTTACCGTAAGTTCACTGTTGTGGAAGGAGACTTTACAAGTATGTCTGAAACTACCTCAACCGGTGTGCCACAGGTGAGTTTACTGGGGCCAGTTTTACATTTGATTTATACTTGTGACATGCCTGTGAGCAGTAGTATCCATACTTCCACATTTGCCGACGATAAAGCCTGCCTTAGTATGCACGAAAACCCTGATGAGGCATCCCGCAAACTCCAGGAACACATTAGCCAGATGGAGCTTTGGTTAAACTTTTGGAGAATCAAGGTAAATGAACTAAAGTGTGTTCAAGTAACATTTACCTAACGAAGAGATACTTGTTCCCCCATTCGTATTAACAACCAAGTTGCTCCTCAACATTCACATGTGAAATATCTTGGTATACACCTTGATCCAAGACTTACATGGAAACACCACATTGATTCTAAGCTATCACAAATAAAACTAAAATTAACTCAGGTACATTGGCTGATTGGTAAAAATTCAACACTCAGCCTAGACTGCAAACTTTTAATATACAAGTCGCTTTTAAAGCCAATATGGTGCTACGGAATTCAGCTATGGGGCACTCCTTCAGCTTCCAATGTTGAGAAAATCTATCGAAGGCAAAACAAAATTTTACGCTCGATAACGTCGGCTCCATGGTACATAAAAAAATTCAAATATACATCGTGATTTAAATATGACACTAGTGACTGAAGAAATGCAAAATACGCAGGCAAATACCTAACATAACTCGAGTCATATCCTAGGCCGCTTGCTCGTAATATTTTGAACTTTACTGGACACATCCGCTTAAAAAAGAGAGATACAAGGGCTCTAATAAACAACACTCTAGATTCAGCTGCTTGAAAATATTTTTTTTTGTGCTTATCACTACTTATGTATTATTAATAACTATCACTTAGTTTATGTCCTACATTGGTTGGGACTAATAAATATACTTTAGATTAAGATTTGAATACTTATTGTTAGTTCATATTTGAAGATACAACAAATAAAAAAACATGTCTCAAAAGAAAAAAAATGTCTTCTTTGAGTTGTATGTAAGCAGAAAACTTGAAAGTTTCTAGCAAATTAGTTTTTTGAGTTGTATCATTATTGAAGTAAATGAGAGATAAGTTCTTCTTTTACTAACTCTTATTCTTGTTTAATAATACAATTACTAGTTCACTTGCAGATTGGAAAGTTTCAAAAGTTATTCCCATTAGGAAAAAAAATTTAGGCCAATAACACTTGATCCAGTTTTGTCGAAAATATTCGAACAGGTTATAAAGATTAAATCGTACAATTTTTAAAATATAATATCTTGTTAAACCGTTATCAGTTAAGCTTTTAGGAAGGATACGCTACATCTTTCCTTTCTATTCGTCTTTTCGATTCTATTGGAAGAATTGTAGTTGAGAAAGATGTTACTGTTTTGCTTTCTTTAGATCTGTCAAAGGCCATTTGTAAGCTTGAAGACTAATCTATTCTAATTTATCAGATCGATCACACAATATGTTCAAAATTGGCGTAGCTCGAAATTTATTTTTAATCAAATGAGTTTTGACTACTGTCTTTAGTGACTCTCACTGGATTAAGACAACTCGATTGATGTAAGAATTATTAAAATCGGTGTACGCGTTCGTACATACATAGGCTGATAAACACAAGACCCTTCTTTGCGTCGCGCAGTCAAGTAAGAACGATAGAAGTTGTGTTTTTTTCCAAAACAAACAAAATTTTTTTCCATGAGCATACAATCTAGCACTAAAATAAAACAAAAAGCCCTGAAGGTTTTGTTTTGGAAAACGTCAACATTTGCTTTTGGTTTCATCCCATTCCGATTTTGGTTGTTGCACTTTGTTTTTAGTGAAGGGTATAAAAATATTTTTGTGTCTAAATTAAGTTGTATGCGAATTGGAAAATTAACACTTAATTTTTTTTTTAAATTATCTATGTATGCAATACAGTAGCGAGATGTATGTATGTACATATGTATCAGAGAAGGCATTGAGAATTTCAAAATTGTACCAACAACTTTGATAAATTGTACTTTTTGACCTTATAGTTTTATTTGTTTTTAGTGAAATAATAAACTTTGTTCTAACTAGCAAATCGTTTTCACAACTTTGCTTGCCAGTTGGGATCTTAAAAGCATATCGTTACACCTATTTAAGTTGAAATTTATAATATAAAAGTTAATAGCATTTGCTCCAGCCTCCGAATTTAGATGAAAAATGATTTGGAAAAGGACGAGTTCACATTTTTTGATATTCTCGCTGCGTTTTGCTTTCACAGGACTGTTCTCAAGTGAGAATAATATGAGCATGCAGCGTTCCTCAAAAACCTTCAAGTCGAACACAAAAATTTTTTTTATGATTTTACTCAAAATATATTAATATGCATTGATTTTACTGAATTCAAATTCAGACAAATTTTATTATTTTTTTTTCCTTTCAAATGAACCAATAAACGTAAAGGTAAATAACACAAAATATTTACTGAATAGAACATGTATAATGTATAATTATGTACATATGCACATAATTCAAAGTTTTGATGAAGGAAAGAAGAAAATACGTCAGTACTTTAGTCAAAAGGACCGTAAATAATGTACTTTTTTAACACAAACACAATTCGCAAAGCGATTAGCTTGTCTGCGAAAAACACCCAGAGTCTATGGTGGGAATCGAACCCACGACCTCTGGACTGAGAGGCTAGCATCGCTACTACTCAGCCACAGGGGCACCAAACATCATAAAAGTACATCATATTCTTAAAAATCTTATGTTTAGCAAAGAAATCTTTTAGTCTTCGAAAATAAAATAAATCTTCACATATAGTGACGCGGATTGTATGGTTCAAAAGTGAAACTGGGGAGATTCCTTAAATGTACTTAATTAGTCATTTGTGTACTATTGTACTTTACCAAAAAAGGTACAATTGTACCAACTTTGCCATCCCTGATATGTATACACATTTATTTGTCTACGGTAAACACTACTGTGCTGTGCTTCTTCCATCATTGAGATCATCTGCTTGCCAAACCAAATAGCTTCGTCACGGTCAAAAAAAATTATTGTTAAAATAAAGAACAATTAGAGATGCAATTGAGTGTGTTGACTACAAAAGCGACGGTCCTGGGTCACGACGGACGATCACGGATAAGGTCATTAAATAACAACACCACACCTTATTGTGTCATTTATTGTTGCAATGTTCAAGTGACGAAGGCATAGACACTGCTCAGTGAATTACAGCGGCTTGAGCGAATACTAATTCTAATGTATCATAGGAGTGCCTTCCTTCGTCGGTATTGTAGTAGAATCGTCGGCGAAGTAAAATATTAAATAAAAATGGATACTTTATACAGCTTCGAAAGCTTAATACTCCCATTAACACTGCATTTAAAAAAAAAGTGCAAAAAGCAGAGTTGTGAACTAATGAAACTATCCGCATCCGCTGCATTCACCACACTTGTCCTTTCTATCAGTATCTCTTTTCTAAAATTAATTAGCACCTAGCAATAGTAGTAGGCATTCTTTGCCTGACTTCTCTTATACATTAAAAAAACTCAAATCTTTGACTTCATTCCAGTTGATCAAGGCTTTCTTTATTGATATCGATTTCAAATATATCTCGAGAATTATCGTGTAAAACTATCGAGAATGACAATCAAAAATGAAAGGTGATAAGCTCACTTGTCACTAAGTTTTGTTTCAAAAAGCATTCGATTTCAAAGTTTCGCTAGCAATATTAAAATTGAGCCAATATCAAATTAATTTCGAATCCGCGAAAAGGCAATAGAAAAAGTAATTTTATTTTTTAAATTATCTATTTTAATTTATTATTTTTTAATTCTTGAACTTATGTTGCAGGATTTAAACATTGTTCTTTCATTCTAACAGACTAGCACACATCCACTAGGACATCGTCACACATTCGATAAACTATCGTGAGAAGTTCGCTTTCGCGAGCATTCGAATTTTTTTAGATTTGCAAACAAATATTAAACAATTTTGTATCGAAATTCCCTCGCTTTAGTGGGCATTCGTTTATATCGAATTTCAGGTCAAGTGCGATCGCTTTCGTTAAAGTTCATACATACATTTACATACATACATACATACAATGTATGTGCATTTTAATTAATAATTAAAATATGTATAGTTGATTACAGTTAAAAAAAAAATATTTGAAAAAAAAATTGAATTTATAATAGAAAATAAATTTGAATTCGTGGAAAAAATTGCCATCTGTATTGCAGCGCTCCTTGGGACTTAGGTAAAGATTTTATAATCCCAAATGAAAGAAAAAATCAAATTTGTCCTTGAAATGTTCATATTAAATGATTCCCTTTATTGTTTCAAGAAATCTGGAAATTCACTTTATTGCTAATTTGTATGTACATATGTACATATATACATATAATCGCTTGAATTTCGCAAAACGTTACCATCATATTATCCTCCCAACTAAATTGAATAAAGCAAAACCTTTTGGAAATGTTCAACATTTATTGAACTTGCACAAAGATCTGGCGGCTGCCAATTGTCGTGGCGATTACACTAACACCAATTTTCAACATATGAAACCGACCGTTATTATTATAAGTAAAGGCATTGGCGTAGCTAGACATTTTTTCTGGGGGGGGGGGGGGCAAACACAATTTTTTTTAATTAGTGTTTTTTTATGGGAATTGTTAAAATTTAAGCTTAAAATTTTTTAAACGCACTAATAATCCCAAATTAATATTTTACTTATTAAGTTAAATATATATTTTTTATTAAAAATACATTGAAATTGGAAATTAAAAAAAATATATTTTACTTAATAAGTAAAATATTAATAAGTAAGATATTGGTTTGGGATTATTAGTGCGTTTAAAAAATTTTATACAGATTTTTTATTTGACATTTTTTTTAATTTAAGTTAAAACATAAATTAACAGTCCATTTTCAATAACGAAAATTAAGTTATAATTAAAACGAAAAAAACAAAACATTCAAAACAAAAGCAATATATAGACAATAAGTATTGTATGTATTAGAAAAAAACTAAATAATAATAATAATAATCTAATAATAATAAACTAAATAATAATAAAATTAATATTCGTTTCCAACAAGTTTATATGTTCATATGGAAAAATTATTTATGTATATACTATATTTGAATACAATATTTTGAAAAGATACAAGCAAGAAATGATTTCATTCATCATTCATGATTTCATTTCTTAATAATTTATTATTTAATTTAAAAAAAAATTTATCTGTTGGTGCACAAATAAAAATATAAAATTGCCATTTATTATTTAGTTACCCTTCCAATATTGAAGTTCTGAATCAATACTATATTGTTACGATGAATGAACATACATACATAAATAAGTACAAACATATGTATGCAAGTATGCATGTATATGTGTTCAATTGAAAAAAATTTTATGTGCATATATATACATGCATACATATCGATAGTTGAGTTTTTCAGTGATTTCAATAAATTTCACACTAATACATACACCTCATCACAAAAATTTATTGCAATAGTGTAAAAAATAGTGCTTTTACAAGCAGTTGTACAAAAAAAGTTACATTTTGAATATTACACTTTCTATTATGTTTTACCTTCTCCTGTAAAGTTACAATTATTTGCGTTAGGACCTTTCCATTTGAGACCAACGATATATTGACCTGTGTAAGTTGATATCTATCAAAAATTTCGGTCATCAAAAGTACTGATACCAAAATTTGGACCTAGGAATATTTTTCACAACTTTTCCACTAGTCTAACAAAGTTTTATATGAACATGAATTGTTTTGTTTTGTTTTCTAACAAAAATAAAACATATGTATACATGTTTAAAGAGGAAATTTTGATCTGTTCGATTTTCTAACGATTTTTCGGACATGAAATGACGATTATTTTGTATTTTATCGGGATTTCGGTGATTTTTCCATCATTTTATCTGGCAGCATACATACATACATACATGTGTGTGTACGAGTATATATAGTATATGATTATATACAAGGTATTTGCAGATCATAATTTTTCGCTATTTTTTTAATTTTACTCTAAATAAAAATTGGTGGCTATTGTTACAAACAATTTGACAGTAGAAAATCTTAAGAACACCTTAAAACAACTTGTCGTGCTACTAACTACGTACACTAATACAATTTAATTAAGAATTTGTTGAAAGCTACATACACACATACATATCTATACACATGCATTATAAATTCACATGGAGTTTCCTATTTTGTGATGTTTTGAAGTGCTGTAAACTAATAGTATTTTGGGTATTTGTTATCTAATAAAAGTATGCATATTTAGCGATTATTCGAAAAGTTTGTATAAAAATTACTGGTGATTTTCATGAGTAATTTTAAAATAAATAAAAAATAGAATTTTTTTAATATTACAGGCAAAAGAATATGTTTTAAAAAGAATTTCTAATAAATCAAGAAAGGCCTAGCTACGCCTATGAGTAAAGGGAATTTATATTTATGGCACTCATAAATATTAATTGAGGATATGCCATACTTGTACTTTTAGGCAAGTAAACAAAATAAAAACAGAAATAATCCTCGACATGTTTTAGACAAATAATAATATAGCTCTTTTGTATAATCAGCAGGATTTTATTATTTATTCCTAGCTTAGCAACTTTTCCAAATTAGTTTTTTTTTCATTACTAAACAACTATAAAATTAAAACTTTATATATTTCTGCATAGAAAAAATTAAAAATTAATTTTAATCATTAAATTTATAAAAAAAAAACTGAAACATGAAGAATTTATTTTCTTTTAATTTTTTTTAATTATTTTTTTTTTAATTTAAAGACATTTCAAATGTTTATAAAAAAAATGTTAAAATGAATGAAAAAAAAATTAATTTTAAGTGAATTACAGCCCTTTTCACAATGTATGATTATTTAATTCCTTAAGAAGAATTAACTAATTCCCGGTTTGTTTAACAGAAACTATCTAGCCAACGGTTACAGATTTCCATTTCACTATCCGGGTCTGACTTAACAATTTCATACGATAGAAAATGTGGCAATGTTGTCTCTATTTGGTTACAAAACGTGTAATAGACTATTTACATTTAAGCCAAATCTTGTAAGTACTAGATTTGGCTCGTCACTCGATTTTGTCAAAATCTACTTGAAATTTAGAAGAACTTAAGGCCGTGTCAGATACAAGTCGCTTTGCGTGACGTTAATGACGTTGACAGAAAAGCATCAAAATCTTCATGATATCACTATTGTTGCCTCATGCATAAAATACAGCAAAGTTCGATTACCATGACGCCTCTACCTCGTTTTTTATGCAAAATTACTAAAAGCTTAATAAAATTATATATTTACGTGTGAGTTTGGCCAAGAAATTTAAAAAATATACACGCAAAGAAAAGATATGGTTGTAGAATGGTTGGGAAAACCACATTATGTTCTCTGACACAAATGCGTGGTCGTCGAAAACTAGTTATTGTTATTTTAAACATTTATTTCGTTACGATAAACAGAGTAATGTTTGAATTTAATAATTACATTATCACATCCATATAAAAGTGTGATATGGTTAGAGTTTAACAATATAGTTTTTTTAAAAATTTATGACTAGAACATAATTTGTATTATTATTTAAAAATAATATAATGTAAATAACAATATAATGTTTTCTAAAACCATAGTATGTTGTTAAAAAAAAAATCTTTTTCAGAAACATCTGTCAGTTCAGCATTTCGTTTGTAAGCTATGGGTAGTGTTAAATAAATGAATATATAAATAAAGTATAAACAAAAGGGTCGATCAATAAAAATATATAAACATTTGTGTATCTTTTTATACAGACATGGCTGTATGTCGTGTAAGTATACATTTCTATATATACAATTTATTTCAACAATATTAATTTATTTTTATTTCGAATTTAACGCACAGCTGTTTCTACAATAAATATATGATTAAAAAACAAAATAGTATTATTATATTAAATAATACTGTGGTCGTATTTAACAATATTAATATAATATTAGAACATGGTATGGTGAGTCTCAATTATATTTTAGTCACATCTAACAATAGTGTTGTCATATTTACAATACTAAGATTATAATATAATTAACTCCGATAATAATATAATTAACTCAGATAATATTATAATTAACTCAGATAATAATATTGTTGAAGTTTTTTTTTTCTATTAACAATAATATGATTTGACTGCAACCATATAATTCAATCATAGTATGTTGCTATTTGATTATGGTTACCTCAACCATATTTTTTCTTTGCGTGTACCAACTGTTGTAAAAGCACGCAAAAAGATGAAAGTTTCCTTACTTTTCGCTCCGCTTTGCGTTAAAAGTACTTTACGTTACATGTTTATTTTAGTCCCTAGGTCCCTTTTCTTGGAGAAGGTCACATATATTGATAGATGTAAAAAATAATTTTAGAATAAAACTGATATTGAAACACCATGGGAAAGCAAATGGTTATTGCCCTTAGTGAAAAAGTTTGCTTTACCAACAAATAATTAAAATTGTTCACCTTTGCAAGCAATAGTTGATGTTTAACAGTGCATCCAAGAATTTAAGGGGGAAATAATAATAAAAAAAATTCAGTAAAGTGCGACTCTGA